>OZ024745.1:111176104-111191104 GCA_964016885.1 Eledone cirrhosa
ATACTTGATCACAAGAAGTTCTATTTTTGTTAATATTTTGAATTAATATATATATATATATATATATATATATATATATATATATATATATATATATATATATATGTATTATATATATGTGTGTGTGTGTGTCTGTGTGTCTGTGTGTGTGTCTGTCTGTCTGTGTGTGTGCGTCTGTGTCTGTGTGTGTGTAAAAGGTAAACAGAAATAACAACACAATTGGTGCAGTATATGGAAGGAGTAAAAATATATATATATATATATTCCAAGAATTAAAACTTTCTCACACAAGGAGCAATTTAGATGATTGCAGTTTATAGGCAGTTTGTTCATAGACACTATATACATCTAAATATTTACTAATTCTTTAACACTTCTTTACAGAGTGGTAATGCAACAACACTTTACAGAGTGGTAATGCAACAACACTTCTTTTTAAACAATATCTCTGTTATATGACCCATATCAACAATAGATGCAGTAGCAATTCCTATGGTATGCCTAAATTCTGTACTAAATTATCAACCATGTCCAGTGAACCCTAAAGAATCAAAACTATCAAATAATAATTGTTTCTACTTTCGGCACAAGGCCAGCAAATACTATTACTGGTACTTTATTTTATCGACCCCGTAAGGATGAAAGGCAAAGTTAACCTCGGCGGGATTTGAACTCAGAATGGCAAGGGCCGTAACTCTATGCATCAAAGCATGGTGTCCGACCCTCTACCGATACTGCCAATCCACATAATTGAGTCCCCTTTCTTTGTCTATGAACAATCTAGAACAATTGGTATGGAACACTTCTAGAACAATTGGTATGGGCAACAAAAGCACAAGACATGTTCCCAAATATTGCATTAACCCTTTAGCATTACTCTATAACATTACTCTATATTTACTATTGTCTTTTCACAATAAAGGCTTTACCTCACATAATTATCTCACATAATATTGAAGCTATGAGATTTTGAACACAAAGAGGTGAGAGAATTCTGGCCGGATACAGCCGGTTTAAATGCTAAAGGGTTAATCATTTTGATACCAAACTGTCTAAAACAGCCCTTGCTACTATGATGATAATTGTTTCTACTTTAGGCACAAGGCCAGCAATTACCCAGTGCATTACTGGTACTTTATTTTTTCGACCCCGTAAGGATGAAAGGCAAAGTCAACCTCGGCGGGAATTGAACTCAGACCGTAAAGGGACATAACTATGCTGGAAAGCATGGCGTCCGACTCTCTACCGATACTGCCAATCTATGATGATAATGATGCCAAATTGTTTGCTTTAAAGTGTTTATATTTATCTAAAACCCTTCCATCATAATTTTATGTAAGAATATTTGTTAAGTTATCCATCAAACATAAGCTTATTAATGAGAA
The DNA here is from genome assembly GCA_964016885.1 of Eledone cirrhosa. NCBI lineage: Eukaryota > Metazoa > Mollusca > Cephalopoda > Octopoda > Eledonidae > Eledone > Eledone cirrhosa. Next base: position 111,177,490 of record OZ024745.1, read on the forward strand.
AGTTAGTTATAATACTAAGTCTCTCTATATTCGTGATTATTCTTTACATTATTTGAAATTCAAAAACAGTGTTTATCATTACAAATATTGTAACAACTTGGCTAAGGTTAGGGTTAGGCAGTATACAACACATTACAAGATAAGACTGAAGCAAGATCTATTTATCGCTGTCACCCTTATATATATATATATATATATATATATATATATATATATATATATTTATTAAAATAACAGATTAAAAAAATCTTTGCTTAAACTTTAATCTGTTATTTTAATAAATATTTGCTCTAGGGTTCTTATATATTTTATATATATTTATCCTTATCGGATAAATTGGATTTTAGTCTTCAAATTTATTATTATTACTATATATATATATATATATATATATGTGTATATATATATATATATAAGAAAGTGATTATCGCTAAATGCTGATGTTGGTTAGATTATCAATATTAGTATTATTGGGGCACCCACTGATGAATTATAGGAGCCCACTTGAATATATATCTATTGATGGTATACAAGCTCCTACATAAATTGGTATAATTTAACCCAAATTGTAGTAGTCCTATAATGAAACGAGACGTCCGTCTGGGAAGAGATATATTAGATATGTCTCATTTGAAATAATACAGCCAATTTTCCACGCAATACTTTTAGTTAGCGCCCCGAACACATAATTGGGAATATAATCACTTATTTCCTAATGTTTGTTGAGTGAGTTGGAATTTGGCCGGAGTATCGCTAAAAAGCTTTCTCCGATATTGTATTTATTTATTATATATATATATATATATATGTCCTTGCTTGCAAGGGTGGGACGGGAACAGATTCTGGCTTGATTTCTACAGCTGGATGTCTTTCCTAACACTGACCTCATTTACAATGAGTGGTGGGTGCTTTTTTGCCGTGACGCCTACACGCCAACTTTACAGTGTGGGCTGGGTGCTTTTTTGCCATGGCACCTCCACGACCACTTTGCAGTGGAATGATGGGGACCCCAGTCCCTATCATCTCATTTCTACAGCTGAGTAAACTGGAGCAATGTGAAATAAAGTGTCTTGCTCAAGGAAACAACACATCACCCGGTCTGAGAATTGAACTCACAACCTTTTGATTGCAAGGCCAATGCTCTAACCACTAAGCCATGTGCCTCCATGTATATATATATATATACTGTAGTACAGTTTTGGTAGAAATATCAAAGGGTAAGAGCACTCAGTCCATAGGACTAGTTTAGTATAAATAGTTACAACAGCGACATAAACAGGTACACCAACTCCTTCAGCCTGAAGGAGTTGGGGTCCAGAACCCACCGAAACTTAAGTACCTGTTAAGCATGGGAGGGTGGTGTTCCGAGGCCATAGTATCTAGAATAAGGACGGGTTGGAAGAAGTTTAGGGAGCTGCTCCCTCTGTTGACAAAGAACGGTTTCTCTCTGCGTACGAAAGGCCAGTTATATGATGCTTGTGTGAGGTGTGTGATGCTGCATGGTAGTGAGACATGGGCAGCAACTGCAGAAGATATGCGACAGCTGGAGAGAAATGAGGCAAGCATGCTCCGTTGGATGTGCAATGTCAATGTACGTGAACGACCGAGCATAGATGAGTTGAGAAAGAAACTGGGTATAAGAGGGATAAGTTGTGGTGTGCAGGAGAGGAAACTGCGATGGTATGAACATGTGATGCACATGGAGGATGACCGCTGGGTGAAGAGGTGCCAGGAAGTCCCAGTGGAGGGAAGACGCAGTGGAGATAGACCACGAACAACATGGGCGGAGGTGGTGAGAGCAGACCTCAGATCGCTGAAACTCAGCGAGGAGATGACGAAGGACCGTGACGGGTGGAGAGATGCTGTGCTGAATAGGACCCGTCCAACCCTTGCAAGCAGGGAAAAGCGGACATAAAATGATGATGATAATGATGATGATGATGATGATGATGAATATATATATATATATATATATATATAGAATGGAAAACGAAAAATCAGTGATGCATTGGAAATCAACCCATGCTAGCGTGGAAGAACGGACGTAAAATGGTGATGATGATGATGATGATGTGTGTTACAATTGTTTCCCCGGCGAACAGCTCGAGGTGCGATCTGTGTGTGGATCGACCTGACTCTAGACTCGCAGGTTCCTCGGACATGTCTATTGATTTCAGAGCACACCTCGAGCTGTTTGCCAGGGAAACAATTGTAACACATAATAAATTGAGTTCTGATGCATCACTGATTTTTTTGTTTTCCATTCTATAATACTCTGCTCCTTATGAGCATAGAGTGCTCAACCAGCATACCGCCTATGGAAGCATCTTAACTACCATTAGACATATATATATATATATATATATATATATATATATATATATATATATATATATATATATATATATATATATATATATTTGTATTTGTAATTGATAATTTAGTAGGACAAATACATTAGATAGCCTTAAGGCTATTAGAGTGGAAATATTTGAGTTATGTGTCATCCACTATCAAATGCTTCAATTTTAACAGTCTGTTGAGTGAATGTGTGATGCAATAAAACCTGTTTAAACTGGTTTTATCTCTATCATATCAGTTATCAATAATTGGTTCATTTCAATCAATTCATTAACAAACATTTTTCTAACTTCATTTCCATCATTTCTTATAAATTTTTCTCTATAAATAGCCAAAATAATATTTTACTTTTTCCTCCATCCAATGATCTCTCTCTCTCTCTCTCTATCTATCTATCTAGCTATCTCTCTGTCTCTATCTCTCTCACTCTCTATCTCTCCCCTTCTCTCTCTGACTGTGTTTTTCACTATTATTTTACTTTTCCCTTTGTCTACCCTCTTCCTACTCTCTTTTCTTCCCTCCTACTCTCTCTCTCTCTCTCTCACACACACACACACACACATAGCATCCTCTCTCTCTTCTCCAATCTCGTTACCCTTTTATTATTCACTTCATCCTCCTACATCTCCCATCTATTCCTTTTCCTCCCTCGCCTTCCTCATTATTTCACTCTCTCTTACAACTATTTTCTTTGCTCTCTTCCTTACTTTCCTTCTTTATCTTATCAGACCCTTTTGCCCCACCCCACCTCACTCCCATCTATTCTCTTTCTTCTACTCTTCTTTCTTTCTCTCTCTCTCTTTCCCCATCTTCTCTTTTATTGTGTTTTTCTTGCACCACTCCCTTCAGATTTTTATCTTTTCCATTTGGTCCTTTCTCTTTTCTATTGCTCCAAGTTGGGACATTTCCAGATTTCAATCCCTTCAGTAAGCAGAACTGAAATCTGATACCAGAACTATTTTGTTTATAAATTTCCCATTAGAAATATGCTTGAATAATTAATTCTATTCAGGTATTAATTATACACAACCCTCATTGTAGGACTGACAACTAAAGGGTCATATTTGCTACTGAGTTGGCCTTCATTCAGCTTAGGTGCAAACAGAACCATAAACATTCACCAAGAATAGATGCAGCTATGTTTGTGTGGTTAAGAAGTTTGCTTTCCAATCTTGTGGTCCCATGTTAATTATAATTATCAGTGTGCAACAAACTAGGCAAGTGTCTTTTACTATAGCCTCAGGTCAACCAATGCTTTGTGGGGGAAATTTGATTTATGAAAACTAACCAGAATCCCTTTGGAAGATTAAGTCATGGTGTTGAAACATTAACAAACTTAGGAACGATGCTGCTCCAAACTAAGCATACATAAAACACTAATAAATGAATATGAAAAATGACTAATAAAAAGCAGTTATGTCTTCAATATAGCCATGTTTGAAATGTTTCACACACACACACCCACACACACACACATACAGATGTACACACAAACATATGGTTAAATGAACAGACCTGCTTTATCTCAAAGAAATGTCTTTTGTTTCTACCCCTGCTTACTGTCCTTTATTTATCTATTTCTTTAATTTCTCTTTATATTTTCTGATGAAAGATTAGCATCTGAAACGTTAAGACATTTTCTACTATATTAAGTACATCTACTATATCTTCATTGTACTTCATTGTCTGTTGTGTTTTGTCCGTTTAATTTTCACATATATATGTGTGTGTGTGTTGTGTGTGTGTGTGCATGTATGTGTGTGTTGATGTGTGTGTGTGTGCATGTGTGTGTGTGTTGATGTGTGTATGTGTGCATGTGTGTGTCTGTTTGTAAACACTATGTGTTTTGATGACAGTGGTGGAATTTGAAAATTGAATTGAATTAGGAACTTTCACTATATTTTTTACTACAGAAAATAATCTAATAACAACAGGTTATATAAGCCCCTAGAACAGAAAACATGGGCATCAGCATGCACAGGAATTGAACCCACATCTCTTATTTTTGCAAAAAACAAGATGGAAGTTCAATTCCCACACATGTTGATGCCCATGATATCCATTCATCATCATCATCATCATCTTCGTTTAACGTCTATCTTCCACGCTAGCATGGGTTAGATGCTGATATTCTCTGTTATTATTATACTATTTTCTGTTGTCAAAAATATAGCAAAAGTTACTAATTCACTTCAATTTTCATATATACGTCCAGAATTAGCCGTCAAAATGGCTTGAGCTCAGCCATCGGGTTCCTACTCGTTCCTATTACCCACTCTACTACCCTAAGTATTGAGTACTTTGGTGCGTTATGGTCCATCTGGTTCCTTACCACATTTCCTTCGTTATATATATATATATATATATATATATATATTTGTGAAGGCATGTGGCTGAGTGGTTAGAGAATTGGATTCGCAATCGTAAGGTTGTGAGTTCGATACCTAGACCAGGCGATGCGTTATGTCCTTGAGCAAGACACTTTATTTCACGTTGCTCCTTCTACCTGGAGTTGCAACCGATAGATAGTATTAGCAATTGGAAAGACCAACGGAAACATTGTTCCCTCGGTCCGATTTGACGAAAGTCGATCGTTCCTTATATATATATATATATATATATATATATATATATATATATATATATATATACACATATATACATGTGTGTGTGTTAAATGAAAATGGCTTAGGACACTAAGTTCCATCTCAATTACTTCCCTTTCTGCCAGAAATATGCTTTAAGCTATGATGTTTCTGAACATTAAGTATATTTATCAATAATGAACTACTTATTTGATAGTCAACACTTGTTTGACAACCCAGGCTAGCATGGAAACCAGATGTAAAACAATGATGATAATGTTTCGTCAAAAGTAGACATTTCGAATATTTATCATTGCATATTATACTTATTTTTATTTCAGAGTTTTTTATTTGTACTAGCAGAAAAACCACCCTTCAGGTGGTTTTTCTTCTAGCATGTGTAGTGTATATATTGATATTATACGCAAGTATATATATATATATATGTAGATATGATACATAAAATAAAATCGTAATTGACAATATCCACAGAAATTGAACAAAGACTGTGTTACACTGTCTTATGTAATCAGTAACGTAATCCATGATACATGAAAAAAGACAATATTATATATAAACTGCATTAGGAGAAAATTAGTGACAGATAATTAGTATGTTTATTTAAGCGATGGCCAACCGGAAGTGTTGACATTTCAGACATTTTAAAGAAGTGAATCTTTAAATAAAAAATATATATTTAATCAACAGTAACGAAATTTAGTAGATAAATTATGTAATATTCATTCATTATTTATTCAAAGTAATCCAACTTATTTTACTAATGGGATAAAAAAAATTATAAACCGTACGCAGTCCCGCGCTCCTTACTTTATTATAGTTTAGATTATGATATATATCCCTTTTCTATACCCCAATTTAAAACGTATCCTTATTCCTGATCACTTATTTTCAAAACCATTGTCTCATCTTGTTATCTTCTATCATAACATGACCAAAACTGAATCTTGAAGATCAGGCTTCATCTTCGTGCCAGCTATGAATTGTTAAAACCCTTAACCCTTTTAATTTTTAAACCAGCCGCATCCAGCCTGAATTCCTCCACCTCTTTCTGTTCAAACCGGCTGTAACCAGCTGCTCATACTGATATTAAGTGATTGTTCTCAAAATAAATAACATCAAAATCTCATAGATTCGATTTTATGTCAGATGATTATGTAAGATAAAGCCATTAACACAAAAATACAATAGTAAATATAGAGTAATGTGAATGCTAAAGGGTTAAAACATAGGGGAAAATATCTTGCAGTATTTCTTCTGACTCTCTGTACTATGAGTTCAAATCTTACTGAGGTGAAATTTATCTTGCATTTTTCAAGATCTATGAAGTAAAGAAATATTAGAGCCTGGAATGAGATGCCTTGCAGTATTTGTTATTTGTTCTAACCCTTTGCACTCTGAGTTCAAATGCCACTATGGCCTACCTAATCTTCATACAAAGAGCTGTCTGAAAACAGATATGATACTTCAAAAGTATGATAGGTGTTGTTTTTGTATTTATTTTATGTGTTAATAAATTGTATCATTAAGTATGTTAATGTGTGGTTATTATAAACTTGTAATTAACAATAGTGATATTTCAGTAATCAAACATGTGTGAAATAAGCTGAAAACATTTATAATCAGTGTTCAAAACAAGTTTTGAAACAAATGTGTTTACATGTTGAAAGGAGAAAAAAAAACGTTTAGTTTATGTCACATCTATTCATCAATCTTGAATGTAAGTGTTGACAAAATTGAAATAAGTTGTATGAATGAAGAGAAAAGCGTAAAATAATTACTTTCTAGACTTTATTGTAATGAAAAATTAAGATAAATTAATTGATAAATAATTTATTACAAGATCACCATGAAAACTCCAACTACATCTTTCTATATCCCTAGTTAATTGTTATTACTCTCTGAAAATATTCAACACATATAGTCATTAAGATGCATCGATAAGATAACTTAAAAACCTATATAATAAATAGATGGTTTTATTGTTTTTTGGTGATTTTTTTCCAAAAGTTTAATCAAAGCAATTTCTAATTAATTTTTAAGAAAAAAAAATGATAAGTTGTTCAATTTGTTTTTTCCCAGATCATAATTCAGTGTTAAAGTAGAAATAATATGCAACCTGCTTTTTATATTTTTGATTGTTTTTATTTTTATATCTTTGAGATGGGTGAAGGGGCAGTACCCATGAGCTTTACCAGGCCTTCTAGTCTGGTAAGGTCCAGTATGAATATTAGCAGAACAAAGTGTATAGAAAATAAATGTATGCAAAGAAGGAATGATTTAAACACATTTAATTGAGTGGACACCTTTCAAGTCAAAGGATGAAAGGCAAAGTTAACCTCGGCGGGATATAATAATAATAATAAATAATATGAGAGAGAGTGTGTGTGTGTGAGTGTGTGAAAAGTATATGGTAAAAACACAACAGGTTCAAATATATATATCTATATCATCATTTCATCATCATTTTACGTCCGCTTTTCCCTGCTTGCAAGGGTGTATATGTATAATAAAGCCAAAACAATGCAGGTATGGACATAGAATAAAGAATGCAAATGCAAAAGATATTGTCTTTTACCTTAGATTTATTTAAATGTCATCATTCATCATCATCATCATTTCATTTTACGTCCACTTTTCCCTGCTTGCAAGGGTGGGACGGGAACTGATTCTGGCTTGATTTCTACAGCTGGATGCCCTTCCTAACACCAACCTCATTTACAGTGAGTGCTGGGTGCTTTTTTGCTGTGGCACCTCCATGACCACTTTGCAGTGGAATGATAGGGACTGGGGTCCCTATCATTCCACTGCAAAGTGGTCAACTGAGTAAACTGGAGCAATGTGAAATAAAGTGTCTTGCTCAAGGAAACAACACATCACCCGGTCTGAGAATTGAACTCACAACCTTTCGATTGCAAGGCCAATGCTCTAACCACTAAGCCATGTGCCTCCATATATATATATACGATGATGATCATCATCATCATCATCAGGTTTAGCGTCCGTGTTCCACGCTTGCATGGGTTTGGACGGGGTTTTCCCACTTGAGGCAAGAGTGGCAAGATGATATATATATATATATATATACGATGAAGTGCGCAGGTGGGTCTGTTTACTCTGAAGTATATATATATATATATATATATGGAACACTTCTCAAAAATAACATAATAAATGTCATCAATGGATTTGTACTGAAGACTAAGTCTTGGACTACTTAGTCATATTTACCTCTTCTTTATCAACATTGATTAATGGTTTAGGTGTTTTGACAAGAATTAACCCATTACTAGACTCTGTTGTCATATTTCTTATCATTTTATACCTGCTTTTCTATACTAATATGGATTATATTGCACTCTCTGAAGCAGTGCTTTATGGCTAAATACCATTCCTGACACCAACTGTTTTAGCCACCTCTTATGAAACTCGAGGATATGGTATAGCTATTTAGAAAAAAAATGAGATATATAGTAAAATAATGAAAAAATTACAAAAAAAAAATCTAATTTGACTTCATTTGGTTTAAATCAAAGTCAATGAGCTTTCAGTTTTTATTTCTAAAATTCACCTGATAAAACATTCAATGTTGATGGGAGATGAAAAAATGCAATTTTGAGAATTGGTTTAAAGGCTGGAAATCAAAATTGAAATTTAGAAGGAAATTTAATATTCATAAATGGCAAACACCAGAGGCTTATTCTTTATACCAATTGCAGTAAAAAAGAAAAAACTGCCATACAGTTTATTTGTAGATATCAAACTTTCCAAATGTTTTTTCTTGCTTGAGTTTGTATTGAATTATTTGTATTTAGTGTACACACGCATGCGTGTGTGTGTGTGTGTGTGGAGGCTGCAATTAGAAAATAAGTGCTAATCTGAAACTGAATATGGGCTATTGATTCCATTGGTTAGGTTTGTCATTCTATGTATCCTCTTTAAAAATAATATTATTCATTATTTTTATTTTTTTAGTCTAATAGATCTAAACTTTGCAACAATCTCAGCTCAAACAAACCACATGTTTTTGATTGAAAGTCTTATTGGTTATTCTATTAAACAACATAAGGATAATTGTAAAACTGTCATTGAATAGTTGGACATTTTCCTTGGCCTTATTACTAAATTTATATAAATTTATAGCAATATATAAAAGTAATGGAAATATAAGCCCTTGAACTACATAAACATTAAATCTTATTTATATGTCAGGTATAATCTAAAAAAAAAAAAGCCTTCAAATTTCATCTTTAATTCAATCATAATTCATCAATAGATATCTCGGTATATTTTTCTCATAACATATAAAACATTTTTTTTAATATAAACTCATTTTTTTTTTTCGTGTAAACTTTTCTAAGTAATTTAATTGGATGATTTCAACTAAAATGAGTTTTGAAATTTAAACTGAATTTGTATATACTTATATCTATTCATTATGTGAAATATACATATATATTCTTTTTTATTAAAACCTATTAGAAATTTCCAAAGTTGCTTAGTTTTGGTTGCTCACTTCAACATCAAATTGACAAGCTATTAATACTTTAGATAGAAGCATGCCCTAGGATAACAGATATCTTATGGAACAAGAATTTGTTTAATTTATCTGGATGGTATTGAAAATACGAGTTTGATAAAACTGACAGTATCAGGGATTTCATTTAAAATAATATTTTAAGATTTTTTTTTTTACATGTAGTTTTTAAAAATGTTTAATTGTATATTTTTATTTTTTATTATTATTTTTTGTACACTTAAAAATAGTAAGCATTTTCAGTTAAAATGTGGGGTAAATAATTTCTAAGAAACAGAATTCAATATGTCTGTTTACATTTCATTGAAATTAAATTTGCCATGTCATAATTGATGATATATTTAAAGTATAAAATATGAAAAAAAAAAAAAAAAAAAGAAAGAATAAAACTTATATCCTCAACTAAAAAAAAAGAAGAAAAAGAAAGTAAAATAAAAAATGAATAAATAAATGTTTATTTATTGCAATATTTATATCAGAAAATAATCTCTATGCCACAAAAATGACCGCTTTATACTTAAAAACATTCATTTATGTTATTTTAGCTGCTAGACATCTGTACTTCAAGCAAATATATTCATTTTTCATTTTATTGAAAGGTTCCTTTTCAAATATATATCTAATAAGGGAAGGGGGTTATATTTTTAATCGATGTTATTTTTGCTTTGACAAAGCTAAAAGCTAAACCAGAGAGTGCCAGGCATCTGTGATACTAATGAAGAAAACATAGGATTGCCATTTCAAACCTCAGTATTGGTATGGGTTAGATTTTGTATTGGAAAACAGGAAAGGTGTTGAGTTAAGGTTACTAGGTAATTTTGATAAGGAATTCTAATTCTGAGCTTAATTTGTTTTGTTTAACATTAATAATAAATACAGATGGTATGATGATATGTGTATTAGATAAAGGAGTGTTCAGCTGTAAGAATGCAGAACTGAAACTTGATGTAGGCAAAGAAATCTACTGGAAGAAAGGTGTTCAAACTAGCTTCAGCTTCAGATTTTCCTCCTGTCTGTGACTTCTTCATCATCATCATCATCATCGTTTTATGTCCATTTTCTCATGATGGCATGGGTTTGACGAGCTGTTCTGTTGTGGGCAATATTAGGTCAGATGACTATGTCTTGCTCATACAGAACTGATTTGGGCTTGGTTTTTACAGCTGGATGTCCTTCCTAATGCCAACTCCATTTAGAAAAAATAATAAAAGAGCAAGTAGACAATGGTGATAAATATTCTATGTACTATACATGCACCTTTGATGAGTTGTAGTACACAATAATTTTCATTATTATCATTATTATTATTAAATTATCATTTTCTACTTCATTTTATTTTATATTTATTTCCAGAATAAACTTTGAAATGAAATTATGATTGGAATTATGAGTTAAAGAAAATTTCTATATGTATATATGTACAATCTCATAGAACAAAGAGTCAAAGATTTTTCGTATGTGTATATTTGATATGAACAGACTCTAAACTAGATTTTTTAACATATGATATCAGCATATTTTTATAAGAATGAAAAGGTAATTTTACCTGAACTCCTTTCAAATTCAACCCATCTAACTTAAATACAATACTTAAAATTAGGCATATGTCATATAAAAGGTAATCTAAAAAGATATTTATCAAAATACAAAATACTTAACCCTTTTGAAACCAACCCACCCAAAACTACTTCTGGTTCTATGAAATTAAATCATATATTTTAAAGAGTTCCTGTTTAAATTAAGATTTTACAACATAATATGATATAAGAACCTTTTGTTAAATTTTGTTACAAATACCATCTCATGAATAAAATAATCCATAATTTTAGCAAAACTCTTCAAATTCTTCATTAATTAATTAAAATATAGCATGCCATAACTCCCTAGTGAATGTTCTTGGTATATATGTATTACAACATTTTAAACTCTCTAGAATGTTCTAATAAGGCACAATCATTGGAAAACAATTTGATTTCATGGTTAGCATGAAAGTGTATGGCTTAGCAGTTAAAGGATTGAATTCACAATCATGAGGTTGCGAGATCAATTCTCAGACCATGTGATGCATTATGTCCTTGAGTAAGACACTTTATTTCATATTGCTCTTTCTACCAGGAGCTGGGATAGGTATATAGTATCAGCTGGGTATGGGTAGAAAGACCAATGGAAACATTGTTTCCTTGATCTGATTTGACAAGGTCCACCCCACTTGGTAAGCAAGTGAGATCTGGGATCTTTCCTTCCCTCATGGTTTATAGAAAACCAGTCAGGGTAAAGGCTACTGATAAGGCAACATGGCAGCCACCTAGAACTAACTAGTTTTTGAAAATCGAAGATGTCAATTTTGTTTGTGTGTGTGTGTGCATGAGTGTATGTGTGTATATGTGTGTGCCTGTAAGTGTGTATGTGTATACATGTGCTTGACTGTATGCGTGTGAATGTGTATGTGTATGTGTGTATATATGTCTGCATATGTATGTGAATATGTGTGTAAGCATGTGTTAGTGTGTGTAAGTTTGTAATTAGTCGTCCTTGCCTAGAACACAAAATATTCTGGTTTCAGAGCTGCAATCAATTTTCTATGTTTCTAAACATTACAATAAAAACAAATTTGTAGTGCTAATAATAAAGGCTTAGTCATCACTTTAAACAAATTGCCTGGCAAAATCTTCTGCTTAATTATTCCAAACAGTTCAAACTCTGCATTTACTGGACCTTAAATTGGGTCTAATACCAAAAATAATAATACTCAGTTTTATAAAAGTATGTTTCTTCCCTACTTTCTCAGCTCCCCAAAATAATATGCCTTGAAGAAGATTGGAGAGGTTACAAGCTAAACCTGCCTGAGCATGCAGTCAGACCTTTATCTCATTACTCATTATTAATATATATATATATATATATATATATATATATATATATATATATATATATATATATATATATATATATATATATATATATATATATATATATATATATATATATATATGTATGTATGTGTATATATATATATATACTAGAGAGGAACGAAGCTTGCATGCTCCGCTGGATGTGTAACAGTAACATACGTGAACGGCAAAGCATAAACGAACTAAGGAAAAAATTAGAGATAAGAGGGATCAGATGTTGTTTACTCGAGAGAAGGCTGCGTTGGTATGGACACGTGATGCGCATGAAAGCCGATAGCTGTATTACAAAGTGCAGGGCAATAAAGATAGACGGTAGCCACGGAATAGGCAGACCTAGAAAAACATGGGATGAGCTGATAAACTCCGACCTCACACACTTACACCTCTCCAAGACAATGTCACTGGACCGTGACCTTTGGCGGTACTCAGTAACAGAGAAGACCCGCCTTGCCAGTAGGCATCTCTAACAAAATACACCCCTCCCGCCGCCACCCCCACCCCATCCACACCACCCCGTTCTATGTAAAGTTATGTTGGTGCCGCGCCATCCAGGCCGAAACAAATGAGATCGTGTAGGTGTCACGACAAAAAAACACACAGTCCACGCTGTAATGTGGCCGTGTAGGCAACACGGTAAAAACCTCCCAGACCCACACTGTAAATGTGGTTGGTGTTAGGAAGGGCATCCAACTGTGGAAAACCTGCCAGACAGTCCTATGCGAGCAAGACAATCACTCTTGCCTCAAGTGGGACTACCCCCGTCCAAACCCATGCAAGCGTGGAACACGGACGTTAAACGTTGATGATGATGATGATGATGTGTGTATATATATATACAACTGATTTAAACAGAACTTTTAAATATATATGTAAAAGGTAAACAGAAAAAACAACACATTCGGTACAGTATATGGAAGGGATATATTAGGTTAACGCTTGATATAGCAGGAAGAGGGTCTTAACGTTTCGGATGCTAGTCCTTCATCAGAAGAAAGAATGGGAAATAAGATAGATTAAGGGGACAGGCGGGTTGGAATTGGAAAAAATGTCTTTAGATAAAAAAAAAGGTCCATTCATGTTGACATCTCTCTCTCTCTCTCTCTCTCTCTATATATATATATATATATATATATATATATATATTAAATGCACCAAAACTATAAGGACTTCCAGAAATTGGCTAAAAAAATGAACTGTCTATT
>OZ024745.1:111193604-111198604 GCA_964016885.1 Eledone cirrhosa
GTGTGTATGTGTGTATACATGTGTATGTGTGTATACATGTATGTATGTGTATACATGTATGTATGTGTATACGTGTGTGTGTGTGTGTGTGTATACATGTGTGTGTATGTGTTTGAGTGAGTGCTTGTGTGGATGTAGATTCTATTATCATCATTAAAAGTTTTATGACCGAGACACTGGATTTTGAAATAATGTTGTAACAATAATAGCAAACATGAACCATCCAGTGATCCAAATGCTCATCAAACTTTTTATATATATAAAAAAAAATGTATCCTGATATCTCTTTCGCATCTTCAAAGAGATTTTTATCTGAATAGAATGGTTGCTTAACATTGAAAATATTAGTCAATATTTTTGGCTTTTTTTTTAAATTATAGTCATAATGATCAATGATGGTAGGCTATCATAGATTACTTCAAATTTGAAGAATATACAATATAATTTAGTGTGGTTCCAACTATATTAAAAATTAGCTCAGCAAACTTGTCTAGGAATATTTTATTTTGTTTTTTCCTATTCTCAAAATGAAGTGATATATCTATATTGGAAATGATAGAAATATAAACAAAACAAAGCAAAATATTGTTTTTATAAGAATAAAATAGATTTTATCAGTTGTTTTAATGGAGAGAAACTAGTGTGATGTTTAGATAATAAAGATAATTCTATTTTACAGATTTCATCATTTGAATGAATTTGATATTACAAAGAAAGCATTGTAGCTTGGTTGTTTATTTAATTATATTTCCCCCTTTTAAGAGATAAACCAGTAACATTGTGATATAAAATTAATTCCAAAGTTGCTGTTTAGTATTAGTTCTGAGTATCCTCCCCCACCCCCTTCATCATTACGGAGTCGATAAAATAAAGTACCAGTAATGCACTGGATAATTGCTGACCTTGTGCCAAAAGTAGAAACAATTATTATTATTTCATTGTTCCTTTTTTTTTGTTACATCCTCTGTTTTGTTTTTTTTACATGCAGAAATGCCCATTTGTACCGTCCTGTATTGTCCTGTATTGTCCTGTACTGTCCTTAATGTCTTACTTTGTATAGACCCTTGTGGTTAATAAAGAAAGCATTATCATTATTATTATTATTATTATTATAATTATCCTTTACGATCTGAGTTCAAATCCCGCCGAGGTTGACTTTGCCTTTCATCCTTACGGGGGTCGATAAAATAAAGTACCAGTAATGCACTGGTGATTTTTGGCCTTGTGCCTATAGTAGAAACAATTATTATTATTATTATTATTATTATTATTATTATTATTATTATTATTGTCATTATTATCATTATTATTATTTTACACGATCATCTTTGCATATTTATAACCAGCCCATTTCTTTAATTTGAAATGTGATTTAAGATTTAAGAAAGAAAGGTGTCATCCTTGCGTCATTATCGTAGGTAAACAAGTATAGGTAAGTGTAAATAAAATGTGTGTGTGTGTAATCAAAACAGTGAATTGACTGAGCCAGAGTCTATATGTAATGTTAGAATACTGAGCCAAAACAAAGGATACACTTTAACCCTTTAACATTTACATTACTTTATATATACTATTATATTTTTGTGGTAAAGTCTTAACCTCACATAATATAGAATCTATGAGATTTTTATGTTATTTATTTTGAGAACAATACCTTAACAAGTGTGAGCGGCCAGTTACAGCCAGTTTGAACAGGAAGAGGGAGAGAATTCTGGCTGGATATGGCCAGTTTAAACGCTAAAATGTTAAGGAACACAGAAGGATTTATAGAATTTAAGATGTGAATAATGATTACATGTCTGTTGAATGCAAGAGTGGAAAGTTACAGGGTGAGAAACATGAAATGTTGAAGATAGCAAGACAATTTGTTAGAATAAACCAGAATGTTAATGAAATCATAATGATAGTGATACACTCAATGGAAATCACTGTTAAAGATCTGGAAAAAATAATATTTGAGTGCTGCACAAACTGTTTGCCTTTAGTTTTCCTCAGCAGAGTAATATGCAAAAGTTAGTGAAACAAGAATAAATTAGAGTGTCAAGATAATAAACTAGTTCACTTTTTTAGCTGTATCTTCCTTTTTACGCTTCTGTTGCCCTTACAATGGCCTTCTCTAGCTCTCTGAACTTTCTAATCTATGTCACCCTAAATTAAACACAGCTGATTCACTTATCTTTTCACTTATTACCACTTTCTCTGTGTCTTTCAATAACAAGACATCCTATTAATACTATATATAAACTGAAATCTCTCTGGAATTGCTACACTATATAGTGTTTCTCTAAATACTAACTTTCAACAATTCAAATTAACTATAAGCTGCTATGAAGTTACTTAGATATACTGATACACCGAGGAAATATGTGATATAACACTTGAAACACTATTCTGCCGTTCATTCATAAACTAATAAATATCATATTCTATCTAAAATAAATGTTATATAAGTATTACTACAACCTTTAGCTATTTCTATATTAAATTTATCTTAGATTTTCTAATATACGCTGTGTTGTGTATAAATATTTATTATTTATAGAGTAGTACAAGTGGTGGATTGGCAGTATCGGTAGAGCATCAGACACCATGCGTTGCAGCATAGTGTTATGGCCCTTTACGTTCTGAGTTCAAATCCTGCAGAGGTTAACTTTGCTTTTCATCCTTACTGGGTTGATAAAATAAAGCACCAGTAATGCACTAGGGTAATTACTGCCCTTGTGCCAAAAGTAGAAACAATTATTTATAAAGTAGTATAGTTAATACAAAGCATTGTGAGATATGTAATAAATGTTTGATAAGCCAGTACAATGCGGTAGAAATATATAAAGGGCAAAGGATGACAAATAATATAAAACAAAACAAAGTAACGATTTACTCAGTATATTTCAACATTTGAAAAGAGGGTAATAGCCCTGAAATATGATGTTGAAAAACATTGGTCATTTATTTATTATTTAATAAAGATGTTGTCAAACATAATGATCAAAATAATACAATCATGAATACAAGCGGCCGAAATGGGGTTCCTCCAAAGTGAATTTGGAATAACACTACTCAATTGAGTGTATAGCTCAAATATCAGAGAGTTCTTCCAGGTAGAACCACTACTTCTACAAATTGAGAGATCACAGCTCTGATACTATAAAAATGTGGTTAGAATGTCTCAGAAAAGAATTGCTAATCAGATTTTACAGGCAAAACCAGCCGAAAGGAGACTCAAAGGTAAACTCTGAGCAAAATGGTTGAATAACATCCATGAGCTCAGCTGGTCTTGCTTGGGGATCCAGCCAGATCAATTGGAGACAGCTACTTCAGACAGGACCTACTGGAAGGAGTGTTTGAGGACAATTTTTTACTTTAATTCCAAATCCCACTTAAGTAACCAATCGTTAACAACAACTATAGTTATCCATGCATTTGCATTAGAACAATAATAAACAGATAAATATTTGATGTTTTTAAAACACTAAGGATTTTTAGTTTTTCTAATCACTAGAAGCTGTCATTTCTGCCTCTTCATATTATTATACAAAGAGCTTTCACTCACTTTTTTGAAGATTAAAATCTTTTAGCATTTTCACCCCTGAACTATATACATGTGATCAGACATTACCTGAAAATAAAATTCTGTTACATTTATGTTGTAAATTATTCTCAGGAAGATATTCAGCAATAATGTTTGGCCATTCTATCTTAATCCATACATCGGCTGATAGAAAGTCAATACTTTTTACCTCAGTAGAAATGAGTTTCTATGCAATATTCTCTCGCCTTTTCCACGTTCCACCTGCTAAACCAACCAGTAGTTAGTGGCAAATTTTCCTTACTCATTTCTTTTCTAAAGTTTTCTGCTTGTTGATTCATTGGTAATCTATTAATTGAAGCAATCTCTTTATGAATATTGCTAAACCAAATTTTCAATGCTGACCCAATGCAGTATCCTCACCAGATCATAATCTCGTAATTTATTTTCTCATTAGTAAGTTCTGATTTTTCAATGTCAGATCTGATTTTTTTTAAATCTTACACAAAAGTAGCAGTGAAATTTTCTAATAAAGAACAGTACTGTGCCAACTCATTTTTGGCAACTTATTATAACACACCAATATTCTTATTTATTTATTTTAGAAGCAAATATTTATGTTTTTTTATTTACTTTTACCATTACAAGGAGGGGTTTTTAAATAACTGCCTACAGCCACTTTTTTCCTATAGAAAACTGTGTAAATAAAATTGAAAATCCCTATGTCCATAATTTAGGGTGTCTTGCAGTTTGCTTGAAAGAAAAACAACTATCTTGCCACTCACTTCTGACCTTAGAGACGATTAGAGAAGTTGTATGGTGTCTTAAAATGAATATTTAGTGAATACAGTTTACTTTTTGATAACAATATAAGAAGTTTTGATTCTGATTAATGGATAAATTTTAATTAATTGTAAATAAAGTGTAAGATCACAGATGTTTTATATGTATACATATATGAACCCGTAACTTTTGGTGGAGTTGTAGGGGTGCGGTAGTGGCATACAACGTTTCTTGGGCATTTTGTTTAAACCTGGCAAAGGGGGCAAAGTTCCATACTGATCAAAGGTTATAGGTAAACCTGGCTTTGCCAGGTTTAGACAAAATGTCCCCAAAACGCCACATGTTACTTCAGCACCCCTAGAGCCCCACCAAGAGTTACGGGTCCATATATGTATACATATAAAATATGTACACACACACACACACGCACGCACATATATATATAGTAATAATAGTTTCAGAAGATCCCGTTAAGGGTGAAAGCAGCGATTCTTTGCTTAAACTTGTTATTTTAATAAATATATATATATATATATATATATATATATATATATATATATATATATATATACAATATATAGAGGGAAAAGACACAGGAGAGTGTGTTTTTCATTACAGGAATTTCGAACCACCAGTGTGAGAAGAATATAAGCTACTAGAGGCATTGGTAAAACATTAAAATTAAAAGTAT
>OZ024745.1:111201104-111313604 GCA_964016885.1 Eledone cirrhosa
TATATATATATATATATATATATATATGTGTGTGTGTGTGTGTGTGTGTGTGTGTGTGAGAGAGTTTGTGTGTGCATGTGTATGCATATATGTATGTATGTATACATATATATGCTATGATAAGTCTAAGTCTAGTTGACATGAACAAATATAGGTTGAAGGAAAGTGGAGTGTGAGTAGGAGAATAAACTGCAACAGACATGATCCATGTCAAGTGTATACTCAAGTTTGAATAGAAGCTCACTTGACTCAGAGCAACTTGGCAAATGAAGCAGGAGATTTATTGTGAAGAGTTCATAGAAATGATTCTGTCAAGTGAATGCACTAATGAGGTGCCAATTTTGCAGATATATTCTTGGAAAATCAGTTTAGAAAAGATGATAATGAACATGCACACAGGCCTGATAGATGTTTTGTCATTCCTATTTCTTTTGTCATTATTGTTATTGTTGATAATAATGGGTAATTCTTTTTGTTTTCTTTCTATATTTATTTAATCACTCTTCCCATAAATAATTTTTAAGCATGAAGAATTTCCAGATACTTGATTCTTTCATCAGTTGAAATGTGCATATATGTGTATGTGTCTGTCTGTCTATCTATCTATATGCATTCTTATATCATTTCTCTTGAAGAAGTATGTATAATTTTTTTCTTCTGTCTTTCCTGCTTTTTTTTTGGGGGGGGGGGGGGGTATTTTTTTTTTCCCTTTGCTTTTGTTTAAAAATGGAAACTCTTGCAAAAATTCATTGAATTTCAAGAGATAAGACTTTTAGTTTTAGTATATATAAGTACTATTTTTTTTTTTATTACAACTTTGAAATAATGAGTCACAAAAAGTAGAACGTTTGTAACTTTAATTCAAATGTGTGTTTGGGCTTCTGATAGACAATGTCTGAAAATTCTATCATTTCTGAACAGTACCCAATATGATCATAGTATTGATGCTAAACCACCTGGTTCTGAAATATTAAGCTGTTTTTTGGGTTTTTTTATTTCCAGTATAATTTTTATCTAAGAACATAATCAGACTGAGGGAAGCCAACGTCAAGGACAAAGTTCTCACCATAGAAGTTGGAGCCAGAGACATTGTGAGCAAATCTGCGAATAGTCTCATGAAATATCTTTTAGTCCCTGGAAAGAAGAGGACCACAGCCCTAAAGGCAATATCAGATGCAGCAGAGAGAAGTTCCAGCTGGATCTGGTCGAGGAGAAACAAAAGCGACCTCCATACCATTTGAGGGCATTATTTTTGTATCTTAATGTAGACTAAGGGAAATAACTATGAGCAAGTCATGGTTGTATGTTGGTAGCGGCAGTGACACTGTTGATGTCTCACTGCTGCTATGACTACCAACGTTATTTTTCCAAATTCAAGAAAGCATTTAAATCTAAGTTTGAAAGCAAAGGCAATTGAGAGGAGTTCCAGCTAGATCCTGTCAACAAAATCTCTGTACAGTTTAAATACACAATACGCCTCCAATATCCAAATGACTAAATGTCAGCAGAAGAGCACCTAGGAGTCATGACCTGGATGGGATCCGGTCCCTTTAGAGTGTAAGCAATTAAAGGCCAAAAAACTTGTTGGCGGGGGGGGGGGGTTCTTTTCTGAAGATCTTCTGCTGTCCAGTTCTCCTGAGAGTTTCTAACCACTAGATTCTTCCAAATTCTTAACTATTTAAAAATTTATTTGCAAATCATAAGCAGTGTCTTTCATTAAAAATGCAGTAATGAAAGGGTTAATTGACATAGAAAATTCTGACTGTTTTGACATTCTATGCACACAAAGTAAAATTGATCCTGACTTTACAAAAAGATAAAAAGAAATTTTTGGCATTTAAAAAAAATTACCTTTATTGTTGATAGATTTGTCAATAAACTCTACTTTCTTACATTTCAAATGAGCAAAGTTATCAAGATTGAGTGACCATGTCATTAATGTGTTTGAATATTGACCAGTTTAAGATGTATTTGTTTGAACATCATCATCATCACCATTTAACTTCCATTTTCCTCGCTGACATATGTTAGACGAGTTATCCTGTTGTGAGCAATACCAGGTCAGGTGAACATGTCTTGCTCATACAGAACTGATTTCTGGCTTTATTTCTACAGGTGAATGCCCTTCCTAGTGCCAACCTTATTTACAGTGAGTACTGCATGCTTTTTGTTGTGACACCTACATGACCACTTTACAGTGTGTACTGGGTACTTTTTACCATGTCACCATCACAACCACTTTACAGTGTGAGCTGTGCGCTTTTTGTTGTGATGCCTACATGACCACTTTACAGTATGTACTGGGTGCTTTTTGCCATGTCACCATCACAACCTCTTTACAGTGTGGACTGAGTGCTTTTTGTCGTGATGCCTACATGACCACTTTACAGTGTAGACAGGGTGCTTTTTATTGTTACACCTACACAACCACTTTATAGTGTGTGATGGGTGCTTTTTGTTATATCGCCATCACAACCACTTTACAGTGTCAGCTGGAGACTTCACTGGATGTATACTTCAGCTTGTCCTCAACACTACTTGAATATCATAATCATCTCTGCTCTAAAAAAATTCTATTCTTCTGTTAAAATTACTGTATCAGTTTCTTAGTTTTGATATGAAGTTGAGATCATATGATGCAATATGCCTTGATGCTGCTATTGTCTCTCAACAATGTTAAAACTCTGTCGTCTGTAGGATGTTGGAGGAATGCATTTTAAGTTATAAGTCTTAGGACAGCATGTCGACAATAATGAGATGGTAGCTAAAGATAAATAATATCAATTGAATAATTTATATGATCAGCCACCTGGTTGTCATAGATAGACTGAAACTGAAATAACCATGACTACTCAACAACTATATCCAGAATAAGTAATTTCTTTTGTTGAGAAAGTTTCCTACCTCTGTATTTCCACTAATCTTTAAACAACATTGCTTTAAGCTTTAAACATCATTGCCATAAACTGATGAATTCACAAATAAGAAATTAGATATATTTTTTAAAGTATAGAATAGAGACTCAGTTTTAGTTTTGGCTAAATATAAATATATTTTTTTTTATAGTATGGGCTGGGTGCTTTTGTTGTGATACCTACATGATCACTTTACAGTGTGGGCTGGGCGTTTTTTGCCATGTTGCCATCATGACCATTTTACAGTGTGGGCTGGGCGTTTTTTGCCATGTTGCCATCATGACCACTTTACTGTGTGGGATGGGTGCTTTGTATTTCTGCTCTGTATTTCCACAAATCATTAAGCATCATTGCTTTAAGCTGACCATAAACTGATGAATTCACAAATAAAAAATTAAATGTATTTTTTTATGCTTTTAAATATAGGATAGAGACTAAATTTTAGTTTGGGCTGAATATAATTTTTTTTTTTTTAATTGCAAAACAGCTAATTATTAATAAAGTTTGAAAACAATATCATAGAGTCATGTAAAGAGTAATTTCTATTGAAAACTCACATTCTAGACTTAATGTTCTTGCATATTTAGAGATAATAAGACATTAGAAAATCCAATAAATATATAAAGAAAAGCAATTGTATAGCAGCAACATGTGTAGAGGATGTGATGCAAAATTCACTGCAGCACTTCTTTCAAGAAATACTGTAATACAATACCTAGCAATTTTGTATTTGTCTCCATTCTTTACCAACTTTTTCCTATCAGCCTATAAATCAAGTCAGATTTATATATCATTATGGTAATTCTTACATAAATATTCTACATCATTTATTAAAAGAAAGCAAAATCATATTAGATATAGACCTTATAAATAATTTTGGGATGTTCATCATTGAATTATCTAGTGGATATCATTTTCATTCTTTTTCATTGCAATAGCCTGTATAGTGTGATCATGGTATGTTTAAATTTCAACATTCATTTCTTGGGATTATATTCAGATTACATCAATGTCTTGGCAAAAATAAGGACACTGAAATCTTAAACAAATTCTCTAAAAACTTCTGTCAAATAAACTCTATTTCTAACAACTAAAATGACTTCTCTTAAGAAACACCTAATTAAAAATTACACAACATATTGTTGATTAATTACATACATACCTGGGGTGGGGTAGAGAGGTAGGGGAGGGGGAATACTGGGGGTGGCAGGGAGAGAGAGTAGAAGGAGAGAAGAAAGCGAGGAAGGTGAGGAAAGAGAGGGTGAGAGAGGGGGGAGCTAAGAGAGGGTGAGAGGGAGGATAAGGTGAGAGGGCAGAGAGGAAAGAGAGAGTAGAGGGAGAAGAGGAAAGAGAAGGTGAGAGGGAGAATCTGGGGGTGGCAGGGAGAGAGTAGGAGAGAGGAAAAAGAGAGGGAGATAGGAGAGAAACAGGCAGAGGTTGAGAGGAAAGGAAGTAAAAATAGAGACAGAGGTAGAATGGAAAGACAGATTAAGATAGAGAAACATATATATAGAGAGAGAAACACACATCTATATATAAAGAGAGAGAGCCAGTGGAGGGAGAGAGAGAGAAACATATATAGAGAGAGAGAGGGGGAAGAGGAGAGAGAGGGGGGAGAGAGAGAGAAACATATATAGAGAGAGAGGGGGAAGAGGAGAGAGAGGGGGAAGAGAGAGAGAATGACAGAGAGAGGGAGAGAGAGAATTAGAAAGGAGTATATTTCTCCTTAAGCTGACATTTTAAAGTTGTCACACAACAATTAGATTGTGTAAAATATATATGAAAACATTAACAACCCCTCCACCACCACTAACAACAACAACAACACTACTACTGATAATTCTTAGTTCCTCACCACCGACATCCCACGTCATCTTAACTTTTTCATTTAAATCTTCACTTAATCCCTAAAGTCACATTCCACACAACACCTCACACCCAGCCCCACTTTAATCCTAAATCTACCTGTAAACACTATAGGTCTCGTTTAATAAAGCTAAGTTTTATTTATATATATATATATATATATATATATATATATATCATCATCATTTCATCATCATCATTTTACGTCCGCCTTTCCCTGCTTGCAAGGGTGGGACGGGAACTGATTCTGGCTTGATTTCTACAGCTGGATGCCCTTCCTAACACCAACCTCATTTACAGTGAGTGCTGGGTGCTTTTTTGCCGTGACACCTCCACGACCACTTTGCAGTGGAATGATAAAGACCCCAGTCCCTATCATCTCATTTCTACAGCTGAGTAAACTGGAGCAATATGAAATAAAGTGTCTTGCTCAAGGAAACAACACATCACCCGGTCTGAGAATTGAACTCACAACCTTTCGTTTGCAAGGCCAATGCTCTAACCACTAAGCCATGTGCCTCCACATATATATATGTGTGTAGGTGTCACGACAAAAAAACACACAGTCCATGCTGTAATGTGGTCATGTAGGTAACAGGGTAAAAAGCTCCCAGTCCACACTGTAAATGTGGTTGGTGTTAGGAAGGGCATCCAGCCATAGAAAACCTGCCAGATAGTCCTATACGAGCGAGACACGGTCACCCGACCAATCTTGCCTCAAGTGGGACAACTTCCGTCTAAGCCATGCTAGCATGGAAAATAGACGTTAAACGATGATGATGATATATATATATATGGTGCATAATTAGAGTGAATTAGGGGTCTTGTTTGTCCTCATCTTTCCTTCACCTTTAACTTTTAGAAATCATGAAGCCACAAATGTATACATATATATACATAATTGTTTCTACTTTAGGCACAAGGCCAGCAATTACCCAGTGCATTACTGGTACTTTATTTTATCAACCCCGTAAGGATGAAAGGCAAAGTCAACCTCGGCGGGATTTGAACTCAGATTTGAACTCAGATCATAAAGGAAAGCTATACTGGAAAGCATGGCGTCCGACCCTCTACCGATACTGCCAATCCACCACCCTGCATATATATACATAATATAAATATATATACATACATAAATATACATATATTCCCATCTAAGTAGGACAAGGCATATGTAATACAATATATATATATATACCCCAAGAAATACATATCCACCCGTTTATACACATAGAAACATCCTGAACCACATATATCTATATCTATATATCTAAAACAGAAAATGTCTGTCTGTCTGTCCAATCACTAAAACTCGAGAACCACCCAACCGATTGTTTTCAAACTTTACACATGTAATACTTATGGCCCTGTGAGTGTTTTGAGCAAATAAAATTTCAAATTTTCAATGCCCTAGGGACTGCATTAGGCGATTTAGCGATCTCTCTCTCTCTTGGTCTTTCTCTTTTTAGATACATAGATATAACGTTGCGCCCTTATAATATCTGTCTGTATGCCTGGCTGTTTGCATTACGACATTATGACGTAGCCGCGTGTGTGTGTGTGTGTGTGTGTGTGTGTGTGTGTGTGTGTGTGTGTGTGTGTGTGTGTGTGTGTGTGTGTGTGTGTGTGTGTGTGTGTGTGTGTGTGTGTGTGTATAGTGTGTATATATATATATATATAGTGTGTAACGTTTTTCGAAATATTTCTGCCTTCACAGATTGATTTTTTTTTATTTTAGTTTCAGAAGATCCCGTTAAGGGTGAAAGCAGCTATTCTTTGCTTAAACTTTAATCTGTTATTTTAATATATATAATTATATATTCGTGTACAGATATTTTTGCATACACAATAACAAAATATAAACAAAAGT
Organism: Eledone cirrhosa; assembly: GCA_964016885.1. Lineage (NCBI taxonomy): Eukaryota > Metazoa > Mollusca > Cephalopoda > Octopoda > Eledonidae > Eledone > Eledone cirrhosa. The sequence goes on from OZ024745.1 coordinate 111,207,756, forward strand.
ATTTATTTCGCGATAAAGTATTGATTTTCTTCGCACGGAAAAAACCCTGGTAATCTACGACAAATTCTTTTTATAAGCACAAAATGTAGACACCGTCCCGAGGCCGAGGTATTCCGTACTTCTCTGTACTGTTATATATATATATATATATATAATTATGTATTCGTGTACAGATTTTTTTGCATACACAATAACAAAATATAAACAAACGTATTTATTTCACGAGGCTCGATAAGGATAAATATATATCAAATATATAAGAACCCTAGAGCAAATCTCGAGCAACGCCGGGCCATTCTGCTAGTATAATATAAAAGAGAGATGTTTATTGATTGGTTGGTTGATTGATTGGTTTAATTACACGTAAACTATACACACACATTTACACACACACACATACACACACATCAAAAGAGAGAGAGACACACACAGAGGGAGAGGTAGAGAGGGAGAGATAGGCTGTTATACAGAGAAGGATACAATTAAAGTGTTAGATATTCCAAGAGAGAGTGACGTCCCACAAAGGTCTAGAATCGGCTTAAACTATAGATCAAAGTATCAGTTAAATGTTTAACAATATGGCGTTAGCTTTTATAAAGTCGTTTTACACCAGTCTTTGATTTTACAGAACACAGAAAACATTGATACTATTTGAAATTAATCTACAGTGTATATTATTTTGAGGATAGTGTCATATTATTATTGACCTAATTCAGATGACAGAGTGTCAACCTATTCTCTAAGTCTGCTATTTGCATTCATTTCTATTTTTTTTTATATTGCTTTGTATTGTTGTTTTTTTTTTCACAATATTTTCCAAGAAAATTAATTTTGTCACCAAAACACCACTCAGGAGGGGGGTACAATGTCTGCCAAACGGTTGAAATCTTCAAGCGAAAGAGAAATTCACAAACAATATTAAAAAAATACTTGTGAATAAAGGGACAAGTAGAATATGAGATGGGAAACAGAAAGGTTAAGACAACAAAAAAGACGATCGCAACTTTCTGAAAGTGTGTAGAACCTGAGACAGAAAATAGAAAGATAAAGTCAAGAAGAAAGACTATTGCAACAAATGGAGACTCAATATGAAAATCACCAAACGGCAATGACAGTTGCGATGCAAACTCAACGAGCACAATGGAATATTCAAGGCAGAATAAACTGGCTAAGAGCTGCGTTTTCATATGATCCATCGAAGAATTATAGAAATGATCCTAAAGTCGTGATTGGTAGCATGGATATTACACTTGGCATGTGTTGCTTAGGAGGGAAGGTCAGACTTTCACTGATAGAGGACCCTCCATCTTTTATCCATATACTGCTTATAGACTGTACTAACAAAGCTAAACATTTCAGAAGCAATGTTATGCGGTATAATGCTGTGTTTCAGCTATCATCCTTTAGAGCTGAAAAAATATCATGCTCACTATGGTTATTTCACAACATCTAAATCCAAGGTCAATGCTACCATTTAATTGGCAGTTTACTCACCCAGCCTAATAAGGAAGTTTTATTATAGTTTTTTTTATGTCTCTCTCACTCACACACGCACACACACACACACACACACACACACACACACACATCCAATGCAGTCATGGAGCCAGGTACCTCAGCTAGTATATATATATATATATATATATATATATATATATATATATATCAATAATATTAATAAATGGAAACTATCTTTATAAAACCATATTTATTTTATTATACATATTTATTTTATTATATACATATTTATTTTATTATACATATTTCAAGGGTACCAAAACTGTTGGTACGATCTCATCAGATAAAATATAAAAGTTGTTTTACAGATAGTGACATATTCAAAACAAGAACTTATCATTTTGAGTTCTGTTTGAATAGTGGGTTATATATATATATATATATATGGAAAGTTATATTTAAATTGTTGGGTTAACAACGAGTAAATATTTATAACTGATATAAAAGCACTCAACAAGTATTTGGAGTATATTTATGATATCTCTCTATATAACGGCTATTTTCTCTCTTGACTACATACATCTCTCTTTACATTAATACTAGAGCTAAATAAATAAATAAATAAATAAATGTATCAACTGATACTCAACTACCTAGTTTCTCTATCTATCTCTATCTATCTCTTTCTTTTTTCCTCTCTCTATATATCTCTCTCTGTTTCTTTACATGAAGTTCTTCTCTTTATCTATCTTTCTATATCTCTCTATATTTAGTCACATGCATTTCTTCTTTTTCTTCGTTTTTCTTTCTTTCTTTCTTTCTCTCTTTCTTTTTACAACTGTCCACAATATTTTTTACTGCCAAATCAACTTCCCAAATGCAAGTCGATTGAAAGGTATGTCATATCTATTTATTTATAAGACTGTTTATATTGTATTTTGTCTGAAGAAGGCATAACATATTGTTAATATGATATCCCTGAAATATATATAATGAAATAAATATGGTTTTATAAATATAGTTTCCATTTATTTAATATCATATATATATATATATATATATATATATATATATATATATATATATATATATATATATATATATATTACTTCAAAATATTAATAAATTCATGTGATCAAATATATTTTATTATACATATTTCAGAGATACTGAGCTATTTCAACAGTATGTCCTCATCAGATAAAATAAGTTGATGCCTGACATACCTTGACTATGTTGATGGTTATAATTTAGTCATGGCACTCTGTATTATATATACATATATATATATATATAAAATACAGAGTACCCGACCTCCCATGGGTACAAGCCAAAGCTGAAGCATATAGACAATATGTCCCTGCACCCTCCCACTGCAAAGTGGTCGTGGAGGTGCCATGGCAAAAAAGCACCCAGCCCACACTGTAAATGAGGTTGGTGTTAGGAAGGGCATCCAGCTGTAGAAATCAAGCCAGAATCAGTTCCCATATGAGCCGACCGGACAATGCCCACAACAGGACAACCCGTCTAACCCATGCTAGCGTGGGACGTAAAACAACAGTGATGAGGATGATGATGATGATGATGATGATGATGATGATATATATATATATACATATATATATATATATGAATAAATTTAGTTCTTCATCAGTGATCTTCCAACCTTCATTGGTATTTCATCGCTTTAAAGACCATATACCTCCGGTTGGTGCGAGCAACGGCTAAAGAAAGTCGTTGGGACACGTAAATAAGGGGAACGAGTGAGACTGTAAACAATCAAAGATGGTAATGCAACGAAAAGTGAGGAAGAAGGAGGCAAGTCCCAGAAATCGATGAATATAAGTTCTGTGAAATCGTGGACGAGAGAGAATAAAGACCATCAAACCTAGTCGAAATACATACTCACTTACTCACACCTATACACATATATGTTATGTAGGGAGAAAAAAAAGAGATCATAAATGTTTTTAAACATAAATACATATACATGTATATATGAAATATAAGAATCAAAGAACTGTTCAAAACATTATTGTGCTTACAGCTGTTTCCTCCAAACCGAGGTTTGGATTCTTCAGAGCAATTTATTAATGCATGGACAGTTAACTAATACATGTATATATGAATTGCTCTACGTGTATACATAAACACTCATATCTGGCATCAATGCAATACAAACCACAACTCCTCCATCTCAATTCTACTTTTGCAAAGCATAAGAACTGTGAAACCGGTAAAGGAAATAAATAAATATTCTTAAAAAGACTCCAGTTACATTTTCGATTTCTTTTCCTTATATATGTGTGTGTGTGTGTGTGTGTGTGTGTGTGCATGTGTGTGTGTGCACGCGTGTGTGTGTGTGTGTGCGTGTGTGTGTGTATTTAAAGAGACAGTGTGTGTATGTTATATATATAAGCTTACAGCATGGCTATGATGTTTCAGCAAACCTTCATTAGAAAAGAAATATTTTAACCGAGTTTTTTTTCTTATCATCTGATTGGAACCATAACATATGCATATTAATTGAATATATTTATTTAAAATGAATACTTTGTATTACATATGATTTCTGTCAAATTTTGCTCGGATTTTGATAATTTGCACAATTTATTTTTGATATAATCTTGTTGCACTCTTCCTTTTTATTCTTCTCTAATTCAACTTTCCCTTCTGTCAATCTCCTTCTCTCTCTCCCCCTCTCTCTTTACCAAAGAGAGGGAGAGAAAGAGTATGTTCAATAAAAACCCAAACATGAACATATAAATGAATTATAACTGATAACTGTCATTGTTATCATCTTTTTCAGACATATATTTGCATTCTCAGCAACATACACTTAGCCAAATATCTACTACTATTTTTTTTTTTTTTTATTATCTTTTTAAGATTTCTGATATTTATTTCTAAATAATTAGCTATCATTTTTATTAAACTTATAATTATTCATGTCTTTTGATGAATTTCCTGTGCAATTAAATCTTTTTTTAATAATTTTGAAATTATTTCCGGTGTGTGAATATTTATTATTTTGAAACTAGGGTAACGATAGTTGTTGGCTTGATACCAGAGAGACCAGATTTTGCCAATATTAGTGCTTAAATGTATTGAGTGCATGATAGATTCTGATAGAGATGGATATATAAAAATTAATTTACATAATGTTAATATTTATTTATAAATACACTGGATATTTTTCATATGAAGCATATATCATCATATTTTTAAAAAAAGCTCAATTTCAAAAGTGTAAAGGTTTTGTTTCAAACACTTACTAATTAATTTTTTTTCCGCCTTACAATCTTTGAATATTTATATTTTCAGACCTGTCAACTCTCCCCATCGGATGAGGAGATCTCCCTAATGTCTTCTCTTGTAAAAATGGGTATAGCTTTCATTATGTAAAATCTCTCCATTTTGCCTCATTTCTCCCCGTTTTGGAGACTTTTTTCATGGTACTCCCCATTTGGGTTTTAGAGGTTGGCAGATCTGTATTTTACCCTTTTACAAGTCTGAATGAAGTATCCTTCTTATTTAATTCCAGATTGATCTGTTTGTATGTTTACAATTCATTATTTTATTCCCATTTTTTAAGATTTAAAAATATAATTCTACATTGGGATGCCTTGTTGCTTCAGCCACAAACCCGGGCTCAACTGCTTGCAATGAAGAGTCAAGGAAGATAGTTAAATATCAGGGCCAGACTCACTGCTTCCTTTTTGTACCAGTCGCCATTGAGACCTCTGAGGCTCTTGGTCCCTGCACTGCTGATTTCCTCTGTAAAATTGGAAAGACAACAACAGCCCATTTGAGGAAGGAGCCCTATGAGGTGGGGTGGCTGTTTCAGCAGGTGTCTGGCCATGCCTTTGCTATTTTGTCTATGAAGCAGAGCTGAAACACTGCTCTGACAGGGGTGTAGTGTTTGTCCCCCTCCCTCCATTTCTTTCATTGCTTAATTTTTTTCTTTTTCTTCCTTTCATTTCCTTTTTTTTTTTGTTCCCTTTAATTGTGTGTATATGTATTTTTTTTTTTTTTTGTATAGAATAAAATTTTGGCATAAATTCTACATTATTTAATCAATGAATAAACATGCAAATTGAATGTTTTATCTTCAATAAATGTTCAGGTTTTAAGATTCAGTTTTATCTTCAATAAATGTTTAGGTTCTAAAGTACATAAAGTAGGTTCAATCTGGGAAATAAGCTTAAGTTTATACTGTCTTATGCAATAATTTCTCTAAAATTTCAAATTCGTAATTGAAAAATTTCAAAATATTCACCAAAATTTATGTTTATACAGATGTATTTAGAGTAAGTATTTTGGGGTTAGGTGACTTGTTTAACACAAAAACACTGAAATTTAGTGTGATTAGCTCCTACTTTTCAGGTAGTATGCATGAAATATAAAACAATTCTGTATCTATAAAATAAGAAAAAGAAATATGAAAGAAGTTAAAGAGAATATCAACTGAATAAAAGTTACCATGATCATATGGAAATACTTTTGTAATGTTAGCTTTGTTGGTTCAGTATCTAAGTGGTTTGAACACTCAATTGTCTTGCAATTCTTTATTGAATACAAGAATTTATAAGTAACATTTATCAATATCCAAATTCCAAACAATAGTTTATAGTTACTCCATAGCAGAGTAACCTTTTACTACTGCACTGCAGTCTGCTGCAGCTTAGGGTGGTAAATAGATGTATGTATATTGATTTCATTGGAAATTATAGCCAGTATATTAGCAGTTGTTCCATCTTTTATGACCAACATAAACCCTTCAGAAGCCATTAGTGGCACCAGCATCTCCACTATTGCTGCAGAAACAACCAGCCTCACCACACCATCAACTGCCACAAGTCACTGCAACACTAATGATAGCAACAGAATCACCATCTCTTCACTCATACATTACTTGACAGTTACCAGAAACATTTCAGGATTCCAGAAATGTCATACATCCAAATGTTTGTTGTATAGATCTATGTATCAATGTTTGGATTTTTCCGCTTCAGCCAACACATGGGATTTGTCACTGCAGGTTTATATAAGTTTCAAAAGGACCATTTGACAAATAGATGTTGGCAGTAGAATACAGTGTCCAAAGCTCCCATTTTACAATAGAGAATGATTAAAATCAACTGACACTGAGACACAAGCCATAACCAGCTTCTGTTTGACTGCATAGTTTGATGCTTCATGCTTAGAAATATCACTGAAATCATTTTTTATGTAAAAGTATTTGTGAAAGAAAAGGAGAATGATTATTGAGATACAGTTTACTCTAACACAAAAAAAAGACAATAACAAATTAGATAGAATGGAAAGGAAATGCAGTTATAAGTACATTGAAGAGCTTATACTACTTATTAGACATATATTTTCATTTTTATATTTACTGTGTATGCTAACATGGTTGAATTGTTAATGAATAAAGTTTCAGAGAAGAGGAATATATACTAAAGCATTTTTCTCTATCTTAAATAACAGTATACCATCAGCATTTTACATATGTTTTTCCATGTTTTTCCATGGATTGGTTGGGTCTTACTGTAGTCATTTGTTAAGTTCAGCTTTCACCACTTTTTTCTCTATTGCAGATTGCTTGGCACTTCTTTATGTAACTGTTATTCTCCATACCCATCAGACATCTAAACCAACACTGTCTCCTCTTTTGTACACTATCACTGAGTCCTCTCATACACAATTTTTCTATGAACTCATATTACACAAAGCCTGTTCAACTCATTTATTTCCAGCCTTTACACATCCTCCACATTGAAAATTGATGTTGTTTCACTACCATGCAACATCACACTTCATACATAAGCATCATAAAATCTACCCTGCAATCACAGAAGGAATCAATTTGTTGCCAGCAGAGGTAATAGCTCCTTGAACTTTTTCCACTCTGTTCTTACCTTGCTTACAATGCTTTCAGAACACCCTCCTGCACTAGTTATTTGGTCATCTAGGCAATGAAGGTCATCACTAACTAGCAAACCTGCTGATTATTTGAATGCAGATGCTTTAACTTCTAATTAATCCTGTCCATCTGTAATCGTATGTGTATGTATGCATAATCATGTAACTGTGTATATAATAAATATGTATATATATATAAAGACCTCCTTCACTCATGGATGACCATGGGATTTGCGCTTAGAAAGTTCTTTATTTCAAATTGTTCCAGTTTACTCAGCTGTAAAAATGAGATGATAGGACTAGGGTCCCTATCATTCCACTGCAAAGTGGTCGTGGAGGTGCCATGGCAAAAAAGCACCCAGCCCACAATGTAAAGTGGACATGTAGGCACCACGGAAAAAAAAAAGCACCCAGCACTCACTGTAAATGAGGTTGGTGTTAGGAAGGGCATCCAGCTGTAGAAATCAAGCCAGAATCCCGTATGAGCAAAACAAGGTAAGCCGACCGGACACTGCTCACAACAGCACAACCCATGCTAGCGTGGAAGAACGGACGTAAAACAGTGATGATGATGATGATGATGATGAAAGTTCCACTTTGAGGCAAAAGCCCAGGCAAGGATTTTGGAGTTTTTTTTGTGGAAGACCAGCAGTATATATTTATACATATATATATATATATCATCATCATCACCATTTTATGTTCGTTCTTCCACGCTATATATATATATACGCTAGTCCTTCATCAGAAGAAAGAATGAGAAATAAGATAAATTGAGTGGACGGGCGTGATGGAATTGGAAAAAATGCCTTTAGATAAAAATCACAGGTCTATTCATGTTGACATCTCTTGCAAAACTGTTGGTGCTGGCTTTTTGTGTATGGTTTGTTTTTTAGAAAAGTGGATGATGGAGCGCGTCTACCTGAAATGGAAAAAAAAAACGTTTTGTAAAAAGAGCTATACTTGAGCACGTGCGTAAGTATATATATACATATATATATATATATATACATATAAAGTGGTCGTGGAGGTGCCACGGAAAAAAAGCACCCAGCACTCACTGTAAATGAGGTTGGTGTTAGGAAAGGCATCCCAGCTGTAGAAATCAAGCCAGAATCAGTTCCCATCCCACCCTTGTAAGCAGGGAGAAGCAGACGTAAAATGATGATGATGATGATGATATATATATATATATATTATAAAGTGAGGTTTTTTTTTACAAAATGAAAAATAACCGAGGTGTCCTACACGAGTGAAAGTATAAAGAAAAAAAGATGAAATCTAAAATGCAACTAGAGTCTTATTTTTTTTTAAAATATATATATTTATTCAGTTCCTTTACCGGTTTCGCAGTTCTTCTGCTTTTCAAAAGTAGAGTTGAGATGGAGAGTTTGTGGTTTTTCTCACATCTGGGCTTTCCTGTATATATATATATAACAAATTTAATATAGAAATAATACAGGACTAGAACTGATGATTTCCTTCGAATGAAAGAGTTCTAATCCTGTAGAAGCCATTTTTATATTATATTTTTATATTCACTTTTTTTGTTTACTCTCTACCTATTGAGTACCTTACTTACTGTGGTTACCCTCGATGGAACCCGGGACTCACACACACACATGTATGTATAATAAATATATATGATATATAATAGTATATATATTTCAAGGGCGTTGCCCCAGTATGGCTTCACCCGGATGGCTGGAACAGGTAAAAGAGTAAAAAAGTAAAAGAGTGTATATATATATATATAATAACTAGAAATTGATTAACATATATCGTCTAACCCATGCTAGCGTGGAAGAACGGACGTAAAACGGTGATGATGATGATGATGATATATAAACATGAATAATCACAGGAGATCATTTTTACAAGTGTGTAACCACCATACCTAGCTATGTGTGGTTACACACTTGTAAAAATTATCTCCTGTGATTATTCATGTTTATATATATGTTAATCAATTTCTAGTTATTATAAAATGCTCAGACCTACTTGTTAGAATCTTGGAGCTTATTTTCTGGGTGACACACACATATATATATATATATATATATATATATATATATATATAAATGTAATCTGAGTTTTTCAAATATTAATAATAATATACGATTTGTTTGCAATTATGCAAACAAGCCTCTTTTAAGCCATGTCAGTAGAATGAGCCTCTCTTTCTTGCTCTTGTGTTGGCATGTAATTTCACTTTTGCATATATATATATGTGTGTATGTGTATATATATATATATATATACATATATATGGAGGCACATGGCTTAGTGGTTAGAGCATTGGCCTTGCAATGGAAAGGTTGTGAGTTCAATTCTCAGACCAGGTGATGTGTTGTTTCCTTGAGCAAGACACTTTATTTCACATTGCTCCAGTTTACTCAGCTGTAGAAATGAGATGATAGGGACTGGGTTCCCTATCATTCCACTGTGGAAAAGAAAAGTGGTCGTGGAGGTGCCACGGCAAAAAAAGCACCCAGCACTCACTGTAAATGAGGTTGGTGTTAGGAAGGGCATCCGGCTGTAGAATTCAAGCCAGAATCAGTTCCCGTCCCACCCTTGCAAGCAGGGAAAAGCAGACGTAAAATGATGATGATGATATATATATATATATATATATATATATATATATATATATATGTAAATATGATAATAATGGAGCTGCGGCGTTGCAAATGGGTTACATATGAAAAAGTAAGTCCTTCATCAGTGGCCTTCCAACCATCCTAGGCATTTCATCGCTTTAAAGGCCATATACCTCAGGTTGGTGCGAACAACGGCTAAAAAAAGTCGTTGGGACACGTAAATAAAGGGGACGCTGGGGTGAACAAACAAAATGGTTTAAGCAACAGAAAGTGAGAAGAAAGAGACAAGTCCCAGATTTCTATGAATATAAACTCGGTGAAATCGTGAACGAGAGACTAAAGACCATCAAACCTGGTTGAAATGTGAGCAAGGAAGGAATTTCGCACAGGTCTAACGGGAGGAAGAAATATATATATATATATATATATATATATATATATATATATATATATATATATGTATATATATATATATATCACTTCGCCATTTTTCATTCATATATATATATATATATTCACACATATATATATATATATATGTAAGGAATATTTCTCATTTAAGAAGAAATGCACTGCTGGAAATGAAAATAAACACTCATCGAAGAAAAGAGAGAAAAAAGAAATAATACAAAGTTGTTTTAATTGAAGAAATGAGATTCAGCACAGAATTCCATTACTGTTAACATAATGATTCCAGCAAACCTTGAAGTTGCATATAAAAATGTCTCTTGATTCATGAATAAAATATCTTTTATTCATATATGATTAAGTAGGGTTTGAAATAATTGGATGGTTTTTCTCTTTTATTTAAATACTATGTGATAGTTTAGCTATGTGATAGCAGTAGTATCTACACAACACTGTTTACAAGTTAAACTACTGGAACCAGATTATTTGATTTGTCAAAAGAAAATTTCCAAACTTAATTATATTATCTCTACATCAACACTATTTGTTTATAAGTCTACAAAAGTATTATAGGGGATTTTTAGCTAGAGTGGTTCTAATTTCTTATATTTTTGTTTTGATACCAATGCTGTATAGTATGTGTATATATATGTGTGTGTGAATGTGTATGCTTGTGTGTGTATATGTGTGGATGCAGTGTGTGTGTATACATGTGTATGAATGTGTGTGCATGCGTGTGTTTGCATGTATATGTGTGTTCAGGTTCATGTGTATGTGTGTTCATGTGAATGTGTATGTGTGTGCATGTACATGTATGTGTTTGCATGTGTATGTGTGCTCATGCGCATGTGTATGCATGTATGTGTTTGTATGTGTGTGTGTGTGCGTATGTTTATACATATGTGTATGTATGCATGTGTGTGCGTATGCATATGTGTGTGTGTATGTGTATGCAAGTGTGTGTGTATAGATGTGCGTGGGCGCATACAAATGAGAGGGAGAGAAAGAAAGAGTGAGATGAGGTGAGAGATAGATAGGTAGGTGGATAGAGAGAGAGAGAGAGTGTGTGTATGAGGGAGAAAGAGAGAGTAATATAGATGAATGGTCTGGATTGACTGCAATGGTTGATGTAAATATCATATTTCATGTAAATCAATCATGCACAGGAATAAATGTCTTTTTGGAGGCAAGGCGAGGAGAAGACGGAGGGGCAGTGTTTTCTCTCTTTGTCTCTCTGTGCCATTAAATGGAGACAGTGCCAGCAAAATATAAAGTTCGATACAATAGCACACTATTAAAACTAGAAATTCTGTATTTCAAAATTTACTGCAAGCCTCATAATGAACACATGATTGACACCAACCTAAGAGGGTTTTGATTATTGGTTCACTGAACTCTGGGATGAGGATTGGCTATGATTTCGGTTTGTATTAAAACATTTTGTTACAATATTTCTAAAGAAATACACTGCCGCCAATGTGTTTCAATTAATACTGCAAAATAATTTTTTTTTAAATTTGCTGGAATTTAATAAAATAATACAATGAGAGGAAACATAATAATATCAATGATGATGTCACAGGTGTGTGACAAAAGAACTCTGAGAGACTGACTATATTTATATCTATATTTTTAACTGTTGGTCAATCAATGATAAGCATTGATTGCCAGCTGAATTAATTATAGAAATATAAAATATACTGAAGCGAAAACCAACCCAAACCAAACAGTGAGTGTGTTTTATTATATTTTCTTGCAATATTATAACAACATGACCCGTCCCAACTATAACAATAAAATAATAATTTTTCCATTATTGCTATTTGGAATATATGAATTTAAAAGTTCTGACATAAACTCTTGTTGTAATATTTAAATATATATATTACACTTCATAAGATGGCAAATTGAGAGAGTCGTTAGAATATCAAATAGAATTCTTTGTGGTATTCATTTCAGCTCTCTGTTCTTGGAGTTCAAATCCTGCCAAGGTCAACTTTGCCTTTCATACCTCTGAGGTCAATAAAACAAGTACCAGTCTAGTACAGAGCTTTATTTTTCCTCTGGATCTCTTTCTCACTTCTCCTTTCTCACTTTCTATCCTTCTCTGGAAGAAATCTGCTGTAGTTAGGCTTGGAGAGGTATGGACTCTGCCAGGCTTAAAATGCTCAAGAAACACTGAATATCACTATGGTGCCGCTATGACTTCATCAGTAGTTACAGGGCTATATCATAGAATACCAAATCACTTAATATCACAGAGCCAGAGAAAGTTTCAGGCAGGCTGGTATCAAAAAGGTTAAACATTTCTTGATTGATAATATAAGGGCAAATATATTAGTTGCATCTTAGTAATTAATCCATTTGTTACCAAACCTCCTGAAGCTGTCCTTGATTTTGCAATATAAAGATGTTTATTTTAACTCTTTAGTATTTAAACCAGCCATATCCAGCCAGAATTCTCTCACCTCTTTCTGTTCAAACCAGCTGTAACCAGCCATTCATACTGATGTTAAGGTATTGTTCTCAAAATAAATAATATCAAAATCTCATAGATTCAATATTATATGAGATAATTATGTGAGGTAACGCCTTTACCATGAAAATATAATAGTATATATAGTATATAATGCTAAAGGGTTAAAGTATTTGTATTTATCTAAATAAAAATCTCAAATCATAATTTTAATATAAGTTCTTTTGTTCAGTTATGTTCCAAACATCAGCTTAATAATGAGAAAGTTACTTATATTACTAAATCCCTCCAAATTTTTGACTGCTTTCAAAATTATTTGAAAATCATAGTCAGTATCTTTCATTAGAAATATAGAAATAAAAGGATTGAACACTTGACATATCAGTACTTTAAAGTTAGTTGTGATGTTTGTTAGTCTCTAAACTTTACATACACACACATACACATGCACACACACACACACACGCACACATGCACATACACACACATGCACACGCACACACACACACACATGCACACACACACACACACACATGCACACGCACACACACACACACACGCACACACACACACACACACACACACACACACACACACTTAAAATACATGTGATTGATTAATGCCTCTTATTTTCATATTTTTCTGACATTGTTATATTCTTACAAACTATAAGAAAAGTAACCCAAATAGAGAAAATGTATGTTTAATAGACAAAAAGCAGCCTAAGAGATATTTTATACTGTGGTTATATATGCTCAATCATATTGGTATTTATGTACATGTTATATAATATATAAAAAATATATTATTGTCATTGTTTTTTCAATGAAAATGGTATTGTTGCCTAAGTTCCAACAGCTATTTATACGCAAAATTAAAACAACAAACTTATGATATATGATAATGTTACAGGAAATAAAAATAATTGTTTCTACTTTTGGCACAAGGCCAGCAATTACCCAATACATTACTGGTACTTTATTTCATCGACCCCGTAAGGATGAAAGGCAAAGTTAACCTCGGCGGGATTTGAACTCAAACCTTAAAGGGGCGTAACTCTTTGCTGCAAAGCATAGCGTCAGACCCTCTACCGATACTGCCAATCCACCATCAACAGGAAATAAAAATAATGGTTTCTGATATAGACACAAAGCCAACAATTTTAGGGGAAGGAAAAGTTGACTAAATCGACCCCAGTGCATTACTGGTACTTTATTTTATCGAGCCCATAAAGAATGAAAGGCAAAGCCAACCCAAACAAGATTTGAACTCAGAATGTTAAGAACCAGAAAAATATTGGTAAGCATTTGTCTGACAATAACGATTCTGCCAATCCACTGCCATACGGTAAGTAAAAATATTAATCATAACCATATAATACTTGATAATATCATTCCAGCCATTCATCAATAGGGCTTGAACTCCTGACGGAGACATTGAAGCACGGTTATGATATGATTATATTTTATAACTTACTGGAAATTAGAGACTTGGGCTTTGTAAAGCTGGTGGAGTTCATCCATTTCCAGGCCTGAATTTAGCAAATTTATCCCAGAGAAAGGGGGGGAGAGAGAGAGAGAGAGAGAGAGAGAGAGAGAGAGAGAGAGAGAGAGAGAGAGAGAGAGAGAGAGAAATAATTGATCTTAGTAGTTGACTGGTACTTTATGACTGAGAAACATATATACATGACTCTAATGCTGAGGGAGCTGTAGAATGATCACAGGTTATAATACTCACAGCAATACTAACTGTATCTTTATCATATATGAACATATTGTACATGGGTTCATATACACCTTTATTCTTAAAAGACTTAGTTACAAAATTCCTTGTATCTAAAATTATATTTTATAACCTATAGAAAATGGAAGCCTTTTACTGATCTATTTTGTCATATTGAGAACTGTTGATTAGATTTGAAAATGTTTTATTGTCAAATCTAATGCCAATTTTTATGAGCTTAACATGGTTAAATCTGAAAGAATTAATCTGTATTGTTAGTAATGCTTGTCTGGACAGTATATAAACTCTGCTAAATAAAGTAGAACCAAGCCAGAACTTTGTTCTTGTGGCTGCTTATGGAAATATTAAACTATCTATTCAAATAACATAGCTTTGCAGCTAATTGACTGAGGCAGCACCTTAGCAATCTCTTCTTTAATAGCACGCCTAACACAAATAATGTTGAATCAGCAACAGCGAAAATGCTTTTATAATAGATACTGGGTTGAAGCCAGGTCAGGTTAAAGGTGACACATGTGTTATCAATTGCTATGGT
The DNA here is from genome assembly GCA_964016885.1 of Eledone cirrhosa. NCBI lineage: Eukaryota > Metazoa > Mollusca > Cephalopoda > Octopoda > Eledonidae > Eledone > Eledone cirrhosa. Next base: position 111,222,901 of record OZ024745.1, read on the forward strand.
TCTTGGAAAAGATGCAACAAATTTCTTCATTTGTTGCTGTACTCTGATGGCCAGGAAGGGGCACTGCTGTTGATATCTATCAATTCTTCAAACATAAATACCATATTAGCGTTGACCATTTATCTACCCTGCCATTCTCTGAGAGATGGTGTTCAACAAATAATGAGCCAGCAGTAAATTACAATAAGATATGGCATCTTACTATCTTTAATACTACCTGGTGATATATATATATTCACTGAAACCGAACTGGATATTGGCTAATCTGACTAGTGAACTATGACCAAAATCAAATACAACTATTGGCTTTTAGTTTTAGTGTTTTAACTTATTCTTCTCTGCTACATTCTAGATTTAAAAGTCTATTGATATTGTGTTGCTTGCAACACCATGATAATTTTTGTGTTTTTGGTTTTTATGATTCATGATTATTTTGATATACATACCAGATAAATTCTCTGATAATGAAAATCTTGTCTATTTGCTGTAAACTTTAGCAAATCTTGACTCCAAACACTTACCTTCTTCATAACGCACTTGACAGCAAACCTCTTGATGTCATGAAGTTGTTATTGTTGATTCCTACATCCTGTCAATGGCTTTTCTTTAGTGAGAGGGACACTGGGTTAATATGTATCACATTAGATTTATTAATGCAAGAAAGATCAAACACTCCAGCCAACATTTTTGTCTACTAGTCTAACAGAGAAAAATCAGTTTTTAAAAGGGAAATTGATTTATCATAGTGTTAATATATTATAAACATTATAAGATACGGCTTATTTTGAAGATGGAATTTTAGGTTGGTATTGTTGTTGTTGTTTAACCTTAGATCAACTCTGATCGAGCTGGTCTGTGATTAAAGACATTCCAGGTATGACCATCCTGTAGTTTTTATATGTGCAATGAACCCAGGACCACATTATCCATCATATCCTTTTCTAAGATGGTAAAGTATGATTTGAGAGATATTTGACTGCTATTTATAGCAAATCATGTGACAAAATAGTGGCTCCCTTATTGGTTTGAGAATTTTAGCTTTCATTCTTATATGTTTCTAACTATAGTTGCCTCTACTAATAATTTGAAATTGCATTTCTGAATTTTTTTGTATTATCTTTAACAATGGGCATCAAATTTAATTTCAGTATTTCTATATTATAGCATAAATTCTCCCATTTTCTTCTTTCTTTCCATCACCTCCCTCTCTCACTTCTTTTCAAACATCCCCCTCTCTCTCACTCCCTTTCTCTTTCACTTCCCACTAATTTTATTTTGACCATTTTTTGCTAAACTTAATTCTCTTATCTATTATTCCTGTTAATTTTAACTCACACATCATGGAAGCACATGGCTTAGTGGTTAGAGCATTGGCCTTGCAATGGAAAGGTTGTGAGTTCAATTCTCAGACTGGGTGATGTGTTGTTTCCTTGAGCAAGACACTTTATTTTACATTGCTCCAGTTTACTTAGCTGTAGAAATGAGATGATAGGGACTGGGGTCCTTATCATTCCACTGCAAAGTGGTCGTGGAGGTGCAACAGCAAAAAAGCACCCAGCCCACACTGTAAAGTGGACGTGCAGGTGCCATGGAAAAAAGCACCCAGCACTCACTGTAAATGAGGTTGGTGTTAGGAAGGGCATCCAGCTGTAGAAATCAAGCCAGAATCAGTTCCCATCCCACTCTTGCAAGCAGGGAAAAGCGGACATAAAATGAAATGATGAAGATGATGATGACATCAGTCTTTCTATCTGACTATGGTAAAATACAAGCTACTTTTTCTAACTTTCATTTTCGTTAAGTATTTGCTATGGTAATAAGTTTCATCATTAACTTGCAATCTAATGTTGTACATCTAGTTAGTAATTGACATCTTTATTTTCTTTTGACCTGTGAAGGCATGTAGCTTAGTGGTTAGAGAGTTGGATTCACAACTGTGAGGTTGTGAGTTCAATTCCTTGAGCAAGACACTTTATCTCACACTGCCCTTTCTGCCCAGAGTTGCAACCACTAGATAGTATCAGCAAAGGAAAGACCAATCGAAACATTGTTTCCTTGGTCTGATTTGATGAGTTCTACACCACTTGGTAAGCAAATGAGGGCTGAGATCTTGACGATCGAATCTGAATCTTTGTCCTGAGGAAGTGTTGTAGGGACATTGTATTTACATACGGTGTATCTAGGGTATTTTTGTTTTAAACCTGGAAGAGCCCATCATTTCTACATCAGATTTCTTCCAGAGAAATATTGAGAGTGAGAACAAATTAAAAAGAAAAAGAGATATAGAGGAAGAATCAACCCCAGTACTTGACTGGTACTTTTTTTTATCAACCTTGAATGGGTGAAAGGCAAAGTTGACCTCTGTGGAATTTGAACTCAGAGTGAAGAGAGCTAAAACAAATATCGCAAAGCATTCTATCCAACATTCTAACGGCACTGCCAATTTGCCACCTCTGTAATTAACATACATATTCTAAAATTGCATAATTTGACTGTAAAAATAGCTTTCTAGATGTAATGTTTTGATACCTCTAATATGTTTGAAGTTAGGCAACATATTTAAACTGTTTATTATCTCCCTTGCAAGAGGTTTTAATAATGGTCAAGAATCCAATGGATCAAACCTATCTTATTCTACACAGGTTACATTTCAATGTTATAAAGTATCTCTATTTTATTACATGGTATCATGCAGTTACTCACCCATGAATAATAAATGCTTTTGAGCAAGAGTAAAATCTCTCAGACCTTTTTAAACTATTAAGAACTGCAGCTAGTAAGTTACTATTAATCCCATCAACCACAATCATTAACTTTGCTGAATAGCAGAAGTTGTATACTACTCTAAGTAAAGTGTCACTATAGTCTATGGTATTTAGCTGTGGACTGCATGTAATGTCTGTTGTGTCAATGCATCAATGCACTTAGTGAAAATGTTTGTTCATTGGCAATTCGCTTGAATGCCACTGTACATCTTGTATAATCATTGATTGCACAGATAATATTAAGTTCCTTCACTGTTGGCTTGTAAAGTTTCTGAGCATTAATGAACATCTTAGTATTGATTCTGTGATATGAACCAGACCATTTACATATGGGAACTTCCAAGGACACCGAGACTTGAATTCTGCTGAAAATTTACAGGCATAGTCTAAAGCATTAATTCATATCTACCTTTATTATACTACTGCTAAACTATAGTTTGTAAAACTTTCTCATGCACTTTCTTAAATCAAACAATATACATATAATCCAATATGTTAATTTTAATTTAGAGTATTGTTTCTGATTTAGGCACAAGGCCAATAATTTTAGGGGAGGGGAGTCAATTAAATTGACCCCAATGCATTACTGGTGCTTTATTTTATCGACCCTGTAAGGATGAAAAGCAAAGCTAACCTCGACGGGATTTGAACTCAGAACATAAAGGACCGTAATTCTATGCTGCGAAGAATGGTGTCCAATGTTCTACCGATACTGACAATCCACCACACTAATTTTAATTTAGAATATGAATTCTCTTCACAATTAATAGGAAACTGCAGATCATATGTGTGTAGTGGGGTGAGATAATTTAGTGAAGAATTTAATTAGGGGGATGTAAAATTTGGGGTTTAAATAAACTGATTGTGTGTGTGTGTGTGTGTGTGTGTGTGTGTGTGTGTGTGATAGCAGGTGTGTATGAGAAGAAATTGAAATGCCTAAAAGAGGAGCTATGAACTAATGAAACTAGGACTAAGAATAGTAAAGACCAACTATAATAGTAATTAGTGTCTAAAAAATCTTGCTGTATCACAACCATTGAATTAGGATCCAAAAGGGTGTAATATGATTTTTAAACATTTGTATAAAAATTAAATCCTTGTTGTTTTTTTCTGTTGAAGTGTAAGAAACCAAGGACTGAACATCTAAATATTCTTTGGGTTAATTGGGAGTATTAGAAAGGTTTAATTGTCTGGGGAATGTAAAGTACAGGCAATGGATCTGTTACAACTGGAGAGAAATTAACCAAGATTCTCCATTGATACAATATTCAAGATATAGACTATGTTGTTGTTTGGCACCAAGTCAACCCTGATAAAACAAATCTTTGATCGAATGTGTTTCAACTATCACCTTACCATCTTTTATTCAAACACTGCATTTCTTTTTTAAGATGATACAGTACAATTTGAGGAAGGTTTGGCTGCTATTTCTTGTAATTATTCAACTCTGTTGAGGCTTCTGTGAAGACTGAGTGAGCCAAGAATATAATTGCACACCAGATTTATTGGTTGTTAGAAACAAGAAACATGGCTTTACTGATGTGGATATATAACACATATGAATGATGTATGCTGAAAAGCAAGATACCAGCATAATATAAGTTCAGTGTTATATTCACACCAAAGAAGATTTGGAAATGTGGAAGAAGATAATTTGATCAATAACAGAAAGATGTGCTTCACAGACAAAATAACAGTGGTAGAAATTTCAGATATTTCTATAACCAAATGAATCAGGCTTCGGTCTGCTACTGGTACCATGTAACCCAGCACAACCTGCTTCATGGTCAAGTGGTTGATGACTAAGCTGGCTCCCCCTATATACCCTGGTCTAGTGAGATGGATAAGTGGAACCCCAGCTTCACAAAAACAACAAGAGCTTTTTAAAGGGTGGTGAACTCCTCAGAATCAACAGCCATCCACCTCAACTATGGGTTAAATCACCAGCCTGCAATTGGCCAAGCATAGTGAGTATGGCTACACCCCTGACATGACCATATATATATATATATATGCATGTATGAATCACTACCTCCCTATGGACAACTGACTCTGAACATCAGGTCCAGACACGGAAGATGTTGATGTTCAGTTTCATTTCTTAAAGAAAATATATGAAGTTTCAGAGACTGTTGGAATAATAGGAGGAAAGTGCAGTTGGTGAGAAATAGTAGAGGTAGTCAACAGAATACAATACTTAATCACTGTAGAAATATTGAGATAATTCTTGCTCCAAAAAATGTATTGGGAGGTATTAACTTTTAAAAAAATGGATGTAATGTAGTTACAGTATGAAGCCAGAGATTTATTAGGATTAGTCATTGTGTTTAGAAACTGGTAAAACAAACTTTTAGCTACGTTTGAGAAAGCATTTCTACTACTTAAATAAGCCTCCCTACTTCTTCCAGAATGTACGTAATCATTAATTATACTTCTACATTCATAACCTTGTGCAGTCTGCAACTAACCCAGGATCTGCTGCACTTCGGGCTGAGGAGGGCAAACTCCCCAAGTATCAGTCGCTCTCCAACAGGTTTGCGGTCGTGCCCCTGGCAGTGGAGACTTCTAGTGTCCTTGGCCCTAGGGCTACCTTCCTACTTACCACCATAGGGACTGAGCTGGCTAGCCTTACAAGATGGAATGGCTCTTCCAGCACATCTCCCTTACCATTCTCCGGGGAAACGCCTTCTCCTTTCTGTCCGCTGGGGCTGTGGGGCAGCTAGGACATGGGACCCCATTTGCTTATAATACAGAGAGATGGGGAGGGCGAGAGAGACGGAGGCAATGGCAGTGGGAGTGTGGCTCCTCCGTGTTCAGACCTGGAGTGCAGCGTCAGTTGTCCGTAGGGAGGCAGTGGTTTGTACTTAGCGAAGATTTTTAGAATCTTGTGTTTGCGATTCCTGTATGTATTATTATATTTGGGTTCAACATAATCCTGTTACATAAATAAATCTTGTTTTTCCCCTTCATACTTGACTTAAAGTTATTCATTTATCTCTTGTTCAGCTGCAAAATTTTAATATCCAAAAAAATATTTTTCAGAAATTAGAAATACACTAATACATGTGACTTAAACCTCAACCGATTTCAGCAAAACTAACAACAGCTGTGAGCAGCCTATATCAGCTAACTGGTTAAACTTGCTGTGTCTTTTCTAGTTGTTGTTGATGTTGTTTTTTCTTGTATAAGTATGTTTAGTTGTTTTTGTATTTTTGTTGTTCTATTTTTGTTTGTTTTTGCTCTGGATATGAGCCAGGGGGATTGATGTCCAAAACTCAATATTCGTATGCAGAGCTATTTTGTTATTGAGATTTGTAGTTTTTCAGAATTTTTGACAAGTGGCTTCCTGTCAAATTATCAGGTTTCAATGTTGGTTGTGGTCAAAAACAACTGCAAGAGACCTTTATCAAGTATTTACTCACAAGCTGAGAATGATTTAAAGTTATTCTAGTGAAAAACAGATGCACTTAAAAACACAAACATAGGAAATCATCAATTAGGAGTGACATGCTATTCAGTAGAAGTCTGAGATTGATTGGACTATAAACTTTGGAAACTAATCCGTAGATTTCTTTTGTTTTTAATTTATCTTTTAATATCTTCTTTCAGTTCTGTATTTCCATGATATTCCTCATTACACTTTAGATGATTGTAAAGTGTGAGACCAAAGACCTTCGTTTTGTTTTTTAACATCTCTCTATTTTACCCTTTGAAACTAACTTCACTCCATCATTCATAAAATTTCATGTCAGTAGCTTGCAAACTGTTTAACCCTTTCGTCACCATATTTTTATCGGAAGACATTGCCTAGGACTTTCAAGTATTTTTGAAAATAATCACAAATTTAAATAATGTTCTCATAATTAAACTGGTGCTTTGAACATAAACTAGCAAAGGTTCTTAGATAAAATTTTGATGGAAGATTTTTGGATAAATATAAGCTCATTAAAATAAACAGTTTTGAATAAGAGTTGGCTTCAGTAGGTTGGTATCAAAGGGGTTAAAAATAGTTGCTCACAGTCTAAAAAAAAATACTTAAGAAAATTATAGGACTAAATTAAGTGTATGTATGAAAGAATGTCTTATAACATTGATAAAATCTTGTTTATTTGCTAAAGTCAGTATTGTAATAAATGTAATAATTATTTAAATGAATATATCAATTGTTAAAATCTCTGTAGCGGAGTGATAAACCATCAGAACAGAAATAACTTAATGCAAAATATATCGTCATTGGTGAATTCCTAGAATTAAAAACTGTGTTAATATCATCTATTAAATTTCACATAGGTAATTCAATTTTGGTCATTTTATGGAGGTTATAAGAAATGCTGGACTTACCTATAAGCTAAATAATTATAGCTTAGGACCACACACACTCAGGGTCCTTATTTTTAAAAATATATTTTTATTTTATCATTAGTTATATTCTTTAAGACTAAACCATTATATATATATATATATATATATATATATATATATATATATATATATATATATATATATATATATCCATATGTGCTTGACAGCTGAGTACTCAATACTGAAGTAGAGTTTTAATATTCATTTATTAAGGCTGAATAGTGAGTCTTGTTACTCTGGAGTTTTGCCTGTTTATCACAGAGTCATCAGACTGTCTGATGACTCTGTGATAAACAGGCAAAACTACAGAGTAACAAGACTCACAATGTAAGAGATTTAACTAATTATTATGTAATAAATCAACAACCATACATATGGAACATTATTTTTAGCATAATTGACTGCACCACATTAAATAGTAAAGTTATTAACCTAATATTACAAATGTTCACAATGATCTGTCACCAAGTAAAGATGCTATAAACATTTGAACTAACAAACTCAATTTTTAGATATTTTCTGCTAAATCATTGTAAGATGTTAAAATTTAATGAATAATAAAAACTATCGGTTTGAATATTTTTTCCTAACACTATCTAACATTCATAAAACAAAATGTTTGTGTAAGTTCTAAATAATGTTTTCTGGTTTAGACACAAGGCCAACAATTTTGGGTGAAGGGAAAGTCAATTAAATTGGCCCTAGTGCATTACTGGTGCTTTATTTTATCAACCCAGAAAGGATGAAAGGCAAAGTAGACCTTGGCAGGAATTGAACTCACAACGTAAAAAGCCAGAATAAATGCTGCAAAGCATTTTCTCCAGCACTCAATCCTCTGCCCCATAAGTTCTAAATAATAAAAGTCTTAACATACAACTATCCAATCCAATCCAGGGCCATCTCACTCCTGTTGGAGGAACCCCTTCCTGGTGGACCTCCACCACTTTCTGTTTAGTTTTGGTCATGTCAGGAGTGTAGCCATACTTACCACACTTGGCCAGTTGCGGGTTGGTGAAGTTATTTAATCCATAGTTGGGGTGATGATTGTTGACTCTGAGGAGTTCATTCACCCTCTTATAGTGCTGCACAAAAAAACAAGAGCTTTTATACAACACAAAAGCTTTTTATACAACATGAATAGTCATTTTCTTCAAATAGTAGTATCGATGTATCAGTGCAGAAATAAGGACATAACCAAATAATTTAAACCAGATAACTTTACATTGAAGTAATTTTCCCTGTGGATTGCCTCATTAATCTAAACTATAATAAAGGAAGGTCTGCGGGACTGCGTACGGTTTTTTTTTTTTCATCCCACTAGTAAAATAAGTTGGATTACTTTGAATAAATAATTGTTTCTACTTTTGGCACAAGGCCAGCAAATACCCAGTGCATTACTGGTACTTTATTTTATCGACCCCGTAAGGATGAAAGGCAAAGTTAACCTCGGCGGGATTTGAACTCAGAATGGCAAGGGCCGTAACTCTATGCGTCAAAGCATGGCGTCAGACCCTCTACCGATACTGCCGATCCACCATGAATCCACTTTGAATAAATAATGAATGAATATTACATAATTTATCTACTAAATTTCGTAAACAAAAATAATTTCGTAAAAATAAATAATTTAAAATTGACTTCTTTTCAAAGTTGCACTTATGGTATATCGTTGTCACCACCACCACTTCAACTACCATATATATAGAAAGAGAGAGTGTGTGATGTCAACACTTCCAGTGGCGATCACTTAAATAAACATACTAATTTTCTGTCACTAATTTTCTCCTAATGCTGTTTATATATAATATCGTCTTTTTTTTAATGTATCATGGATTACGTTACTGATTACATAAGACAGTGTAACACCGTCTTCGTTCAATTTCTGTTTATATTGTCAATTATGGTTTTATTTGATGTATCATATCTACATGTATATATACTTGCGTATATATACATGTAGATATATACACTACACACGCTAGCAGAAAACCACCCGAAGGGTGGTTTTTCTGCTAGTATAACTAATGAATGTCACATATATAACATCATCAAATTTTAAGATAGTCATCATGTTCTTCCTATTATGTCATTTATATATGCATGTGCATGTGTATATATATATATATATATATATATATATATATATATATATATATATACACATGCACATGCATATATAAATGACATAATAGGAAGAACATGATGACTATATATACACACGTAAATTGACACTCACATACATACACATATATATGTACATACACACATATATATGTATATATATATATTCACATACATTGATATATATATATATATATATATATATATATATATATATATATATATCAATGTATGTGTGTATATATATACATATATACGTCAGGTCACCAGTCGGTGCTACTGGTAACATGTATCCCAGTACAACCTGTCTCATGGTCGGGTCGTTGGCGACGAAACTGTCAACCCCACCAAGGTTTCTTGGTGAGGAGGGTGACTTTGGACATCCTGCAGGACTAAAAACAAAACCTGTCAAAGGGCAAAGGTGCTCTTAAGAGTCAATGGCCATCCAAAATCACCGGGAGAGATGACCCCTTAGCCTTTGTCAAGGCAGAATTCTAGGAGAAGGAAAGCTCTGATATAACACCTGCAACCCTGATGGTATCCAATGATGTTGACTTGTTCTTCTTTTTGGTAAATATCATCTTGGTTAAGAGAGTGGGACTGGCTTTGTGCAGTGCCTTTGCTCACTATAAAAGCTTCACGGCACAGGCATTGCTTTATATCTGGAGATCTCTCTGCACTTGTCGTCACATGGTACCATGGGCCCAGCACTATGTGTCAATAATTGTCACAAGTGTAGTGTTTGTACCAGAGTTTTCAAGTCGCTGGTTGAACTAAAAGTTACACTTGTTCAGTGCATCGGTAGGGGTTCTCCTACTTGGATATAAAGTAGTGGCCGTACTCGAAAACGAGTTGGCAGCCACTACTATATATGTATGTATGCATGTATGTATATATGTATGGTTATATGGTTGTATGTATGTATGTATGTATGTATGTAAGTATGTATACTTATATGTATGAATGTATATATGTATGTGTGTATGTATGTGTGTATGTATATATGTATGTCAGGTCACCAGTTGGTGCTACTGGTAACATGTATCCCAGTACAACCTGTCTCAAGGTCGGGTCGTTGGCGACTAAACTGGCAACCCCACCAAGGTTTCTTGGTGAGGTGGGTGACTTTGGACATCCTGCAGGACTAAAAACAAAACCTGTCAAAGGGCAAAGGAGCTCTTAAGAGTCAATGGCCATCCAAAATCACCGGGAGAGATGACCCCTTAGCCTTTGTCAAGGCAGAATTCTAGGAGAAGGAAAACTCTGATATAACACCTGCAACCCTGATGGTATCCAATGATGTTGACTTGTTCTTCTTTTTGGTAAATATCATCTTGGTTAAGAGAGTGGGACTGGCTTTGTGCAGTGCCTTTGCTCACTATAAAAGCTTCACGGCACAGGCATTGCTTTATATCTGGAGATCTCTCTGCACTTGTCGTCACATGGTACCATGGGCCCAGCACTCTGTGCCAATAATTGTCACAAGTATAGTGTTTGTACCATAGTTTTCAAGTCGCTGGGTGGACTAAAAAGTCACACTCGTTCAGCGCATCGGTAGGGGTTCTCCTACATGGATATAAAGTAGTGGCCGTACTCGAAAACGAGTTGGCAGCCACCATATATGTGTGTATGTACATGTATATATGTGTATGTATGTGAGTGTCAATTTACGTGTGTATATCTATGTATATGTGTGTGTATGTGTGCATGTGTGCATGTGTGCATGTGTGCATGTGCATGAATCCTTTTGTGTAAGTGCGTTTGCATACACATATATACTGTCACACACAACAGAGAAGAGGAGAAGAGGAAAAGTATGATTCAGTAAAGTGAAATTGTCTCCCTTTACAGTTGCATAGTTCCTAATTTTGCCTCACGTCATTCTATTATCAATAGTAACTGATTGTAATATTCTGTTTAAAATGATAGTGCTTAATGTAATGGGACACTATAGTCTTAATTTGGGCTTAATTTATATTCAAAGTATAAGGTCTGTTAGATATAATTCTACTACCTTAAATCAAGCTTAGAAAACGAGTCCTTTGGTGTATTGGAGCACTTGTTAAACAGAATAGCATAAAGTTATAAATGTTTTCACTGCATACAATTTCAAAGGTTCCAATGCAAATGATACATACTTAACAACTGGTATTTGTAAATAAGTTTATCAGTAAAGATCCTGAGAAAAGACATTACAAATACGTTTATGGTTATTTTCCATACATTCTTCGTCCATTACTCTATATATTATAAATGTTGCCACTACTGGCATTTTCCTCAGAGTACTAGTAATTATATAGTTTTATTGTAGGTTCTGTGTTAGTTTTACAGCTTTTGCAATAATATTTACTGTTATAACATTTACAGAGTATGTTATATAGCTTTTAGTAGTTTGTTAGAGAACCCACCTCATCGTATATTTTATATATCTATGTGTACACATAATAAGCATTGTATTAAACAACCTTGAAAAAAAAACTCTTTCAGTTCAATATTTAACTTAATAATACACAAAGTGAAAATTTAGCCATTAATTGCATAAAAATTATTACACAACAACAATAAGACAGTAAAGGTTGTATAAAAACAGGCTCTGTTTAACCCTTTAACATTTACATTACTCTCTATTTACTACTATATTTTCACAGTAAAGGCTTTACCTCACGTAATTATCTCACATGATATAGAATCTATGTGATATTGATATTATTTATTTTGAGAACAATAGTTTAGCATCAGTATGAGCAGCCGATTACAGCCAGTTTGAACAGAAAGGGTTGAGAGAATTCTGGCCAGATATGGCCAGTTTAAATGCTAAAGGGTTAACTTAATGATTCTATTATTACAAAAGTTTTAGTAAAAAAATTTGGTTCCCAAATATTTGGTTGTATTTATTTTCAATATGCAGTTTCAAATTATAAGTATTTCTAATTTCTAGTTCTACAGAATGCCTCGCAAAGTTGCTGGTGATAAAGATGGAAGAGGGCATGTAGACTCCAGCATGAACAAATGACTAACCTTGCAATTTATTAATAGCCATTGGAAATACCAGAGTAGCAGGACAACATTGATATCTGTTTAACATGATGAAAATACGGATAACACTGAGTGTTAAATTTAATGTTAGGATGAATACCTTCTCTCATTTCTTACGAGCAGTCAATATTTGTCCATGAAGGTAGAAATCACAATGAGATTTTATCAAAAACTCATTTCATTTAGCAGTCTTCTCTGCCGATAAAGATTGCTTAAAATCATAACAATCATACAAACCTTTATTTTCTAGATGTGTGGCAGCATTCCTGACAGTATTTAAAATGGCAACTGGATGGCATACTTTCTAGCTCTGCCCCCCCCCCCCCCCCCCCCCCCCCCATCCACCACCACCACCACTACCTCTCCAGTATGGTAAGGAGAGCCTTTCATTAGAAATATGGTAATGAAAAGGTTAATCTGATACACACAAGAGTATCAAAAAGCAATTGCTGGGTTACATCATGTTCTTAGAGCCCTTAAAAATCTGGTGAGAGTCATAGTTTTCACAAACTGATCAAGACGAAGCTATTATTTGCAATTTTTCTTTTGTTTGTAACGACCATCAACTTCCACCTGCCAGTGACAAATCACACACACACCAGGGAAAAAAAAAACACTGTCAAATGTTCAAATCGAAACACAACTATTAATGAAATACTCATTTAACTAGATAAAATTCCACATTTATCCATTATGCCCCATCTTCCTTTTCATTATTTCCCCTTAACAGCATTGATAACATGGTTCTACCTGATAAAATTTCAATGAGTTCTTTTGTACTTGTTTATTTGGTTTGTTCTAAATCTGTGATGTTATCTTAATAATCTTGAATTTCATTTTCTCTCTATGTCTATCTTAATCACCAAATATTTTATTATCTTTTGTTGTGTTCAACAAGGATTTATCTCCAACCCCTTTTATCTTTCATTCATGTTCTTGAAGATCAGACAATAAAATTCAGAATTTTGAAGGAAAGTAAACTTGTTTGGGGGACAAACTGGATCGCATATCAGAATCTATTATATTAAAACTTTTGTATATTTCGTGTAAAACATCAATCACATTGGAAAGGAAGATCATAAGAGTGTGTGTGTGTGTGTGTGTGTGTGTGTGTGAAAGAGAGAGAAAAAGAGAGAGGAAATGTGTGTGTGTACCAGAGAGAGAAAGAGTGTGTGTGTGGGCAAGAAAGGAAGTGTGTGTGAAAGAGAGAGAGTGTGTGTGTGTGTGTGTGTGTGTGTATGAGAGGGAGAGAATGTGTGTGTGTGTCTGTGTGTGAGAAAGAGTGTGTGTGTGCGATTGAGAGAGATAGTGCATGTGTGAGAGAGAGAAAGGGAGTGTAAATGAGAGAGATGGAGATTGAGTGTGTGTGTATGAGAAAGGGGGAGAGTGAGTGAAAGAGAAAGAAGAAGAGAGAATGTGTGTGTGAGAGAGAGATAGTGTGTGTGTGAGAGAGAGAGCAAGAGAGTGTGTGTGTTCATGTGAGAGAGAGAGAGAGTGAGTGTGTGTGGGAAAGAGAAAGCAGTGATAGTATCAGGAACACTGAAAATACTTAATACTTGGAAATTGTTTCTGATTCAATCACAACATTTTCACAAGACCAGCTAGACTAGACAGTATAAAAATGTTTAAAGCCGTAATATATTAAGCACATTGAATTAGAGAACTAGATGATGTAAATTGTCAAGTTAACCCTTTAGCATTTAAACCAGCTATATCCAGCCAGAATTCTCTCACCTCCTTCTGTTCAAACCGACCATAACCAGCTGCTCATACTTCTTCTTTTCGTATCCACAAGAATGTCAGTTACAAAGCTTAGCTAGATGTGGTTTCACCACAGCTGAACACAGTGCTGTCCTTTTTCATTAAACTCTGCAATGTTAAAGTCTAATGCTGTGCAGGGGTGTTCGAGTAGGGGGCATATCGGGAGGTGCTGCATAGTCTGTGCTCATACTGATGTTAAGGTATTGTTCTCAAAATAAATAATATGAAAATCTTGTAGATTCGATATTATGTGAGATAATTATGTTAGGTAAAGTCTTTACCATGAAAATATAATAGTAAATATAGAGTAATGTAAATGCTAATAGGTTAACCCTTTAGCATTTAAACTGGCTGTATCCCAGGCCAGAATTCTCTCATCTCTTTCTATTCAAACTGGCTGTAACTAGCTACTCATACTGATGTTAAGGTATTGTTCTCAAAATAAATAATGTCAAAATCTAATAGATAATTATGTTAGGTAAATTCTTTACCATGATAATATAATAGTAAATATAGAGTAATGTAAATGCTAAAGGGTTAACCCTTTAGCATTTAAACTGGCTGTATTCCCAGCCAGAATTCTTTCATCTCTTTCTATTCAAACTGGCTGTAACCAGCCACTCATACTGATGTTAAGGTACTGTTCTCAAAATAAATAATTGTTTCTACTTTTGGCACAAGGCTAGCAATTTCCCAGTACATTACTGGTACTTTATTTTATCGACCCCGTAAGGATGAAAGGCAAAGTTAACCTCGGCGCGATTTGAACTCAGAATGGCAAGGGGCGTAAAATTAAATAATGTCAAAATCTCATAGATAATTATGTTAGGTAAAGCCTTTACCATGAAAATATAATAGTTTATATAAAGTAATGTAAATGGTAAAGGGTTAAATCTGCAATACATTAAGAAGAAGAACATTGAATTAGAGAACTAGATGATGTAAATTGTCAAGTTAAAGGTATTTGTAGGTGTAACAGTTGTCAAGTCCCATTGGCATCAGTTTTGTGAAGTGGTGGTGGTGGTGGTGGGTGTAGGGTTTACATTTACTTTTCCCTGCTGGCATGTGTTGGTTTAGTCCTTTTGAGGCCAGAGGCACTTCCTGATGCCAAACTTCACTTATGTTTTGTTTTTTTATAAATAATGTACAGACCTCAACACATCAAACCACTGAGCAACAGGATCTCTGTTTATATGAAATTTAAACAATTATCACCACCTGCAATGTTGAATATGAAGAGAAAAAGGAAACACACACACATATATACACACACACACACTTATACATACTCACACACATGTACATACATACACACATATACATACACACATACACACACACACACATATACATACACACATACACACACACACACATACATGTACATACACACATACATGTACACACACACACAAACATGTACATACACACACACATATATACACACACACATATACACACACATGTACATACACACACACATATACATACACATACACATGTACATACACACACACAAATACATACACACACACATACATACACACACATGTAAATACACACACACATGTATGTACACACACACACACACACATCTACATACACACACACACACATATATGCACACACATATACACACACACACACATGTACATACTCACACATATGCACACAGATACATGCATACACACACACACAGACATGTACATACTCACACATATGTACACACATACATACATGCATGCACACACACACATACGTGCACACATGCAAGCATTTAAATGCTCACATACACACACACACACACTTGTATGCACATGCATGCATACACACACATGCACACATACACACACACATACATACATGCACACACGTACACACACACATGCATGCACATATATACACACATACGTACATACATACATACATACATATGTACATACATACATACAAGGTGGTATCAAAACGTTCCCGGACTAGTTATGCTTAACCCTTTAGCATTTAAACCGACCATATCCAGCCAGAGTTCTCTCTCACCTCTTTCTGTTCAAACCGACTATAACTGGCCACTCCTACTGATGTTAAGGTATTGTTCTCAAAATAAATATGAAAATCTCATAAATTCGATATTATGTGAGATTATTGTGTGAGATAAAGCCTTTACCATGAAAATACAATAGTAAATATAGAGTAATGTAAATGTTATATGAGATATTATGTAAGGTAAAGCCTTTACCGTGAAAATACAATAGTAAATATAGAGTAATGTAAATGTGATGTGAGATATGTGAGATAAAGCCTTTACTGTGAAAATACAATAGTAAATATAGAGTAATGTAAATGTTATGTGAGATATGTGAGATAAAGCCTTTACCATGAAAATACAATAGTAAATATAGAGTAATGTAAATGTTATATGAGATATTATGTAAGGTAAAGCCTTTACCGTGAAAATACAATAGTAAATATAGAGTAATGTAAATGTGATGTGAGATATGTGAGATAAAGCCTTTACCGTGAAAATACAATAGTAAATATAGAGTAATGTAAATGCTTTCTTGCATGGTTCCATTTTAGAAATATAAAGAAAAAACACAATTTAAATCAAAGTTTTCGATGTATGAAGTAGAATGGTTGTATTTATTTATAAAACAAACAATACATATTTCAAGACATGTCTGGTTTTCTTCTCTGAAGCATTTGTCAAAGAGTCCTGAAGGTAAATTGAGGAGGGGTAGGTTGATGTGATTCCTTGTAATATTCTACATAAAGTGTTGATACAATTTTCTCTGTATGGCTTTCTGAGTTGATGTCACTCTCTGATGAATTCTGTACAGAAGAAAGCCAGATTACATAACTATTAAGCTCTGTTACCTACATAGAGCACTCTTTTTTCCTGGACTTTTCCGACGGAATTACTTCATTTATATATATATATACGGAAAAAATGAAACGAAATTTCATTTCCCACTCTTAGTACGGCTGTTACTTAAATATAAGTATGTATATGTACATACATATATGTATACAGACGTACAGTAGTATGTATATATATATATACATACATGCACACATATATATATGTACGTATGGATTCACCAAACATTTATTATAATGCTCGGTGTGTTTGTAAACAAACATCCCGTATTAAGCCGTAGTGTCTAGCAACCATCGTTGCTCGTTTGTTCAACACTGACAAAGGAACGCTGTACTAGTTTCAAGCTTGTTAGCTTTCGTCAGCAACGTATACCTTGCTGCCAGATTGTTGAACATCCTGAATGGAAGGAAGGTATACGTTGCTGACGATAGCTAACAAGCTTGAAACTAGTACAGCGTTCCTTTGTCAGTGTTGAACAAACGAGCAACGATGGTTGCTAGACACTGTACGGCTTAATACGGGATGTTTGTTTACTAACACACCGAGCATTATAATAAATGTTCGGTGAATCCATACGTACATATATATATGTGTGCATGTATGTATATATACATACTACTGTACGTCTGTATACATATATGTATGTACGTATACATACTTATATATATATCTATATATATATATATATATATCTATATATATATACATACACAAGCACACCCAAACATATATATATATATAGAGAGAGAGAGAGAGAGGGGGGAGATGGGTGGCAGCATAAAAGTCGTTGAGTGAACATTTGCTTTTATTTATGTAAGTATATACCTCTTTAATGATGTCTGTCTGTATAGGTTTGTAGATGTAAATAAAATAAAGTAACAAGAAAAAAACAAAAGGTTTATATTTCAATATTTCTTCAGAGCTCACATGTATGTTTTAATTATAGCTGGAATACAAGCAGTTGTCATGTAATATCTAGGCAACAGTAGATGAAAGATAAAATGTTATTGTTGTTGTATAACCCCAGGTCAGCCCTGATCAAGCAGACCTATTAAAAAAATGTGGACTTTGAGGCAGAATAAGCTGCCGTCTCTTGTAGAATTAGCGACCATGTAGTGGCTTTCTTATTGGTTTACAGATAAAATGTATACTTTTCAGGTGCAAAACAAACAAACAAAAACAAAAGAACAGTTACTGAAAAAGTAGTTGACATAAAGGCTTGGAATACTAACACAGTCAAAGTTTCATATGAAAATATTTAAAAGACATTGGAAGACATTTTTGAAATGAAGTGTATGTGTGTTTGTTTGTGTGTGTGTGTAATTATAGCTTTGCTTTGTGAGTAGTATATGTTTGTTTGGTGTGTTTTTAAATGTGTATAAGAGAGGAGGTTGGAGAAAGAGGAGAGGTGTGTGAGAGTTGGTATGTGAAATCTAATGTGCATAATTAACTAGTTGACAACGTGACAAAAAATAAATAAATACATGAAGGGAAATGTATTTCAGTATCAACTCAACTTTGATAAATTCAGCTGGTTGTTGTAAAAATATTGAGCATCATTTTCCTTTTCTATTTTTATGAATGAAACAGGAAGAACTTATAATCTATTAAAGCTTTTAGCTGGATGCCAATCTCTCTCTCTAGAGAGAGAGAGACCCAAAACCTGCGTCATTGATTCAGTCGGATAAATTTTATGGCACTTTAGCATTAGCAATCAATACTCGATAGAGGGGACAATAGCTGTAGGAATAAAGTCACTGTGTGCTCAAATAGGGAATCAATAAATATTCATGAATTTAAATACAAACTAGAGAGGAAAAATGAATAAATAAATTGATCAATAAATAAAAACTTTTGAGACTTGTATACATGTATGTATGTATAATCTTCAAACAAACCAACAAAGGGAGCTATTATGTAGTCAATCTGCTAGGAGTAGCAACAAAATCTGCTTCAAATCACACTCTATTCTCTTTAAAAAAGAAGGACATCTTCAATAATGTAGTTTTAGAGACAATATGAATGAAAAAATATGGAATGATCATTAGTTAGCTTCATCAGGGCTAACCTAGAGTTATACAGTAACAATAACAAATATAATCATCACTATGATCACCATCACTTTGAATCCCTTATGTGGTCTCTTTATCTGCTAGAAATAGCAGCCAAATCTTCCTCAAATCACACTCTCCCATATTAAGTAAAGTCTACGTGGAACAATGTGGTCTCTGATATAAAAAAAATGAATGGAAAGGTCAGCGTTGGAACATCTTTAATCATAGATCTGCTCAATCTTGGCTTAATCAAATTCTATTCGCAAGATATTGGCCAGCCTGAGGTTATGTTAGAAAACATTTGTTGATGGTACCTGAAACTACCTGGTTTCAAAGTAAACTTCTTAACCATACAGCAATGTTTGCATCTATTGTTTGTATAAACAATTTAAAGCTGTATATAGCTATGGTGTGTTCACACTTAGAATTTGCATCATCAGTCTGGAGCCCCTATCTTGCTCAGAATATTGATCTCCTGGAAACTGTTCAGGGATGTGCAACCAAACGAATACCCTCCATCAGGCATCTATCATGCCCTGAATGCCTTGCCTGGGCATGGATACATTAAAGTTCCAATGTTCCAACTGAATTGGTAGACCCTACAAAATGATTAAACATCTTTCCAGCAGCAACTTTTTGAATTCCATATGTCTAACACCCATGGACATGCTTACAAAATTAGAAAATAGTACAACTCCCATGACTTTCAGAAACATTTTTCATGCTCAGAGTTGCCAAAACATGGAACAAACTACCTGCATCAGTTGTTAGATGATAGGACACTGCATCCTTCAAAATTTCCATGCTTCCCGAAATTCGCCAACACTACACCTGATATTCCCCCTCCATACACATGCATGTGTGTGCGTGTTTGTGTGTGTATCATGACTCATACACTGTTCACTTTCCTGAGTTTTGTACATTATTCTAAGTACTATACATGCACATTTGATGAGTTGTTGTGCACCTGAGCACTGTACACAATAATTTTCATTATCATTATTAATGATATCCAAACTAGAACTGAGTAACTTAACCATAAAAATAAATATGAATAGGTGTCACATTTAGATGTTAATATTAAGAAAGGGGTGAGTAAAATAACTGGATGTAGTGTTTATAGTGTGAGCAGCCAGTTATGGCTAGTATAAACAGAAAGAGGTGAGAGAACTCTAGCCGAATATGGCCGTTTTAAGTGCTAAAAGGCTAAAACAAAGTGATAAATACAAGAGGCATCCAAGACTAAATGGTGATATTAAATTGAATAGTGGATTAAGTTTAACCACTCAAGAACAGGTTCAGTCGAATGGGCTTCAGCACAGTTGCCTTCTACACAACTTCACTATGGATCAATCTCAGAAGCCCATGATCACAAAACAAGTTTCTCAACCACATAGCTATATTTGTATCTATGACTGAGTTCATGCCAGAGCCTGAGGACAATTTATGGTGGAGCTGGACACATCTAGCCTGATGGTTTACAATGCTGACATTAAATATCTGAAACTAAAATGCTATTGTGTTTGATGGATTAATTAAATACTATACAATTAAAAACTTGTTATTTATAATTTTAAATTTCTGTACAACAAAGATTTTTTTGGTTATTTTCATTAGCCAAGCAGCTATACATTTATTCAAACCAAGAGTAAAATTTCTTTCCTTTCCTGTTCAAGCAAGAATTCTAAATTTTCAAGACACTTGTACTAATTACTTACTTTTCAAGGAGCATCATTTTCCCATTGAGGCTAGTTTATCCATAGATTCGTGTTACATTCTGACAGAATTGTAATCAATTTTCTAACTTCTCTTCAAGTGACCTTTATGGGATGATATTCTTTTTCATAGCTTAAAGGTAACTGGCATCCAAGCTACTTAAGTATAGCCTAAGTTAATTTTTCTCCTGTACTAGTGGAACTTTTCAAATCCCACTACACTAGCTTGAGTATGTAAATAAAAAGAAGAAAATTACAGACACGAAAATGTGCAGAGATGTATTAATGTTCAAAATCATTACAGTTCTCAGAAGACTAATATTACATAAAAGATACACTAGGGTTGGTAGAACCCGTCAAATAAATTCTTGCTAAGAATATTCTTAGGCTCTTGTAAGGTATGTGTTACAAAGTCAAATTATGTAAAACCAAAGATACTGGAGAAGTTATTCTATTCATCTTATACACAACGGAAAACATTTCTTGCATTTATAATCTTTCAGAAAAATCTTCATTTATTCTATTACAATCATCATCACGATCATAACTAAATTAAAAAGTCACTAAGTATATTTTGAATAATATATATTAAGTATTTCATCATCATAGTTGAAAATATATCCAAAGAGATATTTCCTACTTAAAAAAAAAAAAAATTATTTACACCTGTAAATTCCATATACTCTTTCGAAATCCCAGGCTACATTACTATTGGAATATTAGTGTGAGAAACATGTTCAAATGAAAGAAGAACAAATCTATTTTCTTACTGATTTAGACAGAATGAGTAATAATAAGGAATTGAAAGGAAAACCACTAAATGTATTTGGCATCTGAGTAATAACAATAGCATAATAAATTATGTATTTGGAAATAGTCTTTATCCATCATAACATAATTAGATTCAATCAAACTACACTAAACCCACATAGTAAAAAAAAAGAGGTTAATATATATAAAACCTTTCAGTAATATTTATTAAAAAAACACCAAACAAAATTCTGACAGAAAATTGTATTTATTACAATTAAGACAAACAGAAAATTGTTGGAATGAAGTCGTTAATGGTGAGTAAATGAATTCAAACATTGACTGAATGAGCAGTGGATATTTTAATAGCCAGGGTTAGGTTTATTAGGTGGGCAGAAGGGGCAATACCCGGGGTACCCTTTGTCAAACAAGGCCACAGCTCCCCCAACCTGAACATTAACCCTTTAGCATTTGCATTACTCTATATTTACTATTGTATTTTCATGGTAAAGGCTTAACCTTACATAATTATCTCACATAATATTGAATCTATGAGATTTTGATATTATTTATTTTGAGAACAATACCTTAACATCAGTATGAGTGGTCAGTTACAGCCAGTTTGAACAGAAAGAGGTGAGAGAATTCTGGCTGGATACAGCTGGTTTAAATTAAATAAATGCATGATACATGACAAGGCTGAGTGAAATGAAAGAAATTATGATTACTCTATATTACTCTACAACTAATAATAATAATAATGATGATAATGGTTTCTGACTTAGGCACAGGGCTAACAATTTTTGAGGGAGGGGTAGGTCGATTTAATCGACCCCACTGTGTTACTGGTACTTTATTTTATCAACCCTGTAAAGATGAAAGGCAAAACTAACTCAGGTGAGATTTGAACTCTGATTGCAAAGGGAAGTAATTCTATGCTGCAAAGCATATTGTTCGACGTTCTACCAATACTGCCAATCCAACCAGCCTGGGAGGTCAGTAGCTCCACTTCAGTAATGACTGAGTATGTGAAAACCCATCCAACCCTTGTCAGCAGGGAAAGTTGACAATAAACAATGATTAAATGATAAAACACTAATAATAATAACAATACTAACAATAAAAATAGTTTTGAGGTCTGTTTAAACAGAACCGGAATTGATGCAAGGTTACATTGTTATTAATTATTGATGCAGAAGACAACACTTCTTGGTACAGCAAGGATTATAAGGAAAGTTTTGTCTATGTAAGGCACAGGAGAGGATGTGGTGAGGTTACTTTGTCAACTTGTTGTTGATTGCTCCCTAATTGAAATATCTAGATCGTTTAACATCTAAGTGTCTGAGATTTACAAAAATGAGCCACAATAATAATAATTGTTTCTACTTTAGGAACAAGGCCAGCAATTACCCAGTGCATTACTGGTACTTTATTTTATCAACCCTGTAAGGATGAACGGCAAAGTTAACCTCGGCGGGATTTGAACTCAGAATGGCAAGGACCATAACTCTATGCGTCAAAGCATGGCGTCCAACCCTCTACCGATAATGCCAAAATGATTTCTACTATAGGCACAAGGCCAGCAATTTGGGGAGAGGGGAAAGTCGATTAAATCAGCCCCAGTGCATTACTGGTGCTTTGTTTATTGACACCCCCCCCCCCATGAGGATGAAAGGTAAAGCTAACCTTGGCAGGATTTTATCTCAGAACGTAAAGGGCCATAACTCTTTGCTGCAAAGCATGGTGTCTGATGATCTACCGATCCTGCCATTCCGCCACCAATAATAATGATTTCTTTATTGGCCACAAGGGCTGACATCAAGAAAAACATTACAGACGGCACAGGACGGTACGATGTGGGTTTTGTGCGTGTAAATATTTTTATTATTTATATAAGAAAAGAAAAAAAAAGGACATAGAAACATAATAATAATAATTGTTTAACTTTTGGACAAGGCCAGCAATTACCCAGTACATTACTGGTACTTTATTTGATCGACCTCGCAAAGTTAACCTCGCCGGGATTTGAACTCAGATCATAAAGGGAAGTAACTATGCTGGAAAGCATGTCCGACCCTCTACCGATACTGCCAATTCACCACCCTTAATAATAATAATGATAATAATAATAATAATTACGCTAATGGGAATGAATGAAAGTAATCAGCATTCAGTTTCAACGTGAAGAGAAGCAATTACTGCAGGGATACCTGACTAAATATAGATGAATTAACCACAGTTTTATTGATTGTGAAGTGTTGTCCCTATATGATGCAGTCTAGTTGGTAATGCAGGTTAGATTAGGAAGAACAGTTTATAATATATTCATCTAAAGCACTACAAGAAATCACACCGCTACATCATCAATAAGTTAATCAAGAAAATTATTCAAGGTCTTCGTAGAAATTAACCTGAGATCTCTCTTTTTTTTTTATATATATATAAATTTATAAGCATTTGTTTATAGTCGTTAATGCCTTCTTTGTAGAATATAACTCTAGGTACACACACACTAACACTCATACACACATGGTACAAACACTAGTTATACATACTAGGTCACACACATGGTACAAACACTAGTTACACACACACACACATGGTACAAACATTAGTTGCACATACTAGGTCACATACACACACATGGTACAAACACTAGTTACACACACACACACTAAGTACTCAAACTGGGTACATACACACTATGTACAAGCTTACTATATATATGCCCTAGGTACATACAATAAGCACCTAGGGTAGAGATGCTAAGTACACACATGAGGTACACAAACATTAAGTGTATGAACATTAGATATACATACACACTAAATATACATACAAGACATAACCATATAAATAACATGTTCATCATTATCATCATCATCATTTAATGTCCACTTAGTGTTCTCTGCTGGCAAGGGTTGGACAGGTCTTCACAGACTCAGTCAGTACTGAAGCAGGGCTACTGACCTCCCAAATAGGTTAGAGGTTCCATGTTCTTCATTATATAATTTCTAAAACCTGCTTAAGATATTAAAATATTGATCTAATACCATAGAAAGTGACTAAAAAAAGGGTAAAGATCCCATAACTCCTTGTGGAGGTGTAGAGGGCACTTTTAAACCTGGCAGATGGGGGGAGGGGGGGGGGGGCCAAAAAATAATGTAGAGTCCAATACTTGGGCTGATTCTTTTCTCTCTCTATCTATCTAGAAGATATAAAGTGTTGTCAGACTTGGAGAGAGATGGGTTTTGCCAGATTTCATATAGCCAAGAGATGCTGTGTATTAAAATGGTACCTTAATGGTTTCTATAAGGCGTTAAAAGCTGAAGAACACATAGAGAGAAAGAATCAAAACTTTATTATTATTATTGCTAGCTCTAGGGCAAACCAATAAAACTGATGGAATATGAAGACTTTGCAAGTAAGAGGTGTCAACAGCCTCAGGCAACAAGAACAACAATGACAACAAAATAATAAACAAAAGGGAAGTTAAAAAAAAGTTGATATTACTTTAAGGCACAGAATCTCTTAAATAAAAATGGGTCCAAACAAAAAGAATATTTAGAGGGTATGCTTTATTAATTAGGCATTAGAAGTTGTAACAATTTTGTGCAACAACTTCAAATTAATAACATGAAAACATGTTGAGAAAAAGATAAGACTTACATAATTAGAAGTTAGTAAGTCAGGGAAAATCTGGAATAAACTAAATATGGTTGACTTAAGAAAATTAGTTTTAGAGATAAATCCCATTTTCTGCATTTTTCACATCAGCACAGTTTCCAACTCCTCAATGTGATCCACATGGCTTAGGACATGTAAAAGACCCATGTTAAAGATGCTATATAGTGGGATCAAACCCAAGAGCTGATGATGGTGAAGAAAGCTCCTTAACCACTCACTCATGACTCAGTCAAATCGATTGTATTTGTAATTAAAAGGTCCAACACTGTCAAATATTGTGTTATACTGATTCTGTTTAGGAATTACATTAACCCTTTACTCTATATATACTATTGTATTTTCATGACAAACACTTTATTTCATATAATTATCTCACATAATATCGAATCTACGAGATTTTGATATTATTCATTTTGAGAATAATACCTTAACATAAGTATGAGCAGACAGTTATGTCCAGTTTGAACAAAAAGAGGTGAGAGAATTCTGGTCAGATATGGCCAGTTTAAATGCTAAAGGGTTAAGAGTTCATTACCTGTGGAATATTTGGCTGCTTATATGTTAATTTAACATGTTGGATGTTCAATAGATCAAATAACTAAATGTTTATTGTTAAAATCAATAGAAAATCAAACATCTACATGAAAAAAGCCCATTGCAGTAACCTTAAAATATATATTATATTTACATGATTAGATACAACCATAACTATGTTATGGAGTTTATCATGGATAGAAAAAAACTTAATAAAATAAGAAAGTCTAAAAATTAAATTTAAGTCTGATAAAAGCTTCTTACTACATGGTTTCTAAGATAAATGAAAGTTAAATTTTTTTTTAATTTAACAACACTAAAGACATAAGCACATTTTGTGCATAAAGGGAATATTGCCTTCCCATACCACTGTAAATAATAGAGAAACAAAGAGTAGCAAGAAGAAAACTCAATTTGAATGATCAAATCACTAGAAGGAAGAAAATTATAGGAAGTGGGAAATATTAAGGTAAAAACAGCAGCTATTGATTCAAAATTTTCTATTGACTGACTCCTATGCTAACAGGGTGCTACTTTTCCAAAATGATCAGCTGATGCAATAATCAAGTTAAACTGATGGCTAATCATGGGTTATAATATTCAAATGCCAACTGGTGAGAGATGAAACAGTAAGGTGTGATGGTTAGGTTGTTGCTAAATGATAACAAATAAAACAGAAGTACTTGATAACAGTCCAAAATATTCCTTTAATTTTCAGCAATGTAACGCACCCTCTTTATTTCTAACAAAAAAAAAAAAAACTTTGTCCGTCTAGATCTTTCAGGAGATATTACTATCATGTCCTTTGAGAGAAGAAAAAGAGAAAAATATAAGGTAAAGAATTGTAACAAGCATTAGATAATAATGAAAAAAATGAAACCAAATCACAAACAGAGATAAAGAGACAAAAATTAAAGCAAAAAGATAGTATAAAATAAAATAAAATGAATTTCAGGCAATGATGATTATTGTTGAGTTTAAAAAGAAGGACTGGGTTTGGTATGAAATGTTTAAGTTAAAGTGAATTGAGTAGTTAAGAAAGTCAGGAGGAGAGAAAGAGATATAAGAAGAGAGAGAAAGGCAAAGAGGGGTGCAAAATGAATTAGCAGAAAATAGAGGAAAGAAAAGAATAGGAAGGGTTGATTTTCACTTTATTTGATTGTGTAAGTGTGGCAGCAGGGGGGGGGGGGGGGCAAGCACCATCTTGATTGTTGAAGAGAAAAGGGCAGTATCGAGTTGATTCCTAATTACTTGATCACAGGTATTGGGAAATAAAGAGAAAATAATAAAATACTGAATGTGCATATAGATTTCTTTAAATTTCTTTTGTAAGAGGTGTGTTAAGTATTAGCAAGGATGGAAAAAGTGGAAACAAGAAAGCAACAGTGTGTGTGTGAGACAGAGAAGAAGAGAGAAAAAGAGAGATAGATAGACAGAGAGAGAGAGAGACAGAGAGAAGCAGACAGACAAAGAGAAAGAATGAGAGAAAGAAAGAAAGAGTTAAGCACATGAAATGCATCTACATTTAATGCCAAAACTGTGACAAAAATGGCCCCCAGTTCAAGTCAGCATGCAAAGAGGACCTAATCTATGCTAATATTTGAAAGCATAAGTGTTTTTTGCCCAGTGAGTTTTTCCCTTTGCCTGTTAAATGATTGACAGGTGCATTGCACAAGTACTGCCCTGTCGGGATGAAAAAGACAAAAGGCTGGAAATAGAGTATGCTATAAGTTACAGAGAAATAAAAGAAAGATCAGAAGAGGTGGTGCAGAAGGAGGAAGAGAAGGGAGGGTAAAATAAAATGACACAAATGTCGAAGACAATATATTATACAGAGCAAGAGAGATATTTGATACTGTAAAGGTTGCGTGATGCTGGGTAAAAGAAAAAGGAAAAAAAATAAAAATAAATAAATAAATAAAAAGCTGTTTTCTTAGTTCATGGACAGAGTGGGAGGGTGAAGAAGTAGCAGTAGTAGTAGTAATAATAATAATGATAATAATAATAATAATCTTAATAATATTTCATAAACTGTAAAAATAAATAAAAGAAAAAAACCCAAATCATTAATAACACAAAAGAAAATTGAAATAGACTATAAATTTGTATTTATCTTGGAAAGATAACTGGCCATGCCAAAACATTGGTAAGGATTAAATATATTCTAGTTTAAAGACAGCATCCACAATATCTTAGTGACAGCTAACAATTCTTTTTGGTAAATAAATGTCTTCTGACAGATTTCTCAGTTTTCCACTTAGTCTTTTTTTTTTAGGGCTTGACGTAAAATCTTCTAAGATAACACAAAATACATATTTAATAAAGAATATAGGGAATAAACATTTAAATATATGGCTAGATATTGTTTGTATACAACATATAAAGAGATAGTTTGATTCTAAAGTGAGACACATAATTTCTCAACCAAGCTCCAGAACTTAGTTTATTCATTATTCATTTCTTACACGCTTTAGTTGCAGTTTTTTAAAACTCTTTTTATTACCAAACCATTCAAAACTATCCCTGTTTATTTAACCCTTTAGCATTTAAACCGGCTGTATCCGGTCAGAATTCTTTCATCTCTTTCTGTTCAAACCAGCCATAACTAGCCACTCATACTAATGTTAAGGTACAGTTCTCAAAATAAATAATATCAAAATCTCATAGTTTCGATATTATGTGAGATAAAGTGTTTACCACGAAAATATAATAGTAAATATAGAGTAATGTAAATGCTAAAGGGTTAAAATGTTTATATTTATCTAAAAACCTTACATCATAAATTTTATGTTAGGACCTTTGTTATCTTCTAAATACCAGTTTCATATTGAAAAAGTTAGTAATATTACTAAATTTTTTCAAATTCTTTGTCATTTTCAAAATTATTTCAAAATCATATGCAGTGTTGTTGTTTTTTTTTTGTTTTATTAAAAATATGGTAACAAAATGGTTAATGTTAGCTGGCAGTAGAAAAGTTATTTTACTCATAGCCAATTTTCCTGTAGTTTAGATTCTTTCAACCTTTTAGTTTCCTTGATATCTAATTTGTTTTAAATTCCTATCCAAAACTCTACACCACCTTCTTAACTCAAATAACATCTCAATTCTCTTGTGGTTCTATTAATCCAGATTCTAAATTACATATCCACTTGACCCATTACAAAGTATTTTAAACTCTTATTTATAGAAAACAACTTAATCAACTTAACTTCTTAATTTCCTGTTTATATATTTTACCTCCAACAATAACGCTGCTTATATCATTATTATTTTCTGAGTTAACTCTCTCATTACCATATTTTTAATGAAAGACACAGACTATGATTTTCAAGTCATTTTGAAAATAATTGTTTCTACTTATGGCACAAGGCCAACAATTACCCAGTGCATTACTGGTACTTTATTTTATCGACCCCGAAAGGATGAAAGGCAAAGTTAACCTCGGCGAGATTTGAACACAGTCCGTAAAGAGATGTAACTGTGCTGCAAAGCATGGCGTCCGACCCTCTACCGATACTGCCAATTCACAATGATAGGCAGAAGCAGCATGGAAGCTTGTCATATACAAATATATATATATATTAATTCCTTTTTACATAGTACTGTAGTATAAATAAATATATATCATTTTCTATGTTTGGTTAAGCCACCAAGTACCACATTTCTATTTTTTCCCTTTCAGTTGAAGCGCTGAATGTACTGAAACTATAGTGATTTCCAAAGGATGACTGAAGAGAAAGGATTGTTCATTTTTCCATTGTCTTTGTCTTGTGCACCCACGTTTTTTATATATATATATATATATATACACTGCATATTTATGCTCTGTAGATGACTTACTATGAAATTATTCATACAAATATGAATTGTTACTATAAACATTGAGTGCTAAATGTGGCTTATACTCAGATGAATTATTTTTCTATGGTACTAATAACAATCAACTGGGAGAATTGACTCTTAGAACAAAGAAAAATATATAGGTTTTATTGAAACTGAGAGCCCATCTATATATATATATATATATATATATTCCAAACCCATGCAAGCGTGGAACACGGACGTTAAACGATGATGATGATGATGATGATGATATATATATAAACTTTAAATAAATATATTTCTTCATTTTACTGTGTTGTTTGCTTTGTTGTTTCTGTTTACTTTCCACATATGTATTTGTGTAATGAATATATATATATATATATATATATATATACATATATATTAAACAAACACACATAATACATATATTACACAAATACAATTATATATATATATATATATATCTTCTTCTTTGCCCACTTATTCCAGAGAGGATTGTGGGGGCAGAGTCCTCAAAGACTCCTTCCAGCGGGTCCTGTCAGAAGCAACCATCTCCAACTGATCCGGATGGATCCTCAAGTGAGACCAGTGAACTCATGGATGTTATCCAGCCATCTTGCTCGGGGTCTACCCCTGGGTTTCCTGCTAGTTGGTTTTGCCTGTAAAATCTATCCAGCAATTCTTTCTTGAGACATTCTAACCACATGCCCATAGTATTGAAGCTGTGATCTCTCAATTTGGAAAAGTAGCGGAGAAGTAGCCAAGCGCTGCATGGCTAGAAGGAAAATCAGTGCTGCGAAAATGGAGACACTCATTCTCTGAAGGAAGTCTGTGCAGTGCCTTCTAATGACTCTGCCAGTTCATCATTTCAGAAAGGCTGATAATGGTTTCTAATTTAGGCAGCAATTTAAGGAAGGGAAAATCGATTATATCATCCCTAGTACATGACTGGTACTTCATTTTATTGACCTCAAAAGGATGAAAAGTAAATTTGACCTCAGTAAGATTTGAACTCAGAACATAGAGAGCCAGAGCAAATACTAGTATTTGACTCTGCCATGATGCCCTAATGACTCTGCCAACCCACTGCACTTATAATGAGGCTTATAATGAGATCTGACTAGATGTAAGAGTTTTATGAGTCTTGTCCTACACATGTCAAGTCAGTGTGGAACAAGTGTTAAAACTGGCAATGATGACAATATAATAAATATAGTGTTTTATTACTACTATAGTAACAAGTACATTTGTCATGTATATATATATATGTGTGCATATGTATATGGATATGTGCCTGTCTGTAAAAATGCTATATATATATATATATATATATAGCATTTTTACAGACAGGCACATATCCATAAATTCTTTCTATTTGATTAGTTTATCAATATATTAACAGATCTGATTGATAATCAATTTGTTATCATGTTGGCCTTTATTTCATGTATGCCTTTTCTTCTCACTCAAAATTAAACTTTGCTAATCTTTACTTGTTTGGTATTTTTCCAATATTTTTATTGTATTGTATTGATAATTTACTATATCAGATGACCTATCAGCAAGCAAAATATTAGAACTACAAATATTACACATCCTGCTAGTTCGATTTCCTTTTGAGAAGAATTCCTATCATTAATATTATTATTATCATTTTACTGGTATCCTGGCATTGACTTGTCTGAGATGTATCTGGATCAATACACCAATAATTGTGGTTAAAGAAACTGTGTTCGACGATTTGATTGTAAATTTAATAACCTTTATCCTATAGTAAAGGAAATGCCAAAATCATTATATATATATATATATATATATATATATAATGTAAAATTTAAAACGTTTAATCCTAGAAAAATAAAATTGTCCACAATTTTATCTAAAGGGTGAAAAGTCATATTGTATTCCATTGGACACCTTCTGTTCCAAATCTATTGACAAGTTATGGTTTTGTCTTTGTCTTATTTTGTTTTTGTATATATTGCTCTAATGATCTAGTTTACCAAAATTGTTGGCTTCAATCACATTGCAATTTTCCCTTCCTTCCCCATCTTCATTCTCCATTTCTCTGAGAAATATAATAAGCAACCTAATATGCTTATAGAAGTGAAGTTCAGGCAGTTCTTACATATTATTTGATCAATAAATTATTTTTTAGTGGGAACCAATTAATTATTAGATTAAGAACTAAGGATCCGAAAGACTAGTTGGCAATGATAAGTCCTGACATCATCATCAGCAGCATCAGCATCACCACCAGCAGCAACAGCAGTCTCACCATCAATTATACTACCACTGAACTGCATCACAAAAGCCTTGAAGGCCTTCCTGATGATAAATGCTTCTCCTTCTGGTGTAAGTTCATGATGCACAATGATTCAGTAATCAAAGAAAATTATCAGCATCACCTCAATTTTGTTTTACACCCGACATGCTTTTCTGGAACCTTAATAATGTTGGATCCTTCCACTGAGCTTTGGTTTCTGTGTCATACCCATACACCCATGTCTCATCTCCAGTTATCACAATATTCAGGAACTCCGGATCCTTGTTGGCATTAAGGGGAGAAATGAAAATGTGACAACTAAATAGTACAGCAACTCACATGTTGGCTGCCTGACAGCGACTGTTGCAGCCAGAGAGCTCATCAGAAACCATGCTTGTACATGAAGTAATGCAGCTCTTTTGTCTCCCTAGCATCATTATTTCCACACAGGAAAAATAAAGCTGAATACTTTGTTGATAGGCCTCATATACATAAACGTTGTACAGTTTTCCATCAACTAACTTCACTCACAAAACAGTGGTCAGTTTTTTATTATTTTCAAAATTAGTTGAAACATATTGGCAATGTTTTTCATGAGATATATGGTAACGAAAGGGTTAGATAAATAATTCCCCTTTAGACATTTCTTATGAAATTAAAGAATACATTTTCACTCATTGTTTTAAATATGTATATTTTTTTATTTGTTATAATGAAATCGTTCTTAAATATCTAGGTGAAAAATGTTTCATATTATTTCCATATACAAATTTTTGCTTTCTGTACTTGAATATTTCTATATCAAACATGGAGGCTTGCACATTAAAAAGTATCATTACTAAATCATTCATTTAGCAATTATACAATTACTATTTCAATCTATTAGTTTCCTCCCCATTGGTCAGATGTCTTGTGTGATGATTTGCTAATGTATTCCTTTATAAATAGAATTTCTTTTTAAAATTACCCTTTGGTGAAAGAATATAGAAGTATTGAGCACATTAGATATATTGGTTTGATGTTTTAAGAGAGTGAACGATGTAGAGTATCTTTCCCTATAAAATTAGAATACTTTCATAGAAGAAAGAATATAATAATGACAGGTATGGTGACTGGGAAAACTAATGTGAAAATAAGTATTGTCAAATTAACTCTATATTATGACATTAAATTGACTAGATATGACATGAATTTTTTTTAAAAGGAAATTTTTTCAAAGAATTATAGTCATGGCATACAATTATCAGTAAGAATAGAAGAGTAGGGAGAATGTTTATGAATTAGGATATAAAATAAGCAAAGTAAATCCTTTTAACATTGATAACTAACTGAAAGAATAATGGAAGATAAAAATACTTTCCAAATATTTAACTTAAATTTTGTAGTGATTACTAAAACTCCAATATAAAAAGAAAGAAATTAGTGTATTGTGAAGAAAGACATATACATTAGGCATATTTAAGATGACAGGCACTTCATAATCAATTCTTTGAGACAATTCAAATACCCTTGAATATAGATGGAAGACATTTTATTTGTTGACAAGTAGTTCAACTGAAAACAGTCATAAAGAATAACTGAATCCATTGCTGTTATTTGAAGCATGGAAAATAGCCCCTGTTTTCTTCTGCAGTGAATACATTTCCTGTTTGATTTCAGAAAAGAAGTCTCTTTTATTAGTTTTGTCAGTTCCTTCAGATAGTTTGATACTTGCTGAAAGATAGCTTGGCATAAATTCCAAGTTTGAGATTGAATAGTGGTGTGTAAAATATTGTATGTGTTGCATACATGTAGATCTGTAAGGTTTTAATAAATGTCAGATGTAATAAATATCAAGAAAAATGAGATTCAGAAATGAAAAAAATAAGGCAGGTATATAATAAAAAAATATATATATATTAGAAGATATAATTTAGAAGCAAATAGAAAACAATGTTTTATAATTCAGATGAGACATAAATATAGATAGTGAGGTCACAGAATTTAAACAATATTTCGATAAATATTTTCCATAAAAAATAACCTTTCAGTGATAGAAGTTCTTGAATATTTAAATTCAAGATCACTGAGAAATTTATGAAGAAAAATATTTTACATTTTTATCTCTATGAAATTTTTTTTGCTTGGTGTAATAAATTATGTGTACTTTGAAGTCCACATAATTTATCTGACATCTTTTTTCTAACATGGCAGTCACTTGACATTCATGTCTCTCTCTCTCTCCATTTTGTTGTTGTTGTTGTTGTTGTCTGTGCTTCTTTTTCTGCTCCCCTAGAAAAAAAACCTATCTTCTATACTCTCCTGTTAAATGTTATGGTGTTATTGTAATGTATTGTTCTCTGGTGCTGGTCATTGATTTCAATTGACTTATATTTTATTTTAATAATTCTGATTTGTTAAAAAGAGAAGTTTATTTACCTTATATGAACTTTTGAAAGAATTTATTAGTCACACAACCTATTATACTTGTTGCGAGTATTCTACGCATTAAGATCACCTATTTTATCAGCTAACCCAGAAAGAGGGTTATAGTTATGAAATCAATGATGTTAGACAAAACCTATAATGCTGAATTTACATCAAGGTATCTCCTGTAAATTATTGAACAGACTGAGGCAATGAAAGGTAGAGAGGCCTCTGTGCACCCAGTATACTCTGTAAAATGGTAGGTAGTACTAGATTCATGATAGATAAAATGCACCCAGTATACTCTATAAAGTATTGGTGCCAATGCCATGATAAAATGTACTTAAAATTTTCCTCAAAACATTACACACTGTTGTAGTAAGATTTGAAATTGTTTCAAAATATTACTACAGGCATGATTGATAAAATAATAAGTGTAACTATTCTATAACATGATTAACTACTAAGTGACATGTCATTTCCTAAGACTGATTGAACTATAACACTATAAACATTTATTTGAATATTAGTACAAATTAAATAAAGATAAACTAACTATGAATATGCAAGATAGAACCTTCTTTGGGGTCTTGAGATATGCAATTTTTGTGAGCCTACCCCATGCCTCCCTGAACAGGTCACACGCCCATCGCCAGTTGGAGATTGGAGATTGCAATATATTTTTCAAACAGGCTTCTCTACTGAATGTGTCCCTTGAGAAGGATGATGTGGTATAATTCTTTTTATTACCTCTCTCCATATTGCTGTTTTGGAGGTCGTATTTGCATCAGTCACCAAACTGGTACTTTATCAGACCTGCATTCTCCTCATCATAGCTACATCACTGGGTTGTGAGAGTTTTCTTGAGAGCTAAAGGAAGTTAGAACTGATCCAAAAATAGCCCTTAATACTTTATACATTAATATTTGGTTTAATTAGGATATTTGTAAAATGTTTTAGCTTCCAAATTGCATGTTAATAGTAAGCAGGTGTTAGAACCCTCCAAAAAATCAACATTTTGTAATAAACAAATAACAATAAATCAAATAAACTTTACTTTATTTCATGAACGTTTTGTACAAAACTGATGGGTGATCATAGAATTCAAGAGGAAGTTTCAGATTCTACATTGTCTTTTATGGCATTCTTTTCTTTCAGCTCCTTTTTCTGTATGCGTTCTGCTTTAATTACAGATCTTGGATGTATAGGTAAAAAACCACTCAAACCTGAAAAAAAAAAAATATCCATTTAAACTTTATTTGATATAATAAAACAAAATAAAATAAAAAGTAGCAAAAAGCATTTTACTGTATATTAATTATTTAAAAAAAACAACAATCCTATCTTACAGCTTTAAATCCTTATTATAAAAGCGAGATGTTATTAGTTTTTCTAAAGTCTAGAATTGTTTTGGATACCTGATGACATATGATATGGTCTCAAAATCTTGTTTTAGCTCTTCCTTAGTCATGTTGAATTCTATAGATAACGTCTAAGTCTGTCTTAAGCCATTTAAGGCTCGTTAGGCCAGTATTTATCCCGGCTTCATGGCGTGAAGTGACGGAGAGTACAAGACTTCCCCCTGGACAGGACACCAGTCCATCCCAGGGTTAAACCCCCAGCTATTGCTAGTACTCATTTTCAGCTGCATATACTAGAACAACATGAAATGAAGTGTTTTGCTCAAGAACACAACATGCAACCCAGCCCAGGAATCAAATCCACATTATGATCAACATCAGCAGTAATTAATTAAAAAGCTTGTATCTTGCAATACGCATCAGTCAATTTTTCCAAATTTTAACTTAGACCCAGTATTCATTTGTCCATTTTGTACATTTATCAACACAGTCGACTGAGAAACTTAAAACCCAATATTAAAAGAAAATTTTATATGCTACAATTTTTCTTGTGAACAAAAAACATTAGGCAAAGCAGTACCTTTTTATTTTATGTTGTTTCATCTAAGTCAAATTAATAGTATTATACATAATTAATATAGATTGTCATTTCAGATGTACTCTTAGAATTGTATCACAGCCTATGGTAAAGTTGTACGCAAATTTACAAGAAGCAAATTTTGTATAACAACATTTATCATAGAAATTTGTAAAATGCCATCAAGATATCTCTTTGTAACCTCTCTCAAGCACATTTTATTAATAATTTTGGATTGCTTTGAGATTGAGATTATTATAAATTAGGTTATTTTAAATTAATTTAAGAATTAAACTCTTCCTTTTCAAAGAAATCTTCTTCGATTACTAGCATTAAGATTAGAAGCAAAACTGTCATTTGGTATCATTTAACAAAAATCAATATTCTGTTACATTTCTGATTGTAACAACTACATTCTAGCATCCTTTAAAAGGCAATATTGACAGTATGAGTGGGTGAAAGTTACATATCAATCAGTGATGTAGTTTCATATCAACAGTGATTATTGATGACTGTAGGGTCTTCCTTGAAAATAATGTACCACAATGGCAATTGAAATAACATTATATATTTCAAAGTTTAACTTTAACCCTTTAGCATTTAAACCGGCCCTATCCAGCCAGAATTCTCTCACCTCTTTCTGTTCAAACTGACCAAAACTGGCCACTTAAACTGATGTTAAGGTATTGTTCTCAAAATAAATAACATCAAAATCTCATAGATTCGATATTATGTGGGATAATTATGTAAGATAAAGCCTTTACCATGAAAATATAATAGTAAATATAGAGTAATGTAAATGCTAAAGGGTTAATGTAGCTCAAAGCTTACAGAATGCCAACATAGTAGAACACTCTGCTCAAAAGGATTTATTTTATTTGGTTCTTTTTATTTAAAAATAATGTAATTTTAATAATTTGTTCTGGTGAAAGATGTGGGGATTTTGGGGATTTTTTTACTTAGTAGGTCTGGGGGAAAGGGCAGTGTCTATGGTCTTCACAAGCTCTCCAAGGAGGCCAGAGAGATTGATGCCATTGATATTCCATTTAAAATACTGCAAGTCCACTTCTTTTGGAAAAAACATGAGCAAGGAGAGATTACGAGAAAGTCAACATTCTGGGCTGGAAGGACTGGGTATAGTGGTTAAAAGTGGGTTTGGAATGCCTGAGTGGAGGTAACATGAGACAAGCAAGCTTCAGAGAGCAAAGACCATTGTAAAAACAGTAGAAGGGACAGAGTGAGGAGACATCATGTCTAGGAAACATTGGTTTTGCCTACTCTACTGACTAGAAATCTGAAAAGAAACACACAATACTGTTGACAAACGAGTTAGTTATGGAATTATTATTTAATTAGTTGTATTTTCACGAAACTGGTATTTGGTCTTCTAATTTTTACTTGACTAACAAAAAAAATATATTAATGAATAAATAAATAAATAAACAAATAAATAACAACAGAACTCAGTTTCACAGAAAATTTTGAAAATAATTGTCTCTAACTAGTCATGAAATTATATCGATTCTCTTTGTTTTCTTACCCAAGGTGCACAAACAGAAAAGCAGCAAATTAAACAGAGAGAGAAACACTTTCACATTGTATGTTTGTTGAGAGTGGACAGTGTTTTGTCAGGTAGGGGGCATTCTCATAGTCTCTAATAGAATGAGTAATAGAATAAAGTGTATATAGGCTGTTGATGTACTTCAGATTGGTGATGGTGGTGGTGGTGGTGGTGGTGGTGGGGGTGGTGATGATGGTGACGGGTTGATGGTGGTGGTGATGGTAGGATTGATGATGGTGGTGGTAGTGATGGTGGTGATGGTGTTGGTTATGGTGGTGATGGTGTTGGAGTTGCTGGTGGTTATGGTGGTGATGGTGTTGGAGTTGCTGGTGGTTATGGTGGTGATGGTGTTGGAGTTGCTGGTGGTTATGGTGGTGATGGTGGTGGAGTTGCTGGTGGTTATGGTGGTGATGGTGTTGGAGTTGCTGGTGGTGATGGTGGAGTTGCTGGTGGTTATGGTGGTGATGGTGTTGGAGTTGCTGGTGGTGATGGTGGTGGAGTTGCTGGTGGTTATGGTGGAGTTGCTGTTGGAGTTGCTGGTGGTTATGGTGGTGATGGTGGAGTTGCTGGTGGTTATGGTGGTGATGGTGGTGGAGTTGCTGGTGGTGATGGTGGAGTTGCTGGTGGTTATGGTGGTGATGGTGGAGTCGATGGTGGTAGGGTTGGTGGTGTTGTTGGTGATGGTGTTGTTGCTGGTAGTGATGGGGAGTTCATGGTATTGGTGGTAGTGATGATGGAGTTTGTGGTGATGGTTGTGATGATGAGGTTGGTGGTAGTGGAGCTGGTGGTGGTGGTGGTGGTGGTTGTGGTCATGATGATGGTGTTGGATGTAGTGGAGGTGGTGGTGGTGGTCATCATCATTGTCGTCGTGATGATGGGGTTGGTGGTGGTGGCAATGGTTGTGTTGGTGTTCGGAAAGGTGCAGTTGTTGGTGATGGTGGTAGGGTTGATGGTGGAGTTGGTGATGGTGGTAGGGTTGATGGTGGAGTTGGTGATGGTGCTGGTAGGGTTGATGGTGGAGTTGGTGATGGTGGTAGGGTTGATGGTGGAGTTGGTGATGGTGCTGGTAGGGTCGATGGTGGAGTTGGTGATGGTGGTAGGGTTGATGGTGGAGTTGGTGATGGTGGTAGGGTTGATGGTGGAGTTGGTGATGGTGGTAGGGTTGATGGTGGAGTTGGTGATGGTGGTAGGGTTGATGGTGGTGGTGCAAGCATCATTTAATTTTATTGGTTGTTTTGCTTGAGATGGTTTAGTGGTGATGTTATGGTGGGGATCCTAGTGCAACACTGGCTCTAGTTAATGATTGATGGGACTTGTCCTTACACCAGGTCAATGATGATGATGATGATGGTGGTTATTATGACAGTGGTGGTGGTGGGGTTGATGATAATAATGATGATGATGATGATGATGATGACAGTGGTGGTGGTGGGGATGATGATGATGATGATGATGATGATTATGACAGTGGTGGTGGTGGTGGGGTTGATGATGATGGTTGGGGTGATGGTGGTGGGGATGATGAGGGGGTGATGATGATGGTGGTGATAGTGGTGGTATGGATGATGATGACGGTAGTGGTGGTGGTGCTGGTGGTGGTGGTGGTGGTTGTGGGGATGATGGTGATGGTGGTGGTGGTGGTGGTGATGGTCATGATGATGATGACGGTGGTGGTGGTGGTGCTGCTGGTGGTGATAGTGGTTGTGGGGATGATGGTGATGGTGGTGGTGATCGTCATGATGATGATGATGATGGTGGTGGTGGTGGTGATGGTCATGATGATGATGATGGTGGTGGTGATGATGATGGTGGTGGCAGGGATGATGATGATGAGGGGAATGATGATAGCAATGATGCTGATGATGATGGTAGTGATGGCGGTTGGAATGATAATGATGTGGAAGGGGTGATGATGGTGATGATGATGATAGTGGTGGTGATGAAGTGGGGGAGGAGGTGATGATGATGAAGAAGATGACGACATTGCTGCAACTGGTGGATAGCATTTATTAGTTTGTGCTGCCATTGTTGATGTGAGCAGGGAGTATTTTTGTGGTTACTGTTGTTGTTGTTGTTGCTATATATGCTGATAGTGATGATTATGGATTGGCAGTATCGGTAGAGGGTTGGATGCCATGCTTTGTATTGCAGCATAGAGTTATGGCCCTTTACAGTTTGAATTCAAATCCCACCGAGGTTAACTTTGCCTTTCATCCTCACGGGGGTCGATAAAATAAAGTACCAGTTACATACTGGGGGTCGATTTAATCGACTTTCCCCTTCCCCAGAATTGCTGGCCTTGTGCCTATATAAGAAACCATTATGACCCAGTGAAGTACCAGTAATGCACTGGGTAATTGCTGGCCTGGTGCCTAAAGTAGAAACAATTATTATTATTATTATTATTATTATGTGGATTGGCAGTATTGGTAGAGGGTCGGACGCCATGCTTTGATCCATAGAGTTACGGCCCTTTCCAATCTGAGTTCAAATCCCGCCGAGGTTAACTTTGCCTTTCATCCTTACGGGGTCGTTAAAATAAAGTACCAGTAATACACTGAGGTAATTGCTGGCCTTGTGCCAAAAGTAGAAACAATTATCATTATTATTATTATTATGATGATGATGATGATGATAATGATTTTTTATATATATAATTTTTTTTTTAACATTTGCACCGCCCTGTACTGTCCTCTGCTGTCCTTAATGTTATACTTTCTATCAACCCTTGTGGTTAATAAAGAAAGCATTATTGTTGTTGTTGTTGTTGTTGTGGTGGTGGTGGTGATGATGATGATGATGGTGATGCCAGGATTTATCATTGATGACTAATCTTTTGGATCCTTAGTTACTAATCTCTGAGTGTTTCACAGTATAAATAATACCCTACCCTACCTTACCCAACAGAATGAAAAGCTTGAATACTTTGACTTTTCAAAAACCTGGCCTGGAAATATTGATACACACTCACTGCTTATTGTTTTAGTTTATCTAGAATACCAATCAGCTGCGAGAATGAATTGAAAATCTTTTTTTCTTTTTTGTGTTTTAGTTGTGTTTTGTTTTTTCGCATGTTCGTTGATAACACAAAAGCTATTGGTATATTGCTGCAAACCAAATGAGATGCTAATTTTTATTATTATTATTTTTTTTTTCTCTCTTAAATTCTCTTTTAACTCTTAATGTCCTATACCACATCAAGCTGCATTATACCAAGACATTCTTGAAAAGTATTACACAGCATCATGACTGCATCATCTAATACTGCAAGTTTTCGCAATGATCTGTCCACAATAAACAATTGAATTAACAAGCCTATTTTTAAGATATTTTCTTCTAAATCATTGTATGTCTGTGTGTATCAGAGTCATAACTCCTGATAGAGTCATAGAGACACTGACCTTCAAGATATATGACATGTGCATTTTAAACTTGGTAGAGGTCACCCCCTCTCCAGGTTGGAACACAGCTGATTTCTTCTAGAGAAGGGAGGGAGAGAGAGAGAGGAATAGGAGGAGAGATAGAGAGAAAATCGATCCCAGTACTGAACAAGTATTTTTTTTTAATGAACCTTGAAAGAATGAAAGGCAAGAAGTTAATAAAATAGTTTCATACACTTTAAGATATCAGTAACTCATTCCAAGTGTGACAGCTCTTACTGAGTAATGAGCTCCAGGTCAACTTTTGCACCTGTTAACATTTTGTACTCTTTTAGGAAGATGCTGCTAACTTCAATTCAGAAGAGTTTGACACCATCAAGGTGACATCATCCTCATATACCGATGCAGCTCTTCCATGCCCCCTGGTTCAAGTGGGCTGCACTTTCAACAGGTCCAGTGTCTGTAGTAGTGGCTTGAGACTCAGCACATACAAAAGGGAGGAGAGAAGTACTCTTGATAGACTGAGCACATGATCTGAAATGGTCCTCATCTGTGGCCATTTACTCCAACTATTGACCAGATGTTGCTGTGCACTGAAGTGATCAAGCCTCTGAAGATGGAACCAAACCAGGCTGCCATGAGCACAGCTTACAAGTACCTTATTGAAAGCTTTTGATTCATCCAAATTTATCAGCACCCCACCAAAGCTTGGTTTACTCCATTGTTACAGGGCTAGACTTTCACCTGCTGAAGCCTTAAGCTATATGAAATTTGAGGCCCTTCTTTAAAAAAAATTTAGATAAAATTTTTTTTAAATAATTACACATAATTATTATTTATTGGTGTCATTACTACAATAATAATTATATTTTATATTAATCTTAATAATGATAAAGAATAAAGAATAATTATGTGTAATAAATTAAAATATTTTATCTAAATTTTATATATATGTGTAAGCTATAGTTATTTAGCTTATAGTTAAGTCCAGCACTGTCTTTAAACCAAGTATTTTGGATTTTAGGATTTAAACCAAGTATTTTGGATTTTAGGATTTAAACCAAGTATTTTGTTCAATACTCTACTTTGAATAATAATAATAATTGTTT
The DNA here is from genome assembly GCA_964016885.1 of Eledone cirrhosa. NCBI lineage: Eukaryota > Metazoa > Mollusca > Cephalopoda > Octopoda > Eledonidae > Eledone > Eledone cirrhosa. The sequence continues at coordinate 111,265,049 of OZ024745.1, forward strand.
CTACTTTTGGCACAAGGCCAGCAATTACCCAGTACATTACTGGTACTTTATTAAATCGACCCCCGTAAAGATGAAAGGCAAAGTGAAATTTGGCGGGATTTGAACTAAAAAATTTGGTAATTTTTTTTAAAGTTTGAAAAATACATATATTTGATAATTCAAGGAACTTCAAAACACATCATCATAGTGTTTGGGAACAAAATTTTAATTTAAATTAATTTTACATATTTCGACCCAGTGTTTGATCTCTGATGATTTTAAAGAAATATTTTAATTATTGTTCTAAAGCTTGATAGCTAGTTGTTGTTTTATTTTATTTAATGATAACTATATTCTACTTGATTAGGTTGATTTACGCCTCATTTACAATGTCAATATTTTTCTATCAGAAATCCAAAAGCAGTTAAAGAAAGGCTGAAACAGATGTAATTCCAAGAACATGACCCAAACAATGTTTAAAAACAAGCCTTCAACAATGCAAATTCTTTACTTTGTTTCTACTTTCTAATCTACTTTTAATTTACCATAACCCTCTTGTAGTGGTCTCACATCCATAACAGCAAAACTTACATCCCAAAGACTAATATTTTTATTCATAGCCATAAATTACTATTGATTCTTTCTCTACTTATCTCAAGTGAAATCCACAATGGCATGCTATTCTCATATCTGGTATAGTGCTACCACTAATACACACACTAAAGAAAAATAATAAAATCAGACAAAAATCATCAAGCAGATTGGTCAAACTGACAGATTATCTCTTCTCTCTGTATCCTTTCCTCTCCTACAATGGCTTTTGCTCCTCTGAACTAGCTAAGAGTATGCTACCTTTATCTAAGCTCATCTGATATCTGCCCCTTTTTATCTATTTTTTGTCTAATCTCAAATCCCATTCTTTCTTTCCTATAATGTCAAGCATCTTGAAGTAACATAGCATCTTGTTGTCTCTGGGAAAATAGTAAAGTACAGTAGTGTTTAACATGTACCCAAAACTGAGCTTGTTCTCACTTTTTTCATATTTAATGATTAGCTAGAAGTGCTGAAACCAAAATTCTTTGCTCTGGTCTGGTTTTACCAGAATATATATATTGCCAGAAATATATAATAAAACACACTGTTTGGTTTGGGTTGGTTTTTGCTTCCGTATATTTTATATCCCTATAGTTAATATATTTGTTTCAACACATGATTTCATATCAAAAACATTGAAAAACAAATTCACCGCCATCACAGCATAAGCTTATATATATATATATATATATATATATATATATATATATATATATATATATATATTTATATATATATATATATACATACACACATTATATATATATGTTTAATTAACTGTAATTCCTGGTGAGTTGAAAAACAAAGAATAACTGGAAAGTAACTGAAGTGGGAGAGAAGATGAGAAAACAGATCAAAAATTATAGTTAGTGGTCAACAGAAACAATCAATGCAGCAGTTTATTGAAGCACACAGCATGCCAGCAGCTATTACGCTACATTATTTGTTCTCACTCCTCCTACTTAGTTGCCTTCTCCTCTCAGATTAGGTTTACATTAAACAGGGGAACAGGCAATGAAACAGGTCATGTCACAGAACTGCTTTGCCATATGCATGCCAATAATAAGCAACAGAAATTAAAACCTACAATTTTTTTTTTAATTTCTGATCAACAGTAGCAACAATAATGGTGAAAACCCAATTAAACAAGAACTTATTGATCCAATATTCCTGACAAATTTTCAATCCACTATATTAAGGTCTATTCTTTCTTCTCTTCTCAGAATTACTTTTTCTCTGGAATTCACTTCCTGCCAATTTAATGTCATCAATTAATAACTGTGAACACTTCAAATGAATAAGCGAACAAGTTAGCTTCTCTACAAGCCACTCAATTTGCTATTTAGAAGTCAAACAATTCCCTTTTTGAAATGCTGGAGGTCATATACCTAGTCATAATTCATCACAGGTGAAATTACTATAATTGCACAGAAAATATTGCACACTAACATTCTTTGAATAATTGTACATAATTACTGCCATTTAATTAGCAACTGAAAAATATGTTTGATTGTGACCACAATGATGATGATGATGAATTATTACTATTTTCAGATAAGACAATTTCAGTCTTTTATTATAATAAAAGACTGAAATGGTCTTATCTGAAAATAGTGAAAATTGCTGTATAATACATATATTGTAAACATAATCAGAAACATTAGTTACTGATAATTATCAGTAACTAATTTTTCTGATTATGCTTACAATATATTATATATGTATTATACAGCAATTTTTTTTTCTATCAGTTACCAACATATAGAGAAGTTCTTCAAATTTTTATTAAATTGCTGACTTTACTTTTCTAATAATTATTTATTCATCTACATAACAGGTTCTGAAAACTAAGTTATAATCAATTTACCTACATCACATATACTCATAATTTGGTCATAATTACAATCTTTAGCATTAATGGAATGAAAAGCCCTATTTGGTCATGGCTGACCATGGGTTAAAGGTTTGCACATGGAAAGTTCCTTTCTAATGCACAAGCTTAGTTATTTTGTTTGTTTTATTTTGTTTTGTTTTTTTGTAGAAGTCTAGGAGTTGCCCATGTATGCACGTTTCCCCCATTCCACACCACTAATGTTGTCCAAAAGAAAGATATACAGCTTAGCACCAATGATGTCACAGCTAAACTCAGAACACAAAGAGCTTGAAGGGATACCTCAAAGCATCACATCCAACACTAACAATTTGGCCAATTTTCTGCCTTTCAGTGATACTCTATTCATCAACACTAAAAGAGTGAAAAGCAAAGTTGACCTCAGTAGAATTTGAACTGAGAGACAGTTGACACACAGCAATTAATCTGATGCTCTATATTTGAGTGCACAAAACCTAAAACAAAATGATTACAATATCTTCTTTCAGAAACTCATTTCAGTATTCAGTCATCAGAAAAAAGGAAGTAGATGTAAAAGTTAAACTCAGCATCTTTAATTTAGTATTTGTGCTAACCCTTATCTATGGTCTTGAATATTGGGTAATGACCGAAAGAATACAATCATGAATACAAGTGGCCGAAATGGGGTTCTTTTGAAGAGTCTTTGGAGTAACATTATTCAAATGAGTGCAGAGCTCGGAGATCAGGGAGTCACTCCAGGTAAAGCTGCTACTTGTCCAAGAGAGATCACAGCTTCAATACTATGGAAACGTGGTCAGAATTTCCAAGAAAAGAATTGTTGGATAGATTTTATGGGCAAAACCAACTTGCAGGTAAACCTTGAGCAAGATGGTTGGATAACATCTATGAGCTTCGTTGGTCTCACTTGGGGATCAATCTGGATCAATTGGAGATAGATGATTCTGATAGGATCCTCTGGAAGGCATGCTTCAGGATTCTGCCCCAATGACCCTCCTGGGAATATGTGAATGAATAAAAAAAAATAAGGGACTTGCTTGCAAAACCTTGAGCCATGAAATCTATGTCTTATCAGCTTGGTTATTTGCCTTATAGAATTCTCTATTTTGGCCTAATGTCTGTTGACATTCACAAAAACCTCAGGCTCTACTTTCCTTATGACTGCTCTAGCAAAGTATGGAGAAGACTAGAAATAAATGGGTTGCTAGACCATTAATCAAGGATTGGATTCTTTTAAATGAAAGAAGTGTGAATGATATTACTAAAGATGATGTTAGTTGTTTAATAAGTAGGTTGATTAGGTCTACCATTCTATAATTAAACTTCTAGAATTGAACCAGTGAGGAAATTTCTACATGATTACTCAACCAGCTAAAAATTACAGACAAATCTCCCTCAAATCACACTTTACTGTTTGAAAAATGATTAGCTGATGTAATACTAGGTATACCGAAAAAAAAGATAGGATGATCACAGCTTCAATGTTTTTTATCAAAGGTTTGTTGGATCAGATCTGACTGGAGCTAAACAACATTCAGAAATATGTTATTTTTTTTTATTAAAATTCAAAATATTTCATGAGAGCCAATATCTGACTTTAATGCAGTCATTTATTTAGATGATTTTTAATTATTCTTGATTTTAATTGTGAAATAATGGGACAGCATTCAATTATTAATAAGAATTCTCCTTGAAATTAAATGTAAACTTATATAATTTCATCTACTGTACTCACAACTGAACAGTGAAAGATAAACCAAGAGAAAAAAGGTAGATGAAATATTTTACAATAAGGAATTGAGCTCAAGGTGCAACAGTTCCAGAAATCATCAATAAACAATGCATGCAAATATCATCAACATTAGCTAAGCCATTTCATAAGGTAGCCTTCAATTAACCCTTCCATTAACGTATTTCTAACTGAATACACTGCTTATGTGTTTCAATTAATTTCAAAAATAACCAAACATTTGGAAGAATTGAATGAAATAACTAAGGTTTTAGTAAACTATTATTATTAATAAACTATTATTTAAAGAAAAACATCTAAAATGAAATTATTATGAAAGGTCTTAATATGAAGATAATCATTTTAAAATGAACAGTTTTGTGTCATAAATCTAGGGCAGTGTCAGGCAGACTGGTATCAAAAGGATTAAACTTGTTAACAAAGTCCTTGAAAAGATCATGGAGTGCATTCCAAAATAAATCTGTACAAAATATTAGAAAACATGTTGGCTAAATAGACTGTGGAGTAACAATAAGAGACTACAGTAGAACCATTAATGAAGGCGGAGCACATTGGCTGATTTTAAATCTCATGGTGGGTGTTGAGGGATCTAATCTAATCTACCAATATAACTCTCCCAAAACACTCTATCCCACCTAGTTGCAGCACCCAACTACCTTTTTATCAATCTGTCATATTGAACAGCATTTTATTAAAAATTATTGATTTCTTGTCAATGTGTGTAAATGAATAATATTTTACACACAGTGAGATATGCATCACATTTAAAATTTTCTCTTCTCCACAATCCATTTTAGCAGATATTAACTATAGTCCAATAGCTTTTAAGAATCTCTTTGTCAAAGATATCACAGAAGACCTAAATGAACTACTAAATGAAAAGATTAAAGACAGTTTGATATTCAACAAGATGAAGCCAAATACACACACACACACACAACCAGCATTAATCCAAAAGTAAAATTATCATAGTAATGTATTACCATCTATAAAACTAAGTTAAATCAACTACTATTAGTAGCAGATTATCACCCGTGAAATTAAGTCAAGTCAACTACTATTAGTAGTGTATTACCATCTATAAAACTAAGTTAAGTCCACTTCTACTAGTAGTGTATTATCTATATATCTAAAACAGATGTCTGTCTGTCTGACTCACTAAAACTCGAGAACCACCCAACCGATTGTTTTCAAACTTTACACATGTAATACTTCTGGTCGTGTGAGTGTTTTGATAAAAAAAAAATTTCAAATTTTCAATGCCTAGGGACCGCATTAGGCGTTTTAGCGAATTCTCTCTATAATTCTTAGTCTTTCTTTTAAGATAGATACATAGATATAAAGCTGCACCCTTATAATATCTGTCTGGCTGTCTACATTATGACATTATGACACTATATGTGTGTGTGTATGTATATATAGTGTGTGTATATATATATATATATATATATATATAGTGTGTAACGTTTTTCGAAATATTTACTTCTGCGTTCACAGATTGATTTTTTTTTAGTTTCAGAAGATCCCATTAAGGGTGAAAGCAGCGATTCTTTGCTTAAACTTTAATCTGTTATTTTAATATATATATATATATATATATATATATATATATATAATTTAAAACCTTATTACTTGATGCCTTTGACAATAAGGAAGAGCAATTAGAGACGTGCGATATAGAGGAACAGTGGCAATTCTTGAGAGTGAACCTGCTGAAAGCAACGGATGAAATCTATTGGCAGGAGGAGAGTAACTTGGTGGTGGAACAGTAAGGTAGAAGAGACAATCAAGGCCAAAAAGCAGGCTTGGGAAGTATGGCAGGATGGGGGAAGTAGAGAGCACTATCAAGTGGCCAGGAGAAAAGCTAGGAGACAAGTGTACCTTGCAAAAAAGGAAGCAGAGGATAGAAAGTTCAAGCATGTTCTACAACGTGAGGACCAAAAACGCGAAGTGTTCAGGATTGCTAGACAATGTGTCAAGGAAAACCGTGATATTGTCGGGGAGAAGTGTGTCCGTAATGATAACGGTGTACTTGCCCTCACTGATGCTGATAAGAAGATAGCCTGGAAGTGTCACTACAAGAGACTATTAAATGAGGAGAATAAGTGGGAAAAAGATAGTCTGCCCCAAATTGATCCAATAGAAGGACCAGCGGTGCAAGTTAAAGGTAGTATAATAAGTAAGGCAATCAAAGATATGAAGACAGGCAAAGCAGCTGGGCCTTCGGAGATAGTTGCTGTGATGTTGAAGGCATCTGGAATGGTGGGACATACTATGGTCACCCGTATAGTTAACCAAGTAATACAGAATGGGGTCATACCAAAAGACTGGCGTAGCAGCATCATCATTAACTGCTACAAGGGTAAAGGAGATGCTCTAGATAGAGGAAACTATAGAGGCATTAAGTTAGTTGACCAGGTCATGATGGTCAAAGAAAGAGTTATAGCGCAACTAATCAGAGAGCGAATTGATCTAGATGAAATGCAGTTTGGGTTTGTGTCAGTAAAAGTACCACAGACGCTCTTTTCCTTGTACGACAACTACAAGAGAAGTACCTAGCTAAAAGTAAACCCCTCTACTTAGCTTTTGTAGACCCATGGGAACTCCTATATGCAGTTGATCTAACGCTCATAGCTGAATCAATGGCTGAACTAGAAAAGAAATTCCAAACATGGAAGCATGGCCTAGAATCAAAAGGCCTCAAAGTTAACTTGTCTAATACTAAAGTCCTAGTTTGTCGAAAGGAAAATAAGGCACAGGTACCTTCAGGGAAATGGCGTTGCCCAATGTGTAGGAAAGGAGTAGGCAGAAATTCAATTTTATGTCCTAAATGCAAAGTATGGGTACATAAAAGATGTAGTGGGATCACAGGTAAACTATCTAAGAACGTAGACTTTATATGTGGCCGATGCTCAGGTGCAATAGGTAGCAAGTGTCCACAGGATACTAGCCCCTTCTATTGCCCAGATGGTTCTATAGAAATAGTAGACACTTTCCGTTACCTGGGTGATGAAATCAGCAGTGGTGGAGGGTGTTCTGAAAGTACAGTAGCCAGAGTCAGAACGGGATGGAAAAAGTTCAGAGAGCTTATACCGCTATTGGCCACAAAAGTTTCTCTCTAAAAATGAAAGGCAGATTGTATGATGCTTGTATACGAACAGCAATGCTACATGGTATTGTGTGCAGAGGACCTGCGAAGACTGGAAAGGAACGAAGCATGCATGCTCCGTTGGATGTGTAATAGTAATATACGTGAACGGCAAAGCATAAATGAACTAAGTGAGAAATTAGGAATAAGAGGGATCAGATGCTGTTTACTGGAGAGAAGACTACATTGGTATGGCCACGTGATGCGCATGAAAGACGACAGCTGTATAGAAAGTGCAGGGCAATCAAAATTTATGGTAGTTACGAAGTAGGTAGACCCAGAAAAACCTGGGACGATCTGATAAATTCCGACCTTACACACTTGCACCTCTCTAAGACAATGTCACTGGACCGAGATCTTTGGCGCTACGCAGTAATATAGAAGACCCGCCTTGCCTATGTACAAAGCGAAACCTACAGTCAGTAGGCACCTCTTAACCAAATATACACCCCAATCCACTACCCCTACCCTATCCTCCCACTCCCACCAACACCGCCCTCTCTTTATAAAGTTGGTACCACAACATCCAGTCCAAATAAATTAGATATATGAGATCGAGATCGTGTAGGTGTCACAAGAAAAAACACACAGTCCACGCTGTAATGTGGCCGTGTAGGTAACACGGTAAAAAGTTCCTAGTTCCACACTGTAAATGTGGTTGGTGTTAGGAAGGGCATCCACCCGACCAACCTTGCCTCAAGTGGGACAACTCCCGTCTAACCGATACTAGCGTGGAAAATGGACATTAAACGAAGATAATGATGATGATGATGATGATGATGATGATGATGATGATAATTATATATTCGTGTACAGATATTTTTGCATACACAATAACAAAATATAAATAAACGTATTTATTTCACGAGGCTCGATAAGGATAAATATATATCAAATATATATGAACCCTAGAGCAAATCCTGAGCAACGCCGGGCCATTCTGCTAGTCATCTATAAAACTAAGACAAATCAACTACTATTAGTAGCGTAATATTAGTAATGTATTATTACCAGTGGAATTAAGTCAAATCCACTTCTACTAGTAATGTATTATCACCAGTGAAATTAAGTCAAGTCCATTTCTACTAGTAATGTATTATCAGCTATAAAACTAAGTTAAATCAACTACTATTAGCAGTGTATTTGGATTGGCTGAATCGGTAGAGCGTCAGACACCATGCTTTGCAGCATAGAGTTATGGCCCTTTGGGTTCTGAGTTCAAATCCCGCCGAGGTTAACTTTGCCTTTCATCCTTATGGGGTCGATAAAATAAAGTACCAGTAATACACTGGGGTAATTGCTGGCATTGTGCCTAAAGTAGAAACAATTGTTAGTAGTGTATTATCATCTGTGAAACTAATTCAAGTCAACTACTATAATAATGTGTATTATTCAAACTGTTAAACATACTACCAATTAGTTACTTCTTAGTTTTTGTTACTGCTTAAATAGTGATATTAAGTGGCAGTGATGTATTGTAGGAGTTACATTGTTTACTGCTCACACTAAATCTAAAATCATGAGTTAAGTAATAGGTTTAATACCTCTTATGTTTCAATCAATAAATATTCCCTTTCACGTCAATGCTTTGAGTAGTTAATAATTATTTGCACTTCACAAAGCAGAAAGGACAAGTTCATTACTAAATAGTCATGAAGTTAATATAAACTACAGCAAATGTAAATCATAAAGCTAAGCAGCTTTCCTGTCTTTTGTTATTTCATGATTTGATGTGGATTATAGTAACTTACACACAATATATAAATACAAAAAAAAAAAAAAAAAAAAACGAACAATCAATAATATTTATTGATTATCTTTTGTAGATGATCTCTAGTGAACAAAAGTTTGTGACACTTTTAATTAAGATAAATGTGAATGTATGCTGTGTTTACGCCTCCCAAATTTTAGAACAGATATACACCATGTCGTGAGAGGTAACTAAAACAGTTGGTGTCAAGAAAGGAATCCAGCTGTAAAATATCTGAAAACAATGTCAGGACACTACATCCTTTAAAACTTCCATGCTTCCCGAAATTCACCAATACTACACCAATACCCCCCTCCCCCATACACACGCATGCAAATGTGTGTGCGTCTGTGTGTATATCATGACTCATACACTCTTCACTTTCCTGACATTTGTACATTAACCCTTTAATGTTCAAACCGGCCAAAACCGGCCAGAATTCTCTACCTCTTTCTGTTGAAACTGGCAGTAACTTGTCGTTCAAACTGATGTTAAGGTATTGTTTTCAAAATAAATACTTTCAAAATCTCATAGATTCGATATTATGTGAGATAATTATACAAGGTAAAGCCTCTACCATGAAAATATAATAGTATATATATATATAGAGTAATGTGAATACTAAAGGGTTATTCTATGTACTATACATGCACCTTTGATGAGTTGTAGTGCACCTGAACACTGTATACAATAATTTTCATTATTATCATTATTATTTTATCATTAACACCCCATCCAACCCATGCCAGCATGGAAAAGTAGATGTGAAAATGATGATGATGATGATGAAATCTTAGAATATTATTTAAATTAATCTTCTTCTTCTTTGCCCAATTAATCCTGGGAGGGTCAGAAGCAAGTATCTCCAACTGATTCGTCTGGATCCCCAAGTGAGACTAGCCAAGCTCATGGATATTATCCAGCCATCCTGGGTCTCCTGCTGGTGATTTTGCCTGTAAAATCTGATTCTTCCCTGAAATATTTTAACCACATACCCATAGTATCAGAGCTGTGATCTCTCAATTCAGAGAAGTAGTGGCTCTACCTGGAGTTACTCTATAGTCTCCGAACTACGCACTCTATTGAGTAACGTTACTCCAAAGAACCTTTGGAGAAACCCCATTTCGGTCACTTGTATTCGTAATCATATTTTTTGGGTCATTACCCAAGATTTATGACCAAATCTAATTGTATTAATATTTTGAATAACATTAAAACAGACACGACATGCCTAAAAGTCAAGTTCAAACTTTGGAAGACAAGTAGTGCATTTATGGGGGTAAAAACTAATATCAGAGAGCACTGAGGCATGAATCTGATTACACAGCTTAGGGACTACCAGCTCCTTATATGTATAATGTGACACTAAGTATTTGTGTTTTGGGATGTTTGCAGTGGATACAGTAGTTTAATGACTTTAAAAAGACCTCAAGACCAAGTAGACAGGCAAGATATCTGATAAAGCATTTCTCACTCATCTTACCTTACTTAACTCTCACATTTCTTATATTGTATCATTTTAAAAGAAATATCAATATGAATGAAACCAAATTTTCAGCTTTTGAAGCGCTGAGACTATTTGTATATATATATATATATAAGTATAAAGAATGTGCTCAAGTGCAGAAATGCTATAATGATAGCTTATAAAATAGAGTGAAGACCCTTAAAAGACGGAAAAAGATGTTACAATCAGCCAATGGCAACTTCTTTTTCCGTCTTTTAAGGGTCTTCACTCTATTTTATAAGCTATCTTCATAGCATTTCTGTACTTCAGCACTTTCTTTATACTTATATATATATACAAATATCAATATATTGAGAGTATTTCATTTATACCTCACTGATATAGCAAGCAAATAATCTGCCATTACTGACATGTACACACATCAAACAGTTCAGATAGATAAACCTCCATCTGCTTTGACAATGTGCTCCAGTAATTTGATCAATGAAGTAGCCTGTTTATGTGTACCCTTAATGAAATTCTCAGGAAGATTCAGCATGTCTGAGTTTGGTAGAGTTCTTCTAAAGGCCTTCCAAACAGTTTCTATCCACCCAATTTTACTCACAAGGCATAGGTCGACCTGAAGCTATGGTAAATGACACTTGCCCAAGGTGCTACACAGTGGGATTGAATCCACAACCTAATGACTGGTTGGCCATGCTATATCTACACACACACACACACTCATATATCTTAGATTAATTTCATTTTAGTGTCCAAGGAAAGAAAGTATTGCCCATATTTGTGGGAAACGTCTCTCCTACTTTGTATTTTAACAAGAGGGAGTAGGGAATCCCACAAGGTTATACTCTGCCCATTCAATATCATACTCATCAAAAGGTTCTTTTTTGGTGGGGGGGGGGGCATTGTTTTATGACTGGATGTATCTATTCTAAACCGGATACACATCACTATGTTTCAAATAATATTTAATATTCAAGGTATGCTTTTATTTACATTTCACAGTTGTTGTTTTGGAGGCACCCACTCCTGCATTCATGTCTTTAGAAACAGCTGTGAACACAAAATATTTCCATATGCTCAGAGAGACATCCATTTTTAGCAGGGCAGCTATCAGTGAGTAAATTCCAGTGTAGAAAGCTAATTTTAGTTTTTATAGCCAGAATATTAAAGGTGGTTTGTCTAGTTATCAAGCAGACAAAACATAAAACATACTTCTTAGGTGCTTATTCAAACGGAATTTTTATGTGGCTGTTTGGTTGTTATTTGAATATAAATAAAACATATCTTATTCTTGCACATTTACAATAGAAATTAGCAATTTGTTAATTAAGATAGTTTTCCATCATTACCAAAGAAAGTAAATTTGGAATGCTTTTTTTAATTCTTTCAACTCACAGTAAGAAAGTTTAAACCTTTCAATAATAACAAGTCTCAGACTGCTGAGTGAGTCATGGTTGTATGTTGGTGGTGGCGGTGACACTGTTGATGTCTCACTGCTACTGCGACTACCAAAGTTATTTTTCCAAACTCAAGAAAGTGTTTAAATATAAGTTTGAAAGCAGAGGTAACGGAGAGGAGTTCCAGCTAGATCCTGTCAACAAAATGTCCATATGGTTTAAATTCACAACACGTCTCTAATATCTAAATGACTAAATGTCAGCAGAAGGGTACCCAGGAGTCATGACCTGGATGCAGTCTGGCCCCCTTAGAGTGTAAGAAGTTAAGGGCTGAACCACTTGTTTGAGGGGAGTTTCTTCTCTGAAGACCTTCTGCTGTCCAGCTCTCCTGAGAGTTTCCTACAACTAAAAAACATTACATTTTATAATGTTCATATTGAAATTTAAACCCCTCCATTACAATGTCACATAAGAAATTTTTGTTCAGTTATGTTCCAAACATCAAATTAATTAAGATTAATATTTTAAGTTGAAAAGAAATTGCAAATCTGTATTAATTTGGGCTAAAAACATCTCTAAATCAACTGTGTAAGTATATATACACAAAAAAAAACAACATAGTATACATATTTACACAAATTCTCAATCATTTTCAAAATTAATTGAAACTGAAGGACTGTATATTTCCTAAAGGTTAACCTTTTATCATTTAAACAGGCTATATCCAGCCAAAATTATTTCACCTCCTTCTATTCAAAACAGCTGTAACTAGCCACTTATACTGATATTAAGGTATTATTCTAAAAAAAAAAAAATTTATCAAAATCTCATAGATTCGATATTTGTGTGATAATTATGTAAGGTAAAGCCTTTATTGTGAAAATATAATAGTAAATATAGAGTAATGTAAATACTAAAGGGTTAAACTAGGTAATGTTTATAGTTACATATTTAGAGTGCAACCTTCTCTTTTATTTCTCATGAACATTAGGTTACAAGCTAAATAAAAATCTACATCAGATTTAAGAAGAAAAAATATACAAGTTTGAAATTCAGTGCTCACTATTTACTGACAATTGTTATTTTTGAAACCTGAAAACACTAGTGGTAAGAAACACTCAAGAGAGCTGAATAGCAGAAGGTCTTCAGAGAAGAAACCCCGCTTCAAGCAAGAGTTTTGGTCCTTAACTTCTATATAATAGGAAAATCATAGGAATATCATATAAAAAATGAAATACTTCAAACATCTAGCTTTAAATTTACATTCAAGATAAGTAAATACAGTCTCACATATAAAGTTTTACTTACTTTTTTAGTTCACTTTATTAATGAAAAACACCATCCCCAACCACAAAAAAGAAGAAGAAAAACAAATAAACACAACTATTGGTAGCACACATATATAATTGACTATTTAGGTTGCTTGCAATGTTTTTATTCTACAAGGACTAAATGTAGTTAGAAGAAAGCCTGGGGGAGAATAACAGGTGCTATAGTTAGGGAAGGTGGTGAAAATGACTCCAAAGATACAATGTTAGGTGTTAGGTGACACAATAGTACTAACAATAATAAATATATAAATCATTTCATTTGTGATATACTAGTTGGCACTAACAAGAGCATGTAAGAAAAACAAATAACTGTATAAAGGCATTACTGTTTGGAACTAATTATATCATGCATAAAAGTACATCCATTCATAAATAAGTGCTTCTTTCTACATCATAGCAGGGAGTCTCCTAATTTCTAGAACACTTACATACTTAGAATATGAAGATGACGGAACACTTTTTAGACTCATCCTCTCTTATATACACATATATACACCAGGTCCAAATACAAAGGAACCAAACTCCCACTGTCACTGCCTCCATCTCTCTTTCTCCCTCCTCTCTCACTAGTGTGAGCAAATGGAGGCCTATGTGCTGGCTGCCTGGTGGCCTCAGAAGACAGAATAAAGGTGTTTCCCTGGAGGATGAAGAAGGAGATGCGCTGGGTTGACAAGTAACTTTAAACAAATCCAGTCTTAAAATTGATAAGTAACATATTGCTAGGCAGGGGCATCATTTTCTTGCAGATTAACAGAATTTTGCTGGATGAAACAAGTGATGTTGTACAAATTCCAATTATAAATGCTATGTGAACCATATTATAGCTTGTGAGGCTATAATATAAGAACAATATGTGACTAAAGAGATATTTCCAAATTTTTCATGCAACTTTTTTTTTTTTTTTTTTTGAACGATAGTAGAATGTGATCTGAGACAGATTTGGCTGTTATTTCTAACAGGATGAGTAACAACTTAGAGGATTGATGGAAACAGTGTTATGATCCAGTGGTTCAGAGATATGGTACAAACGAAGGATGGAGATAATAACAAAGAGAAAGAATGAACTGTGAAAAGTGTAAAATATAAATAATGTAAACATATTTTGTTAATGAAAATGATGGTAGTTTGATGACCTTTAATGCATTTTAACTAAATATTCTATTGTTTTCATTTCATATTTTCCCTATTTCATATATTGAAAATAAGCATTAACAAAAAATATAAATTAAATAAAAATAAAATAAATGTGAAAAACAGAGTGGTACTTAAAATGCAATTCTTTAAATAAAAAAGATTAAGCTCAACTTGGTTCGGAAAGAAATTTGTCAGGAAAAAAGATTGCATTTTGTACTAAACCAGACAGATTTTAGTTACATACAAAATATTTTCCTTAATTACTCTATGATTTTATTTTCTTCACATATTTTTAAGTTGAAAAGGAAATTGCAAATCTTTATTAATTTGAGCTAAAAGACATCTCTAAATCAACTGTGTAAGTGTATATACATTTCTATACACACAAAAAATACTATACATATTTACACAAATACATATATAAAAGTAAAGTAAGATGAAAAGTGGGTATACAGGAAATGTATCATATACTTGTATGCTTTTGTGAAGATATTAGCTATGTGAATAGGTTTCAGGTGTCTACATAAAGAGCAACCATGAAAATAGACTGTAATTCAGCAGTAGACTGACACTTAGACTAATAGCAATTTGAAAGAATCAACTCTTACATTTGAGAACTTGATAGAAAGAGAAGATATTTTTCGTTAATAAATCATAATTTCATGTTAGGTTCTTTTGAAACAATTCCAGCCAGCTTCCCAATTCAACCATTAACACAAGATACATTTCCTTAACTTTAGCTGGCCTCACTTGCATATTAAGCCTATCCATCTAACAATTTCTTTCTAGTGTTTATAAGATGCTATCATATGCCACCATCAATTGTTCCCACTCACTGTGTGGATGGGAAGAATTTTGCAATCCTAATTCAGACAGGACTGGATTAGTTCCAATAAAGGGAGTTTTGTCTTATAACATTCTATCACTTCCAATAAGCTTCAATCACAGTCATTGTGAACTCGTCTCTCCTGATTGCTTACACAGGTAATAACAAACTGCACACCACTCATAATTTAGTTGGTTCTTCTAGGAGAATATTATTATAACAATGTGTTCATTCTATCACTTCTTCACACACACAGAGACATGCATACACTTGTATATATATTTTTTTATATCTAACATAGATAGACACAAAAAGAAACTATAGATGAATCTTCTTAAGTAAGCAATCTGTTATCACCGAAAACTAAGATCTGATATGGTATTTCACATAATATTATCATTAAGCTGATATGATTGAAGGAAGAAATATATATGTATCAGTTTCACAGTTTCCCTTAATCATAAATGGCAACTGATTCAAGTAGCAGAGAACACGGCTCCATCCGATTAAATAGTTGAGGCTTAACTCTTTCATAATCACCACTAACTTTAATGCCTGAGTTTCATGTATGGGTTAGATAGATCTACCTAGCTGCAACACTTACCGCAGTCATAGTACAAGTGAGCTGTAACTAGATATTTCCAAATTTTAATATGTCAACATATATTTGATTGTCCTTATTTCATTATCATCATCGTCATTGTTTAACATCTATTTTTCCACATTATCATGGGTTAGACGAGTTGTCTTGTGAGACAAGTCAGCTCAGATGATTGTGTCTTGCTCATACAGAACTGTTTCTGGATTGGTTTCTACAGCTGGATGCCCTTCCTAATGCCAACCACATTTACAGTGTGGAACTGGGTGCTTTTTATTGTGGCACCAAAACAACCACTTTACAGTGTGGACTGGGTGCTTTTTGTCGAGGCACCAGGACAACCACTTTATGACTGACAAATTTCAGAAAGCCAGTACAATGTGGTAGAAATATATAAAGAGCAAAGGATGACAAATAAAACAAAATAAAGTAATGTTTTTACCCAGTATATTTCAACATGATATTTCAGGGTTATTACACTCTTTTCAAATATGAAACGAAACCGGTTCCAAAGAAAAACAAACAATTGATGTGTTCTTCCCTAACACAGCTATTTATTACATATATCACAATTCTCCATATTAACTATAATATAGAATTAGATTACTTCTATGACAATATCAAGGTGTACATGGACAGAAATAGAGCTTAAAAAAACTCAATCTGTTTTCTTTCGATATTATAAATTGAATTTAGTGAGTAACCTAGCTCCAGCAATTGGCCCTATGTAAACACAGTACCACACACAGCAGATACAAGCACACATACACACTCAAGTGAGCACCATCAAGTATTCGGTGAAGGTAGTGTGTGATGCATGAATACATGCATATACATACATGTATGTATATATATGTGAGTGTTGTATGTACAAACACACACGTGCACACACACACACACATATATATATATAATGGTTTCTGATTTAGGTACAAGGCCAACACATTTTGGGGGAAGAGAAAGTCGATTAAACCAACTCCAATACATTACTGGTACTTTATTTTATTGACCCTGCCACACAAATGCTACTGTAGAGCCACTACATCTGCTTTCTCGTTGCTATAGCGTTGGTTGTTTCTCACAGCATACCGCCTTGAGAAAAGTGTCATTAGTAGGGCCCTTGACACAGCCAGATTCCCATTTCAACCAAACCTGTCAGACTTTACCACAGTGACCACAAGCACCCAAATAGGATAGCCTTTTTTCCTGTTTGAGGAAGCTAGCTGCATGATGCGATACTTTCTCCAATACCAACATCATTGCTTCAGTCACAAACCTGACTAAATACCTGCCATTGAAGTACTGTTTTCTTTTTATGCCAGTTGCCCTCAACACCTCCACTGTCTTCAGTCCTCAAACTGCCATTTTCCTCTGCTAAATTAGGAAAAGGTGGAATGGCTGATACAGCGGATATCACTGGCTGTTCTCAGTAACAATGCTTTCATCATTTTGTTTGCTAGGCACAAATGATATATCATCCAGCCATGAGTGTAGAGTTTACCCCTCCCATCTATTTATTTATTTTCCTTTTTTTTCTCTATTTTGTCACATAGACTCTACATATATAATGTATTGAGTTCTTTAGTGAGTTGCGGGCTCCTTGACTTTTCTTTGTAATTTACAATGTGTGGGGCAGGGGGTGGGTTGACATAAATTTTGTGATTAAGCAAATTAATCTACATTAATCTTCTTGTCTTTCGACCACCTTTATATTTTACTAGAATTTTTCAGCATGCTGATGTGTACGTGTACATGTGTGTATGTGTGTATGTGCATATGCATACATTTATATGTATGAGTATATAAATATAAATGCACAAACACATTTACAAAAATACACACTCACAGACATACATTCACACAAACACACACATACATACACATACATTCACATACATTTACATAAACACACACATACACAACGTATCAAATGAAACGCCAGCCACTGTTTTGCTATAGTTTTTTCACCATCCCATTCCTTCCTTTTACACACACACATATATTCACACATACATTCACACACACACACACATTGTGTGACAGACGGACAGACAGAGTTACTCAAATTTATATATAGATTCAGAGCCTTTCACCGTTGTTTAAATGCAATGAAGCTCATAAGGCAGATTCACAAAGGTGTTTATAGAAGAATCATGTGAAGATAATAAAAAAAGTAAGAATGTTATTATCATCACACACATCTTGCACGCACATCAAGTCAGAGTGTAATAACAGGAAATATGTCGCACTCTATAAATTAAAACTTCCTGACTCACATTGGATCCTTACCGGAGCACTTTTAACTCCTTCAGTTATTTTGAATTGCTTAAGGAGAAGTTGGCAACTTACAGGCAAAAATCTTTAAGGGTACGTTTTCTTTACAGTTTTCTGTTGTATTTTTTTCCCTTCTCTTTTGGCATAGGTATAACGTTGTATACAGGTAAAAATGACATATATCCTGTTTTAGTTTTCTTTTTTCTTTTCATTTTTTAAAGAATAGTTATGCCATTCTTTCACAGGGAAATAAAATTAGAGTGAAATTCTAGAAAAACTGAGGAAATTTGCCAAAAATATATTTTGCATGACTTGAGAAACTTTCAGGAAACTTACCCTTTTTTGTGTTTAAGGATGTATAGTTTTTGTGTTTATATTAATGGTTCTGTGATGACGCCAAATACCAATAATGCCTGCAGTGGCAGAAAATTATCAGAGTTCTGGTTTAGAGATTGTTATTTAGGAGTTAGCTAATGGAAGGCAGTCAGAATCTTCATAATAGTTACACCCAAAATTGGTTCTTTTCTCCAGTTTTTTTTTTGTTTTTTTGTTTTTTTTGTTTGTTTTTTTAAACTGTGTAAATGATGTTTCAGTGAATATTGTAGAGTGGAAGACAAGCTCGTGGCAAACTAAGTATATCATTCTATTTTGATTTCCAGTTATAGTAATTTCCCTTCACTCACATTGCAAATAATATTGGAAACAACATAAACATTCCAAGCCCCAGTAGAATAAATCAGCAATAGATAGAAACTTTTGATGATAAAAAGTCAATCATTTGATGTTGTTACACTTATATATATATATAAAATATTGTGTATATGAAATATTGTGTATAAATAATATTGTATAATTGAAATACTGTTCATATATTTTTATAAACTTTACCCAATATATATTTCAAGTGAGAAGTACTGAATACATTAAACTTTTACTAATGTAAGCTAAAAAGCTTGCAATAGTTTAAATTTTAAACAATGTTTTTCAGAAATTTCAAGAATTTTCCTTTTTCATTTTGAACATTGTTTTTAGATAATTTGAAGTGAAACTAGATGACTCAGAGAAATCTCCTTTCTGGATACTCTATAGATTGACGTTTTGTGAGGGAATTCTTACTTTTATGTTTACAAAAGTTAACTGACAGCTTAAGAAAACATAAAAATAATGGCATCACAGTTTTAAATATAGAAATTTTGTTTTCTCACTGGTCAGAACCCTTTTAATGATTATTGAAAGAGACAAGGAATCTAAATTATTTGGTAAGAAATATTATGCATCATTCATCTTTGTTTGTTTGTTTACCTACTTAATAAGCAGGACAGAGAAAAAGTGGAAGTAGTGGCAGAAAGACTTTAAACGTATCTATTCAGATAGATGTGATTAAAGACAAAGAAATTCAGGATGTAAAATTGATGAGTGGTTATGACAAGTTATTTAGAATCACATGAAAAGAAGATATCATTATATAAATATACAATTTTACAAATGAACAAAATAAGCAGACTGGATATTAAATTATGAAATTAATGAAGGTATGCAGGAAAATCAGGTTATGTAAAAACACTACAGAGAATCAATATAATGGACAGACAAAATGAAGAAAGCTATAAAAGAAACTGCATGAAACACTTAGAAAACTATTACATTGCTACAAAGTAAATAATATCCTTATCTCATTTTTATTCTATTAATGTTTTAAATATTATTGCTATTTCAGAAGAGAAATGACCATTATTCTTTTAAGAGTTAGTCAGAGGAAAAGAGGAAATTGTTCTCGGACCAGTGGCCTTATGATAGTGTTAAACTTAGTGTATCAACCATGAAGAGGGCCAGGCCCTTGCAAATAGGTTCCACACAGTTTTTGTCAATTAAATTTCACATACAAGGCATTGGAGGACCTGACAATATAACAAGAGACATTTACTTGCTCTTATTTGCTGGGTTGCACATCAATATTTACTATTTAATTAATTACATGACTGGCAAATGCACATTATGTAGGTTAGACAGCCCATTTCAGTCAATTTGTATTTGATATAAATAACGATTGACAAACATTTTTTTTTCATAGACAAAAGGATAAGAATACTTGTTTTCTGATGAACAGCCAATCTCATGTTTGTCTGTGTACAAGAGAATAACAGAATATTTCAACATTTGTACCTCTTCAAAATGAGACTTATAAGCTATAATTATTCCAAATCCAGAGCCCTTTTCACTCTTGTTGGAGGAACCCTTCCCTGGTTGACCTCCACCACCTCCTATCTCTGGCCATATTGGACCATGTGGGTCTAAGGTATCAGGTTAGATTGTTATGCCATTTTGCCTTTAGTTGCTCTCTTGTTTTTCTCTATGGTCTTGGTGTCCACTCTATCACATTAATAGTATACCTGTTGTCTCTGAGATGAGAGACATGACCAGCCCATCTATGATTGCCTTCATTGATGGTCTCAACTATGTTCTCCACTCCAGACTACTGTGAAATCCAGGTGTTTCTCTTCCTGTCATGTAAGGTGATGCCAAGTAAGATTCACACCATTGTATGTTGGGCCACTGCAAGAGTCTCTGCAGCGGTGTTGTTTAGTGCCCATGTCTCATTTACATAAGTTATACTTACTTTCAATTTACCATAAATTTTCCAATAATTATTTAATATATTTCTAGGATGGTATCAGATTGACACTATACCAGTATATAATAATTTCTGCTAAAATTTGTGATAACATGTAACAGACTCATCATCATTTTATGTCTGTTTTTCCATGCTAGCATTCCTTCATCATCTCTTCTGGTTCAACATTTTGATATCAGCTCTAACCACCTCTACTCAGATTTTTCTCAGTCAATCTCTACTGCAGCTTCCTTATAACATTTTGTTGTTGGGTAGCAATAACTGGCTGTGGATGAGCATATGCTCTTTTACTTTTGTACTGAGCTGCAATCATACTAAAGCAACACTTTGAAGGGCTTTTGACAATCATATTTCACTCTAGTTCTAATTTCATAGATATCTATTTGTTGAAGTTATGGGACACTAAAGAAACATAAAAGACACAACAGTACTGAAACATAAACACATGTATGGACACACACACACGCACACACCACACACTTACACACAAACATTCCTGGGGGGGGGGGGGGGGGTCGATAAAATATAAGTACCAGTCAAGTACTGGGTTCAATTTTAATGGGTTAAACCCTCACCACTAAATTTCTGGCCTTAGGCCTAAATTAAAAACCGTTATTATTTTTTTCAGATATGCTTCCTGGCATAGAGTTACACACATACATGATAGGATTCTGTACAGTTTCTGTCAAACAAATTCCACCCAAATAGTATTGGCTGACCCAAGATCATACAAGATGACACTTTCCTAAGGTGTCAAACAATGGGATTGAAATTAGAACCACATTGGCTGCAAAACTTCTTAACCACACAGCCAATAAAATATTTATGTGAAAACCACAAACTCACCTAGATTTTGTGTTTTAAGTTTTTGAATTTTTTATCTGTGTAAGTGGCTTTATTTTAGCAATATTAATGATGTACAAAAGTTACATTGATCTCAACAAGATTTGATCTTAGATCAGACAGTTCCTGTACAGTGTTTCAATTTAACTGTTTTTGGTGCTCCCACAACCGAGATAAAATAACTAGAATCGATGAAGCTATGGTTCCAAATATGTGAAATGAAAGTTAACAGATATCTAAAAGAATTGGTGTTAAGCACCAGTAATGCACTGGGGTAATTGCTGGCCTTGTGCCAAAAGTAGAAACAATTATTATTATTGTTGTTGTTGAGGGCGGTGGATTGGCAGTATCGGTAGAGCATCGAACACCATGCTTTGCAGCATAGAGCTATGGCCCTTTACATTCTGAATTCAAATCCTGTCAAGGTTAGCTTTACCTTTCATCTTTACGGGGTCAATAAAATAAAGCACCAGTAATGCACTGGAGTAATTGCTGGCCTTGTGCCAAAAGTAGAAACAATTATTATTATTAGGGGGTGTGAAGGCGCATGGCTTAGTGGTTAGAGCATTGGGCTTGCAATCAAAAGGTTGTGAGTTCAATTCTCGGACCGGGTGATGTGTTATTTCCTTGAGCAAGACACTTTATTTCAAGTTGCTCCAGTTTACTGGGGTCCCTATCATTAAATTGTCCAAGACACCTCCAGCGAGATATACCTTGGAGGAGGCCAGCTAAACCTGCATAGGTGTGAGCTGTAAAACAACAACAACAACAAACATTAGGGCGGTGGATAGGCAGAATTGGTAGAGAGCCGGACACCATGCTTTGTTGTATGGAGTTTCGTCCCTTTGCGTTCTGATTTCAAATCCCACCAAGGTTAGCTTTGCCTTTCATCCTTACGAGGGGTTGATGAAATACACCAGTAATACACTGAAATCGATTTAATTGACTTTCCCCCCTCTCCCTAAATTGCTGGCCTTGTGCTTATACTAGAAATCATTATTTAAAAGGTTTTATTACACATTTTCACTGCACCATCAAATGTAGCTCTGTCAGTCTATGGTTTGTACAGTATTTTGTTTTTTCTTCTTCCTCCACCATCTCACCCCTGCTTTTTTTACATTTTAGTATATTCTATTGTAGTGTCAATACTTTTGCCTTGAATATTTTTGGCCCTTGTGGCCAAGAAAAGAAATAAACATCACCATTATCATGGCCATGATGATGATTATGGTGGTAGTGGTGATTATGCTTGTTATATTTACTATTATGGTTATTGTTTTTGTTTGTTGTTCACTGTAATTTTTTTATGGTTGACATGATGATGATTATATTCTTCATATTGTTATTATTCTTGAAGCTGTTGCTGCTATTAATAATGTCACTAATGTTGCTGGTATCATCATCATCACCATCATCACCATCACCATCACCATCACCATCACCATCACCATCACCATCATCATCATCACCACCATCGTCGTCATCAACACTACTATCATCATCGCCGTCATCATTATTATTTTTATTCTTACAATTATTATTACCATCATTATTATTCCACATCACTGAGTGGATAGATAGACTAAAGGCCACATCAATAAAAGACAATCCAAAAATTGTTCTGCATCATTTAAGAAGAAAAATGGACAAGTAAATAGAATAATACACAGTAGTTGTATTCTTCAGAATGGCTTTATAATAATTTCACCGTCGTCAGAAATACTTGCCTTAGAAATCCACTTACAACTTGGAATCACCAATAGTAACTGCTCTTGCATAAGTAATACAGTCTTTCCATGGAAACTACACTGCTTTTCAATTTAGCCAATGTAACATACACAGTCCATATAACTTAAATAATAACAGTTCAAATGCTTTTCAATAAAAACTAATCTATTTGTATGATTTTCGCCTCTCAAAATAGTAGATAAGGAGTGAAAATTGTTAAGAGTTTTTTGTATATATGTTTGCTATATTTCTCTAATCTAGCAAAACTAGAAAAAGATACCCAGATTGATTTTTGGGGTTGGGTTAATAGTATTACCAGCAAAGTTTTCAAAATTATTGTGTATTTATTTACTAACAAAACTGTACCTATTTCTCCAACATTATTTCAGAAATTAAAGGGCGGTGGATTGGCAGTATCGGTAGAGGGTCGGACGCCATGCTTTCCAGCATAGTTACGTCCCTTTATGATCTGAGTTCAAATCCCGCCGAGGTTAACTTTGCCTTTCATCCTTACGGGGTCGATAAAATAAAGTACCAGTAATGCACTGGGATAATTGCTGGCCTTGTGCCTAAAGTAGAAACAATTATTTCAGAAATTAAAACTATGATACTATTATTATTATTCAAATTTTAATTTACTACAACCAGTTGATGGTTCATATTCTATTGCAAGTGCCACAACACTTGATCCCCAACAACTCAGTTCTCAGTTCACTTGGCTGAATGTATAAATAGGCTCATCAAGGAAGTGGCCACACATGATATGTAGAAAAGGAGCAAGTAAGAATTATATATGAGGGTACACAAGAGATGTAATGGGACTGAAGGCAAACGAATACAAAAGGTAGACTTTATATGTAGGAGATGCACAGGGGTAATTAGTAACAAGAGCCCCAAAGCAATAAACTTTCTCTAATTCTGGGAAAGCACCATAGAGTCTGCAGTGCTGAAAGCGAGGTGACCACAGCAATAAAAGGCTTACTGACCATACAAACCGAAACCACTTGTTACTGTTGTCAGGATTTAACATATATATTATATATATAGAGGAACGATCGACTTTCGTCAAATCGGACCGAGGAAACAATGTTTCCGTTGGTCTTTCCAATTGCTAATACTATCTATCGGTCGCAACTCCAGGTAGAAGGGGCAACGTGAAATAAAGTGTCTTGCTCGAGAACATAACGCATCGCCTGGTCCAGGAATCGAACTCACAACCTTACGATTGTGAATCCAATTCTCTAACCACTCAGCCACACGCCTTCACTTTATTATATATTATATATATATATATATACATACATATAGATGATAAATGAAACAAATTAGGTTCACACTTGGAGCAAGTGCAGGAGGGTTTGACGTTTTTGACAGAAGTCTTTCATCAGGAAAGTTCAGATAGGAGAGAACAGGTAGGTACATAATAGTAGTATGTGGAAGTTAGGAAAGGGTATTGAGGGAAAGGGTATTGGGAGAAGATTGATAGGTTGGGGAGTAGTATGAAAGAGGTCTGGCATTGGGGATGGAGGTTCAAAGTAGAAGGTCCAGGGTTGACATGGGTGTGGTTGAGTGTGTGTTGAAGGGATGAAAGTGGTAGGTGTGCGTTGCTTCAGTCTGTGTGTGTGAACATGTGGGTGTCTCAGGGTCTTATATTGTTGGTGTGTGTGTGTGTGGCTGTGAGTTCTTTGTTTTTGTGCATGTGTGTGTGCCAGTGAGTGAGTGTGTTTATCTATTTTCATGTATATGTTGTGTGAGTGTGTCTACACATGTGAGTGAAGGTGACTTTTTTCTATTGTTTCTATATATGCATGTGTGTGTATGTATATATATATATATATGTGTGTGTGTGTGTGTGTGTGTGTATATAAGTGTGTGTGAGAGAGAGAGAGTATACATACATACAGATAGACATTATATGATCATTACGTCAGGAGTGTTGTTGGTTTATTTTATTTTTACAGTCTCTTTTATGGTAGGCATATGGATTTTATCCCAGCATAATTTTATATAAGAACCATATGTTATGTTGCAAATACTGTCTTAATAAAATAATTATTATAAATTCTTCATTAATCAATTAATTTTATTGGAAATGTGCTAATGAAAGATCTAAGTCTACCACACATAGACAAATAAGCTTTACTAATACTTATCACTAATATGGAATATATATTCTACAAATTTATTTCTATTTTTTTAAGATATAAAGATAGGTAAAATAGTAAAATTCTTTGTAAAACCTTGAGGATCAACAGTATTTTCAGAATATCTTGCTTTACTAACAAAAAGAATCAAATCTTTAGTGTAGCTGGTAGCTCTACATGGTTGTGAGTCATGAACTTTAAAGGCCTCTGGCTTGAAACGACTGAGGGCATTAGAAATGTCATGCTATAGGCAGTAATTCTGAATATGCTTATTTAAATTTAAAATTTAACTTCTACAATTTTTGCTCCCCAAGTACCATTTAGGACACTGAAGTAAACTGCTATTTTTCAGAGGTTTATAAAGGCATAATTTTACTTCTGTTTCTAGTTACCCCAGATTAGTCCAATTTGTAAAAATCTATGATTAAATGCATTCCAGGTACAATGACTCAACCTATCGTTTTTCTAGGCACTATACACCACAGACCACATTCTACAATATGTTGATATCTTTCTAAGAGTGTATGCTGTGATATGAGCCCATGTTTGGCTGCTATTTCTTTCAGTTTCAACAACTTCATAGAGGCACCCTCATTGACTTCATTACTTTAATCTTTTTACATACCAGTTGATTTGTTTCGAAC
The DNA here is from genome assembly GCA_964016885.1 of Eledone cirrhosa. Classification (NCBI taxonomy): domain Eukaryota; kingdom Metazoa; phylum Mollusca; class Cephalopoda; order Octopoda; family Eledonidae; genus Eledone; species Eledone cirrhosa. The sequence continues at coordinate 111,291,162 of OZ024745.1, forward strand.
ATGTCTCCCTTCCGTTTTAACACTGAGTGAATAATTGTTTTTACTTTTGGCATAAGGCCAGCAATTACCCCAGTGCATTACTGGTGCTTTGTTTTATCAATCCTGTAAGGATGAAGGCAAAGTTAACCTCGACGGGATTTGAACTCAGAACGTAAAGGGCCATAACTCTATTCTACAAAGCATGTTGTCCGACCCTCTATCAATACCACGAATCCACCACCCTTAATTGAATGATGCTAGCAAGACATATGATCTAAAACAATAAGAAAGAACATGTCTAAATATTTAGATGTATGTCTGAGTCTATCAAAGTGTGCCAAGTTTACAGTTAATGTGAATAGTTGCATCAATATGTGCATGAATATGAAAATATCGACAACCTTAATACTTGCATTTATAAAGGAATAAGAATATATTGCTGTGTGAGCATTTATAAATGAATCAACATCATTGTTTTTATGTTCGTTTTTCCACACTCACATGGTCCTTTTCAGCACGGTATCTCTCCACTTGTCGTGTTCCTTCGTCATTTCCTCTATGAGTCTCAACGATTTGAGATCAGCTTTCACCATCTCCACCCACGTTTTCCTTGGCCTACCTCAACTGCGGCTTCTTTGCACTGGGATTTCATGGCACTTCTTCACCCAACGATCTTCATCTATGCACATCATATGTTCGTACCTACATAGTATTCTCTTTTGCACACCACTTCAGATTCCTCTTAAATCCAGTTTCTCCCTTAGTTCTGCTTTTCTATCACATTTACATTGAACATCCAACAGAAAATGGTAGCTTCATTTCTCTCCAGCCTACTCATGTCCTCTTCAGTTACAACCCATGTTTCACTACCATGCAGCATCAAACTTCACTGATAGGCATCATACAGCTGTCCTTTTTTACATGAATGTATGTTTATTTAAAATTTTAAAGTACTACCAACGAAAGAAAGTAACAATTATTTTGAATAGTCAGCAGAAGCATTAAATATATTTTCTTTTAATCTCCTTATGACAAACCATTTCCTGAAAATTTGCCTTGGTGACCTACGTCCTACCAACCTACCAACTTTGATTCCACAGGTGACTTCTCTCTTTTACCAATCCCTACTTAAGAAGACAGCAAATGTTATTGTTATCCAATATTATTGTTGCTGACTTTAAAGTATTAAAGAAGCATGAAGGTTTTGAGTAAATTGAGATGAGGTGGGCGGTGGATCAAAGAGAATAGAAAACTAAAAGCTTTACCATCAAAGATAGAAAGAGAAAGCAAGAGAGAAAGAAACAGACAGTCAAACAACAACATCATTTCAATAGTTGTCCCATTCCATGTTCTCGGTTTGAAGTATGTGGTTGATCTATTTTGGCAGCAGGCTGTCATCTGATGGTGTAAACACCTAGGGTGTCTTGCAACCAAAAGGCACAAAAGTTAAAAGGAAACAAAAAATCCAATAAGAATATTGGTATTTTGCACAGTGGGTGCAGTCGAAAACTGAAGACAGTGATAGAGAAACAAAGATGATAAAAAGAAACACTAACAAACAAACAAAAAATTACAGATTACATCTTAACATTCTGTTTATACATGGAAAAACAAATCAGTTTTGCTGAAACCCTAAGTCAATAACTATAGCACTTCTTTACTATAACATTACTACCATAAACTTAACTGATATGATGAACAGTGGTAGTTTTAAGTCAATAAACAACCTATAGAATCTTGTTTTGATTATATATTTTCTAGGTTTCTGAGTCATTGAGTTGAATTTTTCTACAGATGAAAATGCATATAACAAGTATTTATTCCTGTATGTGGTGGTACAAAATACAAAGCTGTAGCTGGTCGTGTGTACACACACACACACACACGGTGTGTATATAAGGTATATATGAAAGTATTAATATGCACACATACACACAGACACACACAATATTAGGTGTACATATATATACACACACACACACACACATATGGTATATATATATATATAAAAGGTATATATGATAAAAAGTTTTAATATACACACACACACATACATATATATATATATATATATATGGTATATATATATGGTGTATATGATATAGTGTTTTAATAATTCTTTGTTATTGTTATGTATGAAGTTAGATATTTAAAAAAACTGTGCATTATTTACATTTGCTGAACATCAACAATATTTTCATATTCACTTTGTGGTCCATTTTTCATGTAACAGCATGGTTTACATATATTTGTACCAATACAGCATAAAACATCCATTTTTCCTTGTTGTTATATACCAACAAAGAAAAATGGATGTTAAATAATGATTACACACACATATGTGTGTGTATGTATGTATATTTGCTCACTATAAAAGCTTCATGGCTTTATATCTGGAGATCTCTCTGCACTTGTCGTCACATGGTACCATGGGCCCAGCACTATGTGTCACTAATTGTCACAAGTGTAGTGTTTGTACCAGAGTTTTCAAGTCGCTGGCTGGACTAAGAAGTCACACTCGTTCAGCGCATGGGTAGGGGTTCTCCTACATGGATATAAAGTAGTGGCCATACTCGAAAACGAGTTGGCAGCCACCATATATATATATATATATCATTATAATTCTCCCCCTCACCTATCACACATACCCAAACATACCCAAACATTCCTTCTAGAAAAACCACCAATCAAAACAAACTAAAACTGACCACCATAAATGATTGTGAATCGTTATATACAGTTTCAAAACCCTTTGAGATTCATTCTGTCATTACTACAACAGAAGTTCGACAAGCTTTTGATTCCAGAGTCAGGCCAGATTGATATCGATCGAACCTTGAGCTGATCAATAGCGAAACACGCATCACTACTCAATAAACGTAATAAAGACCTAACAAATCGTCATTTTTATTATTAATATGTGTGTATGTGTGAGTGTGTGTGTATACATAATATACATACACACACATATATATATACACACACATATAAAATAGAAAACAGAGTTAAGAGCTCACATTAATACCCTGTAATTATTGAGCTCAAAGTATCAAAACTGGGCTCTTTATAATATAATATATAGAAATAAACACACAAAGAAGAGTGTTTTGAATTACATGGGTTGAAAACCACTTTGGTGCAATGCATATAATCTACGAAAAAATGGAAAATACCCGGAAATAACCGGAAAAAATTAATTGAAATGTACTAACCATTTCAATAACTATTAAACTAATGGACAAACTACAGATAGAGTTTGTTTCGCCCAAAATTAGTGGCTGTGTCACATAATCCCAGGGTTTCTCAACAAGTAATTCAAAACACACTTCTTTGTGTGTTTATTTCTATATATTATATTATATACACACACACACACACACACACATACATACACATATGTATATATATATATATATATATATATATATATATATATATATATATATATATAATCAAATTATATATATATATATAATCAAATTATATATATATATATATAATCAAATATACAGATGGAAAAATTAGATTTTAAATCATTTTTTAAATGTTTATGTCTGTCTTTCCACTATTTTTTTTCCCTTAAAAAAATCCTATTTCTAAACTGTTTGGCAATTATTTACTACCATATAAAATACTCCACATAAATTTTTTAGTTATATATGTTTTTACCTTTGCTATATATATATATTTAAATCCTTCTATTTTCTCCGGATTACTTTTGAAACTACAACTGGAACCGTCGAGCAAACCCTACATGAGCTGTCCATCTACTGTGTGTAATATTCATATTACAACACTACGGATAATACTATATATTTATATATATATAACAAAGGTAAAAACATATATAACTAAAAAATTTATGTGGAGTATTTTATATGGTAGTAAATATATATATATATATAGCAAAGGACTTGAGGGTGGCCAACCGGGGTAGAAGCTGCTAAATGTTCGGTCGCCCTCATGTTTCTGATTTTCAGCCCCATGGATTTTGTCTATTATATTCCTTTGTTATATTTTGAATACCTGATGATGTCACCGGATTCATACTGAACCCGGTCATTGAAATGATCATAGTATAATAAACCTTTTAAGGAATTACACCAGTCCAGTATCCTGTTATTTTATAATATATATGGAGGTACATGGCTTAGTGGTTAGAGCATTGGCCTTGCAATCGAAAGGTTGTGAGTTCAATTCTCAGACCGGGTGATGTGTTGTTTCCTTGAGCAAGACACTTTATTTCACATTGCTCCAGTTTACTCAGCTGTAGAAATGAGATGATAGGGACTGGGGTCCATATCATTCCACTGCAAAGTGGTCGTGGAGGTGCCACGGCAAAAAAAGCACCCAGCACTCACTGTAAATGAGGTTGGTGTTAGGAAGGGCATCCAGCTGTAGAAATCAAGCCAGAATCAGTTCCCGTCCCACCCTTGCAAGCAGGGAAAAGGGGACATAAAATGATGATGATGATGATGATGATATATATATATATACACGGACAGGGTGGCCGTGGATTTTGTGGGATTTCTACACAAGTGACCCTTAGAGTCTCCTCACCTTTGGGGAATTTTTTAGGTTTGTTTTAAATGTTTACTTTCTTAGTCACGGTTATAAATTTTATTTTACACAAAGAAAAACGCACACTGTATCATCCTGTACCATCTTTAATGTTTTCTTAATGTGAGCCCTGTGTGGTTAATAAAGAAATTATTATTATTTTGCATATGTTTTTCTATGCTGACATTTTATCGACCCTGTAAGGATGTATAGGTTATTACAAATAAACCAAGTCAGATGGGCTGGGATAACATATTTTACTCAATAAGTTCCATTGACGCATAGAGTTACGGCCCTTGCCGTTCTGAGTTCAAATCCCGCCAAGGTTAACTTTGCCTTTCATCCTTACGGGGTGGATAAAATAAAGTACCAGTAATACACTGAGTAATTGCTGGCCTTGTGCCAAAAGTAGAAACAATTATATATATATATATAAATTTATATATATATATCATCATCACCTTCCACGCTAGCATGGGTTAGACTCTCTCTCTCTCTCTCTCTCTCTCTCTCTCTCTCTCTCTCTCTCTCTCTCTCTCTCTCTATATATATATATATATATATATATATATATATATATATATATATATAGATGATTTCAAATGAATGAAACAGTTCTAGTCCTGTAGAATCTCATCTATATTAAAACTGTTATACTCTGCTATGTATTGAGTACCTTACTTACTGTGGTTACCTCCGATTCAACCCGGAATAACGTATATATATATATATATATATATATATATATATAAAGGCACATTGGCTTAGTGGTTAGAGCATTGGGGGCTTGCAATCAAAAGGTTGTGAGTTCAATTCTCGGACTTGAGCAAGACACTTTATTTCACATTGCTCCAGTTTACTCAGCTGTAGAAATGAAATGATAGGCACTGGGGTCCATATCAATCCACTGCAAAGTGGTCGTGGAGGTGCCACAGCAAAAAAAGCACCCAGCACTCACTGTAAATAAGGTTGGTGTTAGGAAGGACATCCAGCTGTAGAAATCAAGCCAGAATCAGTTCCTGTATGAGCAAGACAAGGTCAGCTGACAGGACACTGGTCACAACAGGATAACCCATGCTAGCGTGGAAGAACGGACGTAAAACGATGATGATGATCATCATACACATACATACATATATCATAGTATGTCAGTAATAGAAACCCAGTATGGAGCCAGGTTAAACCTATCTTCGAGATATGTTACAGTCAGTCTACTTAGATATTTATGTCGTTTATAAGTGACTATTCACATTAAAGGAGCTATCTTAAACAGTATGATATCAATAAATAACACCAATTCTTTCATACCGCAGTGAAAGATTATGGATCTCATAAACGAGACCAACAAGACCACCATTATCTAAAACAGATGTGCACATATGCATCTGGGTATGTGACTAGTGAGAGAGGGAGAGAAATATTATATTATATCATATCTTATTTTGTTAATATGGTTACACCTGTGACTTTGAAGACTTAGGATTCATTCGAAGATTGAAAAATATATATGAAATGCAATATATTTTAAATTAGAGATGTCTCCCCCCCCCCCCATCTGTTTCAATAGGTAATAGTATGTTCTACATGTTAATTCCTCCATGTTATTTCACAAACTATCAAATCAGGTATGCCACATGTTTCTGTTATGTTTTCCTGCCACATAATCTGCTTGTTGCTACCTCCAATCATATACATTTTTTGCACTGAAGTAGGATCCACATATAATGTAAGTATCTCCCGCCAGACACACATTTCTATTTCTATCAGCAGAAAATTTGGAAACATCTTTCAATGGGAACATGAAAGCATTGAATAACACTAAATAGACTGTCAATGTACATATATATATCAATGAGTAACACAGCTATAACATTAATGAACAAAGAGATAAAACTTTCTAACCTTTTACAGATGTTAAACCTCATAAATTTTATGATCTTTTGTGATGATCACACTCTATAACATAGTCCTGACTGAATCCAAAGTGTTAGGCTTCTTTTTCAAATCCAGAAACTACTTCAACTTAGAACAATTGCTGATCTTCTACAAGGCATATATGTGTGTATCCCTACCTACATATCCTAGATCATGCATGGTGTCTCTATTTACATATCCCAGATCACACATGTCCCTAATTACACCATTGCAGATCATATATGTCCCTATCTACACACACACATTCTAGATCATACATCTGTCCCTACCTACACCATCACAGGTGATACATCTGGGAGGATGCAGCTGCTATATACAGCACATCTTATGACTGTATAACAGAATGTCATATGAATAATAGACAAACATTCACTTAACAATACACTATAGCCATTAGTTCACTAAGGTGTTATATGCCCCCCCCCCCTTTTTTTTAACTGTTACTATAATCGTTTCTGTTACATTAACCCTTTAGCATTTAAACCGGCCATATTTGGTCAGAATTCTCTCACCTCTTTCTGTTTAAACCAGCAGTAACTAGCTGCTCATACTGGTGTTAAGGTATTGTTTACGAAATAAATAATATCAAAATCTCATAGATTCCATATCCATATTATGTGGGATAATTATGTGAAATAAAGTGTTTACTGTGAAAATATAATAGTAAATATAGAGTAATGTAAATGCTAAAGGGTTAAGCTAGTAATCCTGGGAAACCCTCTACAGGTATTGAACTGCAGAGGTTAATACTGCATATTAATTGTATAAACCTCACTTGTCTGGGAAGGCCTGCAAAGCCTATGTATGATCTCTGCCCTTTGTAAATTTGGTGTAAACCTTATTTAAGTCAACCAAGAAATTTACAGAATTAATAAACCCATAGTAATGAGAAATAGACCATTATCTATGATGAATTCTGGTCAAGAAAAGTAGGGAAGATAACTCTGTTATTAAAAATTGTTTATTTGTAAATTATTTTGTTATATTATAATTTTTTTATTTATAAAACGCTAATCAAAATCAAAATATATGGAATGAGAATATTAAAAAAATTCCAACAAAGTTCTGAATATTACTGTAAATGTGCATAAGTGACTTTGTTGTGTGTGTGAGGGGGGGGGGGGGGGGAGAAAAAATAGGAAACTTAGGTTAAGAATTATTTTTCCCCCCCTCTCTTGTTTCCATAAAGCTAGAAAATGAAACGGTCACTTCGATTTACTTAAAACAAAAGAGCTGTTGTTGCAAGTAGTTTAGTGACACTTCCCAACAGACATATAAATAGTTTTATAAACATTTCATCTTGTTACAATATCCAAGTAGATGGCAATGTATTCATCTGTGATATTGATTTAATATTCACTGTTTCAACAACTCTCAATGTTTTCCTGCCCAGTATTATGCAGCTCTATCCCTTACTGTATTTCTGAAATCAGAAATTCCAAAGTTGCTGCTTGGCATATGATTGCACCAGTACAAGAGGGCTTTTAGGTTCTTGCTTAAATGAGATTTTTGCATTTGACAGCAAGAAATAATTTGATATTTTCAATTGAGATGCTCTCAACCATAAACAAAATGATTATCATATAGACTGCTATGTGGCTCCAGGTGATGATTAAAATGCACCACACACACACACACATACATAGATAGATATAAATATATACGTGATATGGAAGGAGCTGTAGCAATGTACTTTGACGTACAATGTCCCCTAAGATTTTATGGCAGCAGTGTCCAAGAATTCTAAACATCTCAGAAATGAAATCAAACATAACCTCTATATATTTTATGGTTGTATGTTTGTAGTAGGTGAACAGAGACTTGTGTATTTATTTGACATCTTAATATATTCTGTTGTGTTAGTATTTAGGAAAACCTTTTAGAATTCTTTAGTTCGGGTCATTTTTTTGGAAAACAGCCAATAAACTTTGGCGACAACAAATCTTCTTGCTATCGTTTATTCTTCTACTTCAAAGACCTAGCTTACAATTCACAACTATGACCTTTAAGTAAATTTAAATCTGTCTTTAATAGTCACCAATAAAATAAATTTTTTTTTATTTTGCTTTGTTTTGTTTTTCTTCTGATGCCACATACATACACACACACAAATATATATATATATATATATAGTCAAATTCATGTGCCACCAGTTTATAGTTTAAGTTGAAACTCAAAGAAATATTGAAGTTAATTGAAAACTTAAATTGTGTTTACTATCCAATTATTTACACTATACACTAAGGAAAACAAACATATTTTTTTCAAATTTACTCTTAACATGAAACAGCAAATCATATTTTCTAAATTTACTCTTAATGTCCTGTCCTACATAAAACAACATTTTTGAAAAGTACAAGTGATGTGGCTTCATTGCATTAAAATGTTAAATGTTTACTATAATACTGCAAATTTTTGCAATGATCTGTTTACTAGTAAATATACTATAAACATTTGATTTCACAAAACCATTTTTAAATATTCTCAGATGAATCACCACAGGATGTTAAGAATTAAAAGACAGTTATGAGAAATGATTTTAAAAAAAAATTAAATATGAAATGCTTCTTTTAATTATAGTTTTGATGTAGAGATAGTTAACATTATTATATCAGTGAATCAGGCACTAACACACTTAATGTAAATAACATGATAACTTAATTAATGAAGTCTGTATTTATAACAAGACACTGCCTATGATTTCCAAATTGTTTTGAAAATAATCAAGAATTTTCAAGGATTTAGTAATATAAGCAACTTTTACATTATTAACCCTTTAGCATTTACATTACTCTATATTTACTATTATATTTTCCTGGTAAATACTTTATCTCACATAATTATCTCAAATGATATCAAATCTATGAGATTTTGATATTATTTATTTTGAGAACAATACCTTAATATCAGTATGAGTGGCCAGTTACAGCTGGTTTGAATAGAAAGAGGTGAGAGAATTCTGCCTGGATACAGCCAGTTTAAATGCTAAAGGGTTAAGCTGATGTTTGAAGGACAACATAACAAATATTTTTACATAAAATTATGGTGGAAGGTTTTTAGATAACTATAAACATTTAAAAATAAACTGGTTAGTATTGTAGAACCAGGGCTGGTTCCAAGTGGTTTGTAGTCAAAAGGTAACAAAAGAGTAGCAACATAAAATTAACCTGGTGACTGCCGCGTATATTTTACACAGTTACAGTTGCTGTGCTGGGGTGGGGCGGTTCAGTAAAATGAATATTTAGATTGACAAACGTCACATTAATAAACTAATAACCCCATCTAGCTTTGAAGTTATGAAATGTTGGAAAGGAGTTCAAACATGTTAGGACGAGTTATCTCATCCGTGGCACTGGAATGCATACATACATGTTAGGACAAGTTATCTCATCTACGGCACTGAAGAGGTTAAAACAATATTTTTCTGAAATAGGCTGATGCACCAGTTTCAATTAATTAAAAATGAAAATAGGCAATGTGGTGAGGGGAAGAATATTCTGACCTTTAGCAAACATAATGATAACTACAAAATTATTTGAGTCTTCTTTGACCTTTTCAGTGAAACCTAGTCATTCAAATATCTATCAGATAGATAAAGAGAGAGGAATATATGCATAACCAGAGCATGATAACAATATAAAGCTCACAGAAAAAACACTGTGATACCATCCACATGGAAAACAAATTGTAAATTAGAAGTTTACACAATGTGGCCAACACAGTAAATTTAATTAATCAAGATTATTTTGGTATTGAAGAAAGGGAAACAATGTTGAGCAATGGTAAGTAATTTATTTTTTAATTAATTACATAGTGTGTGTTTAATTGTGATTAGATTCATTTGTATTTCATAATTACAGTCCTTAATTGTTTTATACCAAACTACCTGAAACCACTCTTGGTTCTTTGATATGAAGCTGTTTGTTTTAATGGGTTTATATTCATCTAAAACCATCCCTTCATAATTTTATGTCAGAACATTTGTTAAGTTATGTTAAATAATGTTAAGTTAAGTTAAATAATGAAAAAGTTAGTTATATTACGAAATCAAAATTATTTAAAACACAAAGGCAGTATTTTCCATTAGAAATACCTAATGAAAGGGTTAAAGAAGCAAGCCTGTGGCTTCCAGATCTTTCTACTAAATCTTATTGCACTGAGTGATAAGGTTATTGTTCCTAACTAGAAATTGCAATGAAGGAAGAACTTTTAAAAATCAATGTGTCATAAAAAAGGGAGTCAAGACTCTAACCCTTTAGCATTTAAACTGGCCATATCTGGTCAGAATTCTCTCACCTCTTTCTGAATCAGCACTATCCCTTTACAAAGTGGACTGGATGCATTTGAACATGACACCAGCACTACCACTGTACAGAATGGACTGGGTGCAGTTTATTGTGGCATCAGCACTACCACTTTACAGAATGGACTGGGTGCAGTTTATTGTGGCATCAACACCACCATTTTACAGGATGGACTGGGTGCATTTTATTGTGGCATCAGCATTACCACTTTACAGAATAGACTGAATGTATTTTATTGTGGCATCAGCACTACCACTTTACAGAATAGACTGGATGTATTTTATTGTGGCATCAGCACTACCACTTTACAGAATAGACTGGGTATGTTTTAGCGTGACACCAAAATCCATTTATATTTATTTACCAATCAATTCTGGTGACAACTAGTTTATATATAGTAGACACATGTGACAAAACTGACAACTTGATCACTATTGGTTACAAAGAAGGAAAAAGATAATTGTAATATCAGTAGTTGGTGAAAATCATAAGTGTTGTGGAAAGAAGAGGTATATTACATTTCATCATTATCATTATCTAAAAGACAAGAGTTGATGATATAAAGATAGTTGATGATATAAAGATAGGACGATAAGAAGAAAGAAGTAAAAAAGAATTGATGGAAGAGAGGAGGAGATATGGTTGAAGGAGAAAACGAAGACTGCAAGATGATGCAATTTGTTTTGATAGTAAAATTGAATTGATTGTTGCTAAAGAGCTCTTTAGTGAGAAAGGAGACAAATATGACAGTTAATAGAATCATTGAAAAACTGAAAGGAACATTTTTTTTTTTTCATTATTGGATATAGAAGAGTATATTTAACTTTATCAATTACAATTAATAAACTTGGCACCGTCTTCTTGGTGTCTATAAATCTATATACTGTTTGAGTACATGTTAAGCAGCATATTGATATCTTATGCACATCACAATGTTCAAACACTTATAGACTCTGTGTATGCAATCTCGTTGTAGTTCTAGTGATGTAAAGACGACCAATTATTGTTAGTAAGTTTAAAATGCACCCAGCCCATGTGTAAGGTTGTGTGTGATTGTAATTGTTTTATGCCTTTACCCGAAAAAAAAAATGTAGAAGGCATGGACTCCATAAGTTGCATTGAAGGCAGTCTGTCTAGAAAAGATAAATATTAATACAGATAAGAGAGAGGGCACTAATCCTAGCAGACATCTGTTTCAGTGCTGGTGGAATGACAAAATACATTCAGTTCACATTGTAAAGTTGATAACAATAGAAAAGCATCCAAAAATAACCAAAGAAAAACAAACAAACAAAAAAACAGTATATGCAACAAGAGAGATTGGACATTTTTCTCTTTATTGTACAGCAGATGACCAAGGACTGTAGTGTAGGACCTATTATATCTATAGCAACGTGGAGAAACAGAAGATAACCCTTTAGCATTTACATTACTCTATATATACTATTGTATTTTTGTGGTAAAGGATTTATCTTACATTATTATCTCACATAATATCAGATCTATGAGATTTTGATATTACAGCTATTTCTGAGTCTGAGTATTTTACATTTTCTATGAATTACATAAATCCTCAGCACTTCAAAATGTCAATGTTTACAAACAATATATTTATCCTTTGAGAGAGAGAGAGAGAGAGAGAGAGAGAGAGAGAGAACGTGCATGCATGTGTGTGGTTTTCTTCTTTTAATCTTCCAGCCTCTTCATTCTCCATAAGTTACTTTTTCCTGATGAAGGACTAATATGTTGAAACATTCTTTTTCCATATATGTTAATACATATACATACACACACACATAGACATACACACACACACACACACACACACACACACACACACACACACACACACACACACACACTTACATACACACACACACACACACACACATACATAATTTATTTATTTGACTAAATTAAATTTTCAATTAAAGAATAGTAATAGAAAAAAAACAAATATCACATCACATCAGTAGTTATGAAAATGAGAAGGAAGAATGTTTTCACACTGAGGGAGCTGCACAGTATGTAAACAAACCAGGATAGATACAATACAGAACATGCTGATAACCCTCAGAAATAACAGAGTAACCCAAACTGTGACTCAGCAACCCCATATGGTAAACCACTGCATGTCAGAATGCAGAAGGTGACTGTAACATGGAGTTAGACTAAAGACACACAAAAACAACATTAACATTCACTGCATATCATATGTTGTAGTTGACACTAATGCATTAAATAAACCTACTGCTGGCAGTAGCTTCCATTGATTATCATAATGAGACAGTGCAGTTATAGTCAACTATTCTGGTGTAATAGGCTATACTGGGGAGGTAGGTACACCAGAATAGTTGAGTCTTAGCATGGCCACAATCTGGTGAATGGAACAAGTAAAAGAATAAAAAATAATTATATATATATATATATATATATATGTATATACAAACATACATACATATATGTAATTATTTTTTATTCTTTTACTTGTTCCATTCACCAGATTGTGGCCATGCTAAGACACATTCCTACACACACACACATGCATATATATCATCATCATCATCATCATCATCAACGTTTAACGTCCGTGTTCCACGCTTGCATGGGTTTGGACGGGGGTAGTCCCACTTGAGGCAAGAATGATTGTCTTGCTCGCATAGGACTGTCTGGCAGGTTTTCTACAGTTGGATGCCCTTCCTAACACCAACCACATTTACAGTGTGGGTCTGGGAGGTTTTTACCGTGTTGCCTACACGGCCACATTACAGTGTGGACTGTGTGTTTTTTTGTCGTGACACCTACACGATCTCATTTGTTTCGGCCTGGATGGCGCGGCACCAACATAACTTTACATAGAACGGGGTGGTGTGGATGGGGTGGTGGTGGTGGGACGGGGTGTATTTTGTTAGAGATGCCTACTGGCTGGAGTAGGTTTTACTATATATTTAGGTAAGGCGGGTCTTCTCTGTTACTGAGTACCGCCAAAGGTCTCGGTCCAGTGACATTGTCTTGGAGAGGTGTAAGTGTGTGATGTCGGAGTTTATCAGCTCGTCCCAGGTTTTTCTAGGTCTGCCTATTCCGTGACTACCGTCTATCTTTATTGCCCTGCACTTTGTTATACAGCTATCGACTTTCATGCGCATCACGTGTCCATACCAACGTAGCCTTCTCTCGAGTAAACAACATCTGATCCCTCTTATCTCTAATTTTTTCCTTAGTTCGTTTATGCTTTGCCGTTCACGTATATTACTGTTACACATCCAGCGGAGCATGCAAGCTTCGTTCCTCTCTAGTCTGCGTATATCCTCTGCACACAATGCCCAGGTCTCACTGCCATGCAGCATTGCTGTTCGTATGCAGGCATCGTACAACCTGCCTTTCATTTTTAGGGAGAACCCTTTAGCAGCTAATAGTGGTATAAGCTCTCTGAACTTTTTCCAACCAGTTCTGACTCTAGCTACAGTACTTTCAGAGCACCCTCCCCCACTGCTGATTTTATCGCCTAGGTAACGGAAGCTGTCCACTATTTCTATAGAACCCTCTGCGCAATTGAAAGAGCTAGTATTTTGTGTGCACTTGCTGCTACTTATTGCACCAGAACACCGGCCACATGTAAAATCTATGTTCTTAGTTAGCTTACCTGTGATCCCACTACATCTTTTATATATATATAAAATAAAGTTAAATAAAAAGTCAAATGTTTAAAATTTAGCTTCGTTTATTACTGCTATATATATTTCAGTGACAGCCATCTTTGGCTGTGACCTCTTCAGGCAGTCCGAATTAGTGTGGTATAGACAAGTACATATGTTGTTGAGGTGTATAATTTTGTCAATACTCTGATATGTCCAGTTCCTGGTTAGGTTGTTATTTCACTGAGGAACTGGAATCATATATACTCAATATATATATATATATATATATATACACACACACACATATATATATTTATTTATTTATTTATATATTAGAGTATGGGGTTAACCAAAGAGATGTGGGGGACCACATTATGGTCTGTTGGTTGTGAAGCAGATAAAAAGAACCACTCAACAACCAGTATAAATGGTGCAAGCCGGAGCATTATATATTAATAAAAGATCAGAGGCCATATTCAGTTGATTCAGGTTTATTTAAAACACCATTATACATATTTCACTGAGGATTATCAATTATGATAGCCTGAGCTCTTTAGATAGCAAAACCTAAAATAAACATTGAAAGTTCCTAATTTTGAAAAAATCCAATAATTTGCCCCAAAAAGATTTTCTTTTCATGTTACAGGGAGCTGGCCGAATGCGTGGTATTGCTTCTTCACCGGCCGGGTGGCCGGTGAAGAATTTTCCCAAATTTAAAGGTTTCTTAGGAACTTTTAATGTTTATTTTAGGTTTTGCCACCTGAAGAGCTTAGGCTATCATAACCGATAGTCCTCAGTGAAATATGTATAACTGAGTTTTAAATAAACCTGAATCAACTAAATATAGTATCTGGTCCACTCTCTCTCTCTCTCTCTCTCTATATATATATATATATATATATATATATATATATATATATTTATTTATTTTAATGCATTTTTTGCTATTAAAGTATGTATACATATATGTGGAAGCACATGGCTTAGTGGTTAGAGCATTGGCGTTGCAATCGAAAGGTTGTGAATTCAATTCTCAGACCGGGTGATGTGTTGTTTCCTTGAGCAAGACACTTTATTTCACATTGCTCCAGTTTACTCAGCTGTAGAAATGAGATGATAGGGACTGGGGTCCCTATCATTCCACTGCAAAGTGGTCATGGAGGTGCCACGGTAAAAACCACCCAGTACTTACTGTAAATGAGGTTGGTATTAGGAAGGGCATCCAGCTGTAGAAATCAAGCCAGAATCAGTTCCCGTCCCACCCTTGCAAGCAGGGAAAAGCGGATGTAAAATGATGATGATGATGATGATATATATATATTACTGAATGCTTATCTATGCTTTAAAAAGTGTTATTGTTTTTGTGGATTCATGGATTCAGTTTTTGTAAAATATTGAAATCAATGAAGAAATTGCTCTCAAAAATAAGTGGGATTCCTCTATTTACTGATCAACATATGTGGTTGGTGGTGAGAGGCATTCACACTTTTCATTCATACATTGTGTGTCCTTACATAAGACTTCTTTTTTACTCTACTTTCATGTTTACAACCAAGTTTATATTGTATTCTTTGTTGGATCACTCTAGTAATAGTAAGAAATAGACTCTCTCTCTCTGTACATAAGCTCAGAGATGTAAGAAAGTATTATATTGAAGTGAGACGTATATACAAGGAAATAGGTGTATGTGTGAAAGAAAAGGTGAGTAGACAAGAACACCAAATGTCAGTTGAGTTTAGAGAGAGAGAGAGAGAGAGAGAGAGAGAGAGAGAGAGAGAGAGAGAGAGAGAGAGAAAGAGAGACCATAATTATTAGGCTGCATTTATATAACTCAATGAAAATATATTCAGGATCAATAAAACCATTATTTGTGGAATCATTAATATGGCATCTGAGAGAAACTTCTAGAGACAAGCAGAGACTATACAGTTAGAGTTATGTAAATAAACAGGTTCTAAACCAAGTACATATGGTACACACACACTGTTGTCACTGCCGTTATCATCCTCATACATCTACCTTTCTATGCTTGCATGGGTTGGACAGGTCCTTTCCAGCACAGCCTCCTTCTACTTGTTGTATTCTTTTGCCATCACTTCTGTGAAGCTCACCATTTTGAGATCAGCTTTAACCACTTCTGCCCAGGTCTTTCTTGGTCTTCTTATAAAGCAGCTTTCTGCCACTGGTATCACTGGTATCACTGGTATCACCTGTTACTTTTCTACCCATCATTTCTCATCTGTATGTATCACATCTCCAAACCAACACAGTCTTCACTATTATTTGAACACTACATCCAGGTAGAGCTGCTACTTCTCCAAATTGAGGGGTCACAGCTCTGATACTATGGGCATGGGGTTAGAATGTCTCAGGAAAGAATCACTGGACAGATTTTATGGGCAAAAACCAACCAGCAGGTGACCCAGGGGTAGACCTCGAGCAAAATGGTTGGATAGTATACATGAGCTTGGCTGGTCATACTTGGGGATCTAGCTGGATCAGTTGGAGACAGATGCTTCTGACAGGACCTGCTGAAGGGAGTGTTTGAGGACCTTGCTCCCACAACCATCTCAAGAAGAAGAAGAAGAAGAAGAAGAAAGAGAAAAAGAAGAAAGAGAAGAAAAACAAAAACAAAAACAAAAACAAAAAGAAGAAGAAGAAGAAGAAGAAGAAGAAGAAGAAGAAGAAGAAGAAGAAGAAGAAGAAGAAGAAGAAGAAGAAGAAGGAAGAGGAGAAGGAGGAAGAGGAGATCTGATTCCACTTATACCCAGTTTTTCTCTCAGTTTATCCATGACCACCACAACACAATAAAAATTGGAAATAATTCTTCTTACCGATAAGTTCTGCCACAGGTTTGCTGAACTGTGCACCAGCTGCCAGATAATACTTCAGCCGATTAAAGTTGAGGGCCACTAAACTCTCACCAAACCTATTCACTGTAGGATCATAAGTACCTATTTGCTCAATAGGTTTAGCATTTCGAGCCCTTCGTTGGGGGATCACAACAATGTGAAAAAATGGTCGGTTCTTGCATCCAAAATAGGCAAATCGAATCATGAGGCAATTTCTCGTCAGCCTTCTTATTCCACTCATTTTACCCATCTCTGAAGAAAAGAAGAAGAAAAACATTTGATTGTAATAAAAATTAGGTTTATTATCATGTTAAAATGGAAAAATATAAAATATTTTCGTCCATATACTCAATGGTGTCCCTAAATCAACCTATAGATCTTCAACTGAGGATCACCTATATTATTTTCATCAGTTTGTGGTGAGAATCTGCAAACATAAAATGGCACTGTCCTTTCTACTTGAAATTATTTTTTAAAAAATACATTTTTGATAATTTACTTTTTGTTTTTAAAAACATAAATATGATGTTCTGAAAGTGAGAAATTGACCATATATATGTACATACAAACATGCACACACACACACACACATATATATATATAATATTAAAGATACTATTTATAGTTATGTATATACTATACTATAAACAACTATAAACAGGGAAGGTCAGTAATTTATTACTACCTTATTACCAGTAAGAGAAATAGCTCAATGTAAGAACATCAGTTGTTTTACAGAGCAGTAGTATAGACTACACAAGTATCTTATGTAATCTCTCTCTCTCTATATATACATATATATATATACAAACACACATCGTGTAGGTGTCACGACAAAAAAACACACAGTCCACGCTGTAATGTGGCCGTGTAGGCAACACGGTAAAAACCTCCCAGACCCACACTGTAAATGTGGTTGGTGTTAGGAAGGGCATCCAACTGTAGAAAACCTGCCAGACAGTCCTATGCGAGCAAGACAATCACTCTTGCCTCAAGTGGGAAAACCCCCGTCCAAACCCATGCAAGCGTGGAACACGGACGTTAAACGTTGATGATGACACACACATATATATGTACAGGGTGTCGACGATATTTGTTCGCAATTTTCAACTGCTAATTTTATATAAATTTTTTTTACTTCCGTTGTCACTCTTGTCTTCATAAAAACAGTGACTATATTTCCATTATTTATTTTCAGAATAATTGATTATGAATAATTTTGAACCTATAAATTTGTGGAAGAGACACGGAGTTCTTCTTGGAATCCGTGCCAGAGGGGGACAGGGACAAATAAGGAAATTTCAGACTTTCTCAGTGTCAGCAGGAGAATGGTGGAAAAGGTCAGAAAGGAATTGGAAGAGAGGAAAACACATGATCTGACACCTTCAGAACGCCCGAGTTCGTCGCTGAAGTTCAGGATATCATCAACAATGAACCTAGCAAGTCGATGCGTGCCATTGCAAGGGAGAAAGGCGAGGAAAGGACAATTTCTGTCAAAGGCGATGCAAGAAAAGCGACTGAAGCATGCAAAGAAGCTGATAAACAAGTTGAAACACCCACTGGAGCCAGACATGCTGTGGTTTTTCTCCGACGAGAAAAACTTCTGCCAAGACCAGAAGATCAACTCCCAGAACAACAGGTGGCTTGCTGTCTCATCCAAAGACGTGTCCAGAGTCATGCAGACAAAGTTTCCAGCAACAACATTGGTCTTAGGTGTCGTCAGCAGTCAAGGTGACGTCATGCCACCTCACTTCTTCCCTGAGAGCTTCAAGCTGAACACCGATGGCTACATCCGTGTTCTGAGTGAGGTAGTAAAGCCCTGGATCGACCAGGTAGCTGCAGGTAGGCCGTACATGTGGCAGCAAGACTCAGCGCTCTGCTATACCAGCCGAAAGACACAAGCCTGGCTGTCAGAGAACTTCGTCGACCACACTTCATCTGACATCTGGCCTCCCAGCTTGCCTGACTGCAACCCCCTCGACTTCTTTGTGTGGGGCGCAGTGGAACGAGACACCAACAGATCTAGCTGCAATACGAAAGACGATCTGAAGGCCAGGATCACAAGTGCCTTTAGGGGCCTAAGTCGGGGGACAGTGACGAAGGCTTGTAGCCGGTTCTGAGGCCGCCTTGAGGCTGTCATCAAAGCCAATGGCGGGTTTATCGAGTGAGATCGAAAGAACAAGTCATGAAGACAAACTGACCCAAGTTTGATAAATATATCTTAAAAAATAAAACTACTGTATTATTTTTTCCTAGACAGTAATCTTGCGAACAAATATCATCCGCACCCTGTATATATTACAAAAACACACACACACATATACTAACATGAACATGTTAACTTAAAGATAGCATATTTTGACAGTGGATTTCATATATGGTAATTAATTTTGTGGTATTACAGCAAAACAACTGTGATTAAATTACTTATTTCCAGCAGAGACAATATATCAACAGTGATGAGGTTTTCTGGTGCATCTTCACTTTTCTTATTCAAATAATAAACTCCATCATTCAGGAGCTTGCTTTCCACTTAGAAAATTACCAACAGGATAACTTCACTCTAACCACTCCTGAATAACAAGCACAATAATTGTTTCTACTTTAGGAACAAGGCCAGCAATTTGAAGAGGAAGGGGAATGTCGATTAAATCAACCCCAGTGCTTACTGGTACTTTATTTTATTGACCCTGTAAGGATGAAAGGCAAAGCTAACCTTGTTGTGATTTGAACTCAGAACATAAAGGGCCATAAATCTATGCATGGTGAATGGACACAGCATTTGTAGACTTTTTCAAGTTAAAAAAAAAAAAAATTGTTGTACCATCAAGATCCATCCTATCATACATGGAACATCAATCAATAGAGACAAAAAAAGCAAGGAGCTCCCATTGAATGCTAACCTGACATTCAATGATTTGAGAGAGCCATTCATGCTCAACATGAATGCTATTTTAACTAGTTCTAATATTAAGATGTGGGCTTTTTTTTCTGAAATCTGTCCAGGAAAGAATCACTGGACAGATTTTATGGGCAAAACCAACTGGCAAGAAACCCAAGGGTAGACCCCAAGCAAGGTGGTTGGATAACATCCATGAGCTGTCATGCTTGGGGATCCAGTCATATCAGTTGGAGATGGTTGCTTCTGACAGGACCCGCTGGAGGGAATATTTGAGGGCATCAGTTTCCATACATTTTAAGATTGATTTCATTTCTATGGGTAATCTACCTCCATACCAACTCCCAAAACTTTAGTTTTCATAGTTCTTTTAAAAATTAAAGAATGTCAATAACATAAGATAGAATATTCAATAATAATTTCAAATGGAATAAAATTATTCTAACTTAGTTAATTTTTGTTCTTATTTAAATTTAGCTTTTGAAAACAAAGACTTCAGTCATTTGAGACAACATTTTTCTCTTTGTCCAAAGTGAAGTTAAGGACTGTATAATACACAGTGACAGAGTTTTCCATATCATCTGATTGTAATTTACTACATATCTCTTACAACAACCATTGCTTATTTGTACTGAATAAAGATTACAATGATTTCTAAAAGACAATTAGAATTAGTTTATTGATATGTCCAGCAAGTGAAAGCATTCATTTATTTTTTTTATTCATGCATTTAATGTTGGCTAATTTTAACCCTTTAGCATTTACATTACTCTACATATATACTATTGTATTTTCATGGTAAAGGCTTTACCTCACATACTTATCTCACATAATATCGTTTCTATGAGAATTTTATATTATTTATTTTGAGAACAATACCTTAACATCAGTATGAGTGGCTGGTTACAGCCAGTTTGAACAAAAAGAGGTAAGAAAATTCAGCTGGTTTAAATGCTAACGGGTTAATGAAACCCATGCATGAAACAAGATTATTTGATATGCAGTTCAAATATGGTGTCACTATCTAACATGGAGCTTGCTAAGGAGCCTCTTCACCTTTTTTTTTACTGCTAGATTTAACCATTTTGTTATATCTCTAATGAAATACTCCTGCCTATGTGTTTCACTTAAGTTTTAAAATAATCAATAAATTGGAAGAAATTTAATAAAATAATTAACTTTTTCATTAATAAACTGATGTTTGGGACATTTCTTAACTAAAATTTCTTATATATAATTATGATGAAAGGTTTTAATATAAATATGAACATTTTAAAATGGGCAGTTTTGTATCATTTTCAGGAGATTTAGTATCAAAAGAGTTAAAGGGAGTGTTCAATTAAATTAACAAGAAAGAAAAAAAAGCATTAAACTTGGTCTATTACTATGATTTCTACTATAGGCACAAGGCCAGCAATTCGGGGGGGAGGAGGGAGTTGATTAAATCGACCCCAGTGCATTACTGGTGCTTTATTTTATTGACCCTGTAAGGATGAAAAGCAAAGCTTAACCTTGGCGGGCTTAGCTTTCTCTAGTTTCTCCTCACCCTGAGCAGACAAATCTTTCGCCTTTTGCTTAATCTATTAATATAAATATTATTTACCATCAACACTATCTGAAAGAAATCACTGAAATATGATAAACCTGCCAGAGTAGGTTCAATTTCAGATTACAGATGTGATGCCACAAAATCTTTTTCAATAGAAAGAGCTGGAAGATTGCAAAGCCACCCTGCAGAGATAATGGTTGATGGAAAAAAGTCACTGATCTAATATTGGCACATATTTATTGATTCTTTCTATTGCAACATTGAACAAATACATCTCTTTTGGATATTTCATCAAATACCTCCTATAAGTAAGTTTGTTCTGAGCTAATATTTCAATCTCTTCCTCAAGTTGTCATCACACATACAATGAACCATACTCAGTTCCTTCCTCTTTAACATCTATTTTCTGATGTCATTTATCAATAAGAATTGAATACACATTTACTTGAGCTAAGCCTTATATTTTTGGTATTTCTGAAGAAACAACTGATAATCAAGTATAATCAAATGTGTTAAAATTATGGAGTTGTTAACATAGAAATAATAAGAATTAAAATGCTTCAATGTTTAACACATTAGATAATAATTACAGTTCTAATATCATCATCATCATCGTTTAACGTCCATCTTCCACGCTTGCATGGGTTTGGACGGGAGTTTTCCCACTTGAAGCAAGATTGGTTGTCTTGCTCGTATGGGACTGTCTGGCAGGTTTTCTATGGCTGGA
>OZ024745.1:111321104-111341104 GCA_964016885.1 Eledone cirrhosa
ACAGTGTGGACTGAGTGCTTTTTGTCGTGTCACCTACACGACTACTTTACATTGTGGACTGGGTGCTTTTTGTCGTGTCACCTACACGACCACTTTACAGTGTGGACTGAGTGCTTTTTGTCGTGTCACCTACACGACTACTTTACATTGTGGACTGGGTGCTTTTTGTCGTGTCACCTACACGACCACTTTACAGTGTGGACTGAGTGCTTTTTGTCGTGTCACCTACACGACTACTTTACATTGTGGACTGGGTGCTTTTTGTCGTGTCACCTACACGACCACTTTACAGTGTGGACTGAGTGCTTTTTGTCGTGTCACCTACACGACTACTTTACATTGTGGACTGGGTGCTTTTTGTCGTGTCACCTACACGACTACTTTACAGTGTGGACTGGGTGCTTTTTGTCGTGTCACCTACACGACTACTTTACAGTGTGGACTGGGTGCTTTTTGTCGTGTCACCTACACGACCACTCTACAGTGTGGACTGGGTGCTTTTTGTCGTGTCACCTACACGACCACTTTACAGTGTGGACTGGGTGCTTTTTGTCGTGTCACCTACACGACCACTTTACAGTGTGGACTGGGTGCTTTTTGTCGTGTCACCTACACGACCACTTTACAGTGTGGACTGGGTGCTTTTTGCCGTGTCACCTACACGACCACTTTACAGTGTGGACTGGGTGCTTTTTGTCGTGTCACCTACACGACTACTTTACAGTGTGGACTGGGTGCTTTTTGTCGTGTCACCTACACGACTACTTTACAGTGTGGACTGGGTGCTTTTTGTCGTGTCACCTACACGACCACTTTACAGTGTGGACTGGGTGCTTTTTGTCGTGTCACCTACACGACTACTTTACAGTGTGGACTGGGTGCTTTTTGTCGTGTCACCTACACGACCACTTTACAGTGTGGACTGGGTGCTTTTTGTCGTGTCACCTACACGACTACTTTACAGTGTGGACTGGGTGCTTTTTGTCGTGTCACCTACACGACCACTTTACCGTGTGGACTGGGTGCTTTTTGTCGTGTCACCTACACGACCACTTTACATTGTGGACTGGGTGCTTTTTGTCGTGTCACCTACACGACCACTTTACAGTGGACAGAAATGGGAGGATGGAGTAGGGATGTGAGGTGGGGTGTATATTGGGTTAAGTGGTGCCTACTGACTGTATGTTTAAGTTTGTACATATATATACAGGTAAAATACCATTATAATGAATACCATTATAACAAATTTTTCAGTATAACGAACATTTTTTTCAATCCCTGGCCATATGTTTGATGTGTTAAGTCGATCTCATTATAAAGAATTTTTTGTTACAACAAATTTGTTTAATACCCTGTGAATTTCGTTATAATGGAATTTCACTGTGTATATATATATATATATATATATATATATATATATATAGAGAGAGAGAGAGAGAGAGAGAGAGAGAGAGAGAGAGAGACAGATGCGTGTGTATGTGTATATTTATATATAAGTGTGTGTGTGTTTATGTATATATATATATATATATATGTGTGTGTGTGTATATATATATAAACACACACACATATATATATACATAAACACACATACACATATATATATACACATACACACGCATCTGTCTCTGTGTATGTATGTGTGTATGTACACATAATTCCAGAAAAAATATATGTAATACCACTCTTTTTTTTTAAACTTAATATGTACACCTTCATTGATTTTTAGTTTGTTCCATTTACATTAGTATATATTTCATACCTTATATCTCCAGTCTAATCTTGGGACCTGTTTGTAGACATTGCATATACATTATTGATGGATTTTTAATAATATTTACAAAAATGTATATAAAAGAGCCTTCTTTAATCATGACACACCATCTGATTGCACCTGGAAAGATCATCCATACATACATAAAGTGCAGGCCTGAATGGGGTTGGGTCTTGTTGTTGCTGTTGTTTGTGTGGAAGACCAACAGTTGCTCGTACTTGAATGTCTCCTCTCTCCATATCAAGAAATGTTGTCCAAGAGAAAGACAAGGACCGATATAGCTTGTCACTTGTGATGCCACAGGTGAAGTCAGAATGCAGAGGTAAGGCAGAAAGCGATACCACCAAGCATTATAACTGGTACTCTAACAATTCTGCCACTCTGGTTTAGTACTTTATTTGTCACAAAAGGATAAAAAGTCAAAGTTAAACAAAGAAAAAAATACCACAAAGCACTTAAATTGATGCCCAAATTATTTTACCATTCCATGCTGGGCTTGCCTATGAGTTAAATAAGCTATAGGTTAGGGACACACACCCTTAGGAACCTTGTTTTTTTTTAATATAATTTTAATTATTAGTTTTTATTTGTTAACACTAAACCATCAAACAACATTAATATAAAAAATGATAATGTATGATTATTTAAAATTGT
The DNA here is from genome assembly GCA_964016885.1 of Eledone cirrhosa. Classification (NCBI taxonomy): domain Eukaryota; kingdom Metazoa; phylum Mollusca; class Cephalopoda; order Octopoda; family Eledonidae; genus Eledone; species Eledone cirrhosa. The sequence goes on from OZ024745.1 coordinate 111,323,533, forward strand.
TTTACCCCATTTTTTTAGAGAAGGGCCACAAATTTCATAGAGCTTAGGGGCTCAGTAGGTGAAAGTCCAGCCATGCTACCAATATATGCATATATATATATATTTAATATAGAAATGGCTTCTACAGGACTTGAACTGTTTCATTCAAAGGAAATCATCAGCTGGCTTTCCTGATGATTTCCTTCGAATGAAAGAGTTCTAGTCCTGTAGAAGCCATTTCTATATTAAATATTCTGCTATATTAAATATACACTGCTATGTATTGAGTACCTTACTTACTGTGGTTACCCCCCCAATTGAACCCATGATATATATATATATATATATACTACATATTTTATGTCAATGAGTGGTAGCTAGTTGCAGTACAAGTTTTTGCTAATTGTGAGCAGCCACTAAGTGAAACTTATATTCCAAGTAACTGTCATTTATTGTTATGAAATAAATTATCTCATTTTACTCTCCATATAGAAAGCATTGAATTGGCAGTATCGGTAGAGGGTCGGACGCCATGCTTTGACGTATAGTTACGGCCCTTGCCATTCTGAGTTCAAATCCCGCCGAGGTTAACTTTGCCTTTCATCCTTACGGGGTCGATAAAATAAAGTACCAGTAATCTACTGGGTAATTGCTGGCCTTGTGCCAAAAGTAGAAACAATTATTAGATAATGTTTGCAACCTGATAACTATAAATAATGGTTGAATAAATACCTTATTTATTCAACTGTTATTATAGTTATCTGCATTCTGGCAACTATATTTCCATGTGTGTGTGTGTATTTGCCAGTGTACTTAGTGTCACGAATGATCAAAAAAAGGAGGCCTGGAAATGTCATTATGAGAGACTGATGAATGTGGAGAACGAATGAGAGAGAGAGAAATTACCCCCAGTAGATCCGACAGAGGGACCAGCTATTGAGATTGACAAATATAGGGTACAAGAGGCAATTAAGGAAATGAAGAATGGTAAGGCTGCTGGACTGTCGGGGATAGTTGCTGAGATGCTGAAGGCATCAGGAGAAGTAGACACTAAACTAGTTGCACAGGACAATACTCTGATTCTATCAGGGAAATGGCCATGTTCGATATGTAGGAAAGGATCTGGCATAAATTCCATAAAATGTATGCAATGCAGATCTTGGGTACACAAGAAATGTAGTGGGATAGCAGGCAAACTAACAGATAGGGAAAACTACGTATGCAGTAGATATACAGGGAAAGTTGGCATTAGTAATCCCAGAGATAGACACATTTTTCTATAGAAGTGGTTGATAGCTTCCGGTACCTAGGTGATCAGATTAGCATGGGAGGGGGGTGTTCCGAGGCCATAGTATCTAGAATAAGGATGGGTTGGAAGAAGTTTAGGGAGCTGCTTCATCTGACGAAGAAGGGTTTCTCCCTGCGTACGAAAGGACGGTTATATGATGCCTGTGTGAGATGCGCAATGCTGCATGGTAGTGAGACATAGGCAGCAACTGCAGAGGATATGCGACGGTTGGAGAGAATTGAAGCAAATATGCTCCGTTGGATGTGCAATGTCAATATGCATGAACGACCAAGCATGGACGAGTTGAGAAAGAAACTGGGTATAAGAGGGATAAGTTGTGGTGTGCAGGAGAGAAGGCTGAGATGGTATGGACATGTGATGCGCATGGAGGATGACTGCTAGGTAAAGAAGTGCCAAGAAATCCCAGTAGAAGGAAGACACAGTAGAGGTAGACCACGAAAAACATGGGCGGAGGTGGTGAAAGCAGACCTCCGATCGCTGAAACTCACCGAGGAGATGACGAAGGACCGTGACAAGTGGAGAGATGCTGAATAGGACCCGTCCAGCCCTTGCAAGCAGGGAAAAGTGGACGTAAAATGATGATGATGATGATGTATGTATGTATATGTGTGTGAAAGTATATACCTGTGTGTGTGTGTGTGTGTGTGTCCTTACATATATGCAGATATATAATTGTTTGTATGCTTTGATAGTATAGTGGTGATATGATAAACACACACGTGTACAATTTCCACATTGAGTAAACAACTCTGTGCTTAAATGAGTGGAAGAACTAATCTGAAGGTGAATATTGTCTGAAACCAAAAGCAATGTAACTTACAGAAACACACACACACATATACATATATATATATATATGTATATGTGTGTGTGTACATATATATACATATATATATATACACACACATACACACAAATATACACATAACTACGTATATGTATTATCAGATATTCTTTAATTTCCAGTGTTATTTTTGGTACAGAAGTGAAGCAGGAAGAGTTAGGCAATATGCCAGTGGGTAGGAAATGAACTCCCATCTCCTCACCTACAAGTCTATACTTTATTCACTTGGTCATTTAGATGCCTCAGAATGCTTAATGGAAGCCAGTTATAATAAAGATTCCAACCAGATTATCCAATGTTGTTTTTTAGCTGTCCATTCAATAAAACACACACCCACACATCTGAAGTCTTCTTAGAATATTTAATGAATTTAAATAAAATATAGTGTTTTTTTCTTTAAATTCTACTGGCCAGATTACCAAATGTTTTTAGCTATCCATTTAGAAAAAAAAACATATCAAAACTACTTAGAATATATTATACAATATAAATAAATAATTTTTTTTTTTTTTTCTAACTATACTAGCCAGATTATAAAATTTTGCATTTAGCTTTTCATTCATATAAAGTTGCTGTAAATCTGAACGTACTGCTCAGAACAAAACATTCCCTCCACCCACACACACATCACCATTACCATAATCACTATCACTTTGAAATGGTATTATGCAACAGAAAAAAAATTCATTTATATCAGGTAAATAAATACATATATTTATGTTTATAATGTATATTTTCAATACAAAAGTCAATTCGATACTTTTATGGCATTTAAAATAATATGTTATCTTTGGATTGGCAGTATTGGTAGAGCATCAGATACTATGCTTTGCAGCAGAGAGTTATGGCCCTTTACGTTTTGAGTTCAAATCCCACCAAGGATAACTTTGCCATTCACCCTTATGGGTTCAATAAAATAAAGTACCAGTAATGCACTGGAGTAATTGCTGGCCTTGTGCCAAAAGTAGAAACAATTATCTTCATGTTCATGGTTAGCATAGGCTAAACAATGCAATCATTACAAGTGTGCCTATTTTGATACTCATTAAAATAGACCCAACAGCCAAATAGGTTTTCATTCATTAACCCTTTCATTATCATATTTTTAATAAATTACACTGTCTATGGGTTTTACAGCAGTCAAATATTTGGAGGGGTTTAATAAAATAAGTAGCTGTTTCATTAATAAGCTGATATTTAGAACATCACTTAACAAACATTTCTTAAATAAAATCCTGATAGAATAATTTAATATAAGTATGAACATTTGAATATGGGAAGTTTTGTATCACTAGAATTTCTTTCAACACGCTGAAGTGTGTTTGTGTGTGTGTGTGTGTGTGTGTGTATGTGCATATGCATACATTTATATGTATGAGCAAACACAGGCACACTTACAAAAATACACATTCACAAAAATGCACACACACAAATACACATACATTCACACAAACTGTTTTGCAATTGTTTTTTCACCATCCCCTTCCTGATGGGCATAAATCACTCAAATTTATATATAGAAAAACCAAGTGTGGTTTCAGGTGGTTGGGCATCAAATGGGTTAATACTATACTCCATCCTATGATATACCACACCCTTCCGCAACCTCTTCTTGTGTTACTTTAATGGTTTCTGCTTTTCTGGATTTGTCAGTTCTATACCATGTACATAAACATCTTTGGTACACTTCTCTTTCATCATTCCAACTGTGTCTTATATGAAACACTTCATCTAATCATTCCTTCACAGAAGTACAGATCATGTTTTCAAACTGAACATAAACCATAAACTTCCTCTATCCCTAGTCTATATAAGATGTGGTGTGGGCCATGGACACTTTAGTTATAGAAAATGTCTAAGTTAGAACAAACTGTAACAATGAATGACTTCATAGTGTTATCTGAGCTGATTTGTCTCACAACGGGACAATTTGTCTAACCCATGCTAGCATGGAAAAAATGGACATTAAATGGTGATGATAATGATGATGGTGTATAATTTATGAATGGATAAAGGTATAGCTTTTTTTTAATGCCGAAAGTTGTAAATTATGATAGAGATGTTAGCAACCTAGCAGTCCTTGTTGGAGACGCTTTTCAATATAAATATATTAATATATTTTCCTTATTTTGAACATGAGAAGTTTCAGGTGAAGAACCTGCCAAGTTACTACTAAGTCTCCAAAAGATAACTAAAGATCTCATCAACAATATGCTCAAATTTACATCAATTTTATCTAAAGAAAATGCATATATAAGTTGTTTAGGATGTTCATCAGGATATTATATTAACATACTTACACCTACATATACTGATTAGTACAAATATACACCTGCATTTCAATACAACTACAATTGTTTGTACATTTAAATATGTATGCATGCAGATATGTAAATATAAACCTGTGCATATTTATATACATAGAGTTCTATCCCTACAGAAATATATTAACAAAAAAGCATGTGTGTATATTAGAATGGTTTATGCAGGAATTACTTAATCTCTTGATTCTAAAGAAATGGGAAAGATTACAAATAAGACGATGGATTATGTTAGTTTAGGAAAAAATAGATTAATGTATTAAATAGAAAGAGCTGTAGGAGATAAGCTGGTGCAACACAGGTATTTACACACTGGTGGGAATACATTTTGCAGAAGTATTTAATGAATGGAACCATATATTATGCAAAATGTATTTGCCAATCTACATTCTGTAAATAGGAAATGCAGAAGTTGGTGTGCATAAAGTTATAGTTTTTAAAGCTGAAGCTAGAATATGGTAAATTGAGTTATAAAAATAATATGGTAGGAGTTATCTAGACATATATAGTATGGTTTACAAATAAGCAGTGGAGGTGGGTTTTCTGAAAGTACAGTAGCCAGAGTGAGAACAGGAAGGAGAAAGTTCAGCAAGCTACAACTGCTGCTAACTACAAAAGGTTTTTTCCCCTAAAAATGAAGGGCAGATTGTATGATGAGTGTAATATGAACAGTAACGTAGCATGGTAGTGAGACCTGGGACTGTGTGCAAAGGACCTGCGAAGATTGGAAAGAAATGAAGCCTGTATTCTCCGATGGATGTGTAATAGTAATAATATACATGAACTGCACAGCGTAAATGAACTGAGAGAGAAACTGGGCATAAGAGGGATCAGATACAGTGTGCAGGAGAGGAGATTGTGTTGGTATGGTCATGTGATGAGTATGAAGGATGACAGCTGTATAAAAAAATGCAGGGCACTCAATATTGATGGAAGCTATGGAGTAGAAAGACTTAAGAAGACTTGGGATGAGGTGATAAAAGCTGACCCTGCACTATTGCACCTCTTATAGGAGATTGAAATCTTTGGTGTGATGCAGTAATACAGAAGACCCGCCTTGCCATGTGCATAGGCTGAAGCATACATCTAGTATGCACCCCTTTCCCCTATCCTCCCTCTTCCATGCACCTCCCCTGCTCTAGTACTCCACACACATCCTAACACCCCACCCTTCACCTACGTCCTTACATTCCCCTGCCCCAGCCAGCAGTCCACAGTGTATAAAGTGGTCAGTTTGGTGCCACAACAAAAAGCACCAAGTCCAGAATGTAAAGTGGTCATGTTGGTGGCAAAAAGTGCCCAGCCCATACTAAAATGTGATCATTTAGCAAGACATGATCACTTAACCTGACTTGTCTCAAATACAACAACTCGTCTAACCCATGCTAGAATGGAAAAATGGACATTAAACAGTGATGATGATGATGATAACTACAAAAACCAAAATCGAGAGAGGTGATGATGATGATATATATGCATATCTCTTTTCCCACAAGAAAGTGGTCTAGTATAAAACAATGTAAAGTAAGGTGGCTGAAAATGTCTGTTTTGTTTGTAGAATCATTTAATAGCAAGTATGATGCACCAATCTTCAGCCTTTTCAAATCATATCAGCCAACTTTCACGAGGAACAACTACTAAGGAATCACATAATTAGACATTAATGAATGACAAACATGAGAAAATATTTAACTTTCTCTCTGTATTTTGATAATCAATAAAGTCAGGGATGAATTTATATTGTCTCAAACATTATGTGATGTCTTTATTATAGTCATTGTAAAAGTTTCCATAAGCTATTCATATACTATAAAGCAATGGTTAACCCTTTTGTTACCATATACCTCATGAAAAACACTGCTAATAATTTTTAATTAATTTTGAAAATAAGCAAATCTTCTAAGGGAATTAACATAATAACTAAAGTTCATAGGCTGACCAAGATACTCTCCTGGAATGTGACCAAATGAGGTTTATTTCTCAACATAGTCCCCCTTGCAGTGCACACACTTCTTCCATCAGTGTTGTAGTGCTTGGATCCCATTGGTGAAGAAGCTTTTATCCTGTTGGTAAAAAATGTCATCAACGGCAGATATGATGTGATCATCACTGCGGTACTGGTTCCCAGCCAAGAGTTGTTTTTTTTCTCATGTTGGGGAACAGATGATAGTCAGATGGGGCTAAATCAGGAGAATAGGGAGGGTGATCAACCAGTTCAAAGCCACAGTCATGCACAGCAGCCAGTAAAAACCAAGGACTTATTCATTGACCTGATGAAACAAGACCCCTTTCATCAGTTTTCCTGGGTGTTTGGTTTTGATAGCCTTTCATAACTCCCTCAGCAGTTATGAAAGGCTATCCAGTTGGCATAGTACTCTCCATTGATGGTGTGGCCCTTTTGAAGATAGTCAATAAACACAATGCCTTTTGTATAAAAAACATTGAGGTCATCACCTTCCCTTCAGATGAAACAACTATGGCCTTCTTTGGAGCAGGTGAGGAGAGGTGTTTCCACTGCATGGATTATCTCTGGCTCAAAGTGATGAACCCAACACTCATTCTGGGTTAGGAAACATTTAAGGAAACCAGCTGGATCTGCCTCAAACAATGTCAGATTTTCCTGTGATGTGATCAGCCTGGTGTGCTTTTGACCAGGTCTAACAAGACCTGGAATCCACAAGTAGAAACTTTCATCATGCAAAATTCATTGTGCAGAATATTCTCAACTCTCTCTTGGGATGTGCTAATAGCATTGGCTATTTGATTTATAGTCAACCACCTGTCATCCATGTGGTGAACTTAATCAATGTTTTTTCTCAGTGGTGGCAGTTGCCGAATGTCCAGGCCTAGGGTTATCTTCAAGACTTTCCCTTTCCCTCCTAAATGCAGCTGCCCACTTTTGCACTATTGATAAAGCTGAAGCATCATCTCCTAATGTAGCAACTATGTCAGCATGAATGTCTTTGAGGGCTAAACCCGTTTTCTATAGGTACTTGATAAAACCATGATGACAAATTTTGTACATTTTCAAAAGAAGTCACTACTAGTTACTTTTGAAGTCTTTTTTAAACAGTTAGATGTCAGTCTAGCTGGAAAGAAACAATGCAATTGTTAATAAGAAGAGTTGAAATTAAAGCATACAAGATTTCCCAGCATTATTCCTTCATAGTCAGCCTATGGACTTTTCAGCCCACACTTGTACTTATTATTAAGTTGGTATTATAAACAACAAATTTTTATTATATGGAATCATGATGGAAGGTTTAGATATAGATACTTTGATACAAATGGCTCTTAGAAGTGGTTTCAAGTGGTTTTGTATCAGAAGGATAAAACTATTGATTTCAGCTGTGTTAAATGGATAAGAAGTGAATATCAACCTGGATAGGATACCAGGGTTTATTTCACGTAATACTATCAGAAGAGCTGTTACATAATTTCTTTGGCTATGTGTGTTCTACTTAGAGACATCTGAAGTGGATATCACCTAAAGATACATAGCTTAGATGATTTCACTTCTATTAACACTCACTACCTGATGGTATGTCAAAAAAACAAAAACATCAACAACAATACATCTGTCAGACACTTATTTAATTTTATCTTGATTAATAGTAATATATTTTTCTCATAAATTTAATATAATAGCAAAACAAGAATGTATCAAAATTAGATTATAAAGTGTCTAATAAAATTAATGAATTAAAAAAATATATATATTAAACAAAGAAATGTGAAAATGTCTTATAACTTATATACACTTATTATTGTATCTTACTTGAAAATAACATTTTAAAGTTATTTTGTTTTTGTTCTTTTTAATAACTGTTTCAAAGCAAAGGTCTATAATTTCTAAATCAAAAAATTATGATATGAATACTGATGTTATTTAAGGAAAGGAAAGAAATATTTTTAATCTAGGACAGAATGTTCAACTTTGACCAAATATGATTAAATGTTTTATCTTCTACTGTGTTGTATATCCTATAGTATTTGAATAACAATACTGAATTGCAACCCAAGTAGTAAAAAACTATCTTCTGAAACCATACTTAGAAGGATAGATTTGTAATCATTTTCTCATTTTCTGTTGACATGTTTGGGTCAATTGCTCATCTGCAGCTTGAGAATAGGAACTGGGCCAAGAATATCAATCATAAATTATTCAATATTAATTCTTAATAGATCTCACTGATAACTTGTAAAACTCCCTATTCCATCATGTCTTCAAGAACCAGTTTTTCTTTTGAAGTACTAAGTAATTATTTTTTAATCTGTTTCTTACAAGAGATTATTTAATCTTGTCTTAAAGCCATGTTAATCAATGTAACTTAAGATTTTGTAAACTTTCTTTGAGTAATTTACATTAAAGAAATAAAAATAATTGTTTAATATTTGGTTTTATTTCAGAATTGTTTTTGTGGAATTGTGATTGTGGTAAAAAGTGAACACTGATAAAAAGTTGTCTCAGTTTTCAGTACTTGTTCACCTAGAGGAACTAATGATCAGGTCAACAGTAAGGGAATTCTGCCTCCACCAGTGGGGCACTGTGCCTGTGAGAGTCCTGGCAAGTCATCACAGTATTTCTGCTAATAAAAAACATGACTGTTATAAACAACAGCTCCACAGTTAGAGCCCATGATTTTCTGTTCCAGCATAGTACTAAAGAAGGCTCAACTTCTTCCTATGAAGATGATGGTCTAAGTCCAACTGGATGAGCATCCTCCAATATTAGAACCAAGAGGGAACTATCTCAACCAACAACACAATGCACCTTCGGCTCTCTAAACTACAACTCACTCACATCCTACTTTTTCTGTTAGGAGCTCAACAAGCATATCAACACCTATAAAATTGCAATTGTATATGTTCAAGAACACTGATTTATCCACAAAGAAAATTATCCAAACATGATTACCCATAACATTAGCAAAAGCACTGTTTACTGCACCAGCATCAAAACATTACACCGGTGCTGCAATTGGAGGAGTTGGTTTGACAGTACAAACATACCTCCTTCCTCTACTTAGAATGATTGTCAGGCACATACTTCCTCTGCAGTTGTAGGAGAAGATCACATCATCACAGCCAAAGTTAAATTCAACCTTCACTCAAACAGGAGATCCAATAAGAAACAGTTTTACTGGAAGACGCTAAGGGAAGATGTTAACCTTGCAAGAACAATTGATGACTCAGTTGCTGGTAAATTTGAATCCTTGCCAGCTGTAGAGAAACTTTACACTTCATTTGTGACCATGTATAAACATGTATAATGAAGTGTACCTCCTTCTACCAGAAACTATGATTAACAGAGAGTATCAGCAAGGGAAAGACATTTCCTATTTTGTGTGTGATCAGAATAGATTAGTAGTTACATTGAACTAAGTTGAGATCAGAATAGGTTAGTAGTTACATTGAACTAAGTTGAGATCAGAATAGGTTAGTAGTTACATTGAACTAAGTTGAGATCAGAATAGGTTAGTAGTTACATTGAACTAAGTTGGGATCAGAGTGAGTTAGTAGATACATAGAGCTAAGTTGGGATCAGAGTGGGTTAGTAGTTACATAGAGCTAGGTTGAGATCAGGGTGGGTTAGTAGTTACATAGAGCTAAGTTGAGATCAGGGTGGGTTAGTAGTTACATAGAGCTAAGTTGAGATCAGAATAACTGAGTTTGGATCAAAGTATGCTGAGATCAAAACAGAATTTATACTGAACTAAGTTGAGATTAGGGTAAGTTTGTAGTTACATAGTGAGATAAATATCCTTATCTATTACTTTAACTATTTATTTGATATTCTTCCTTCTTTCTGTCATATCTTTTACTTTTAAAATATCACTATTTCTGAACTGCCTCTATCAAAGTGATTGTTCTTCACTGCCCTGTTGTGTTTCTTAAGATATTCTACTCTAAATAATTAGTCTCATTTCCTCGACACCAGTTCGCTCAACAAGGAATCCCTATGTGGTCAATCATCCTGTTAGAAATAGCAGCAAAATTCTTTTTTAATTACATCATATGTTCTTTTGAAAAGGACACACCAGATAATGTAGTCTTAGATACTGAAAACATAAAAGACTGGGGAGACTTTGGTTATAGGTCTACTCAGTGAAGGCTAACTTAGAGCTAAACAATGACAACTTAGATTCTTAAATCTAATGATTCTATTATTAACATAAACTATCAAGAACTCATGGTAAATATTAAACTCTAACTTTGGCACATGGCCACATATTTTCAGGGAAGGAACATGATTGATTAAGTCAATATCAGTCCATGGTTGTATTGATTTTATGAACCCCCCAAAAGGACTAAAAGCCAAGCTAGAAATAGCAACCAAATGTCTTTCAAACCACACCATAATGTATTTAGATAGTGTAGGTTTGAACAATTTATGGCTAATAAAAAAAATGGCAGAATGGTTACAGCTGGAGCACCTTTGATACTAGATGTGTCTAATCATGACTGGATCTGGAGCTAAAAAACAATGCACTAACCAACCAAACCTGCATTTAATTCTTTTCTTTCTTTTAATGCCAACAAAGTCTAAATGAATGAATAGAGTGGTAAGTAGTTAACTTTAGAGTTCATAAAACACAATTAAAATAATTGTTTTAAAATGAGAATAAAAGAAAGGAGGGGCCAAACTCTACATCCTTATATGGACAACATACCACTGCTGTGTCATGCAGATATAATTGTTTCTACTTTTGGTACAAGGCCAGCAATTACCCAGTGCATTACTGGTACTTTATTTTATCGACCCTGTAAGGATGAAAGGCAAAGTTAACCTCGGCGGGATTTGAACTCAGAATGGCAAGGGTCGTAACTCTAATGGTTATACTATTGCTGTGAAAAACAGCCAGTGATATCCACTACATCAGCCATCCCATCATATCGTGCTCTTCTTTAGCTGCAATGCCATCACCCCATCATGGCAGAGGAAAATGGCAGTCCAATGTCTTAGTGGCAACTGGCACAAAATGGAATCTAAATTGTTTATCAATTAAAACATTTCACCTTTAAACCTTTTGTTAGCAAATTTCTAATGAAATACATAGTCTGGAGTTTCAAACAATTTTGAAAAATAATAAAGAATTTGGAAAGATTTAATAAAATAACTAAGTTCTCTGTGATTAAACTGGTCTTTGGAACATAACCAAACAAAAGTTCTTATGTTAAATTATGATGGAAGGTTTTCAGATAAATATACATTAAATTAAATAGTTTTGTATCATAGAATCAAAGACAGTTCCAAGCAATTTGATATCAAGAGGGTTAAGTCAAAAACACTTCTTTGTTTTTTGTTGTTGGGGGGTTAACATCAGTGAACTAATCAATTTCAAACAGGGAAAAAAATAACAAACAAACAAAATAAATAAATAAACACCCAAGAAATGTGGAGAGATTTTCCTACATTTTAAATTCATAATATTTAAAATGTAAATAAAACAAACTATAATTTTAATGATGTATATAATTAATTATTTTCCAATACCCGACAATTGTAATGTAAATAGCAGACAACTTGCACTTAATGGGTTCCACTGTAGAAGTTATCAGAAAATAAAAAAAAGTAGGATGATTCGAAGTTTGCAGAGGATGAGGAGGAGGAGAATGATGAGAAGGAAGGAGGAGGAAGGAAAGAAGGTGGAAGGGAGAGGGGAAGAGATGTGAAAAGGGAGGATGGATGAGATAATTCAGTTATCTCACCGTCAAAGGAAAAGAGGAGTTACACATGTGAAGTGACACTAGAGGACAGTAAAACATCTATCTTAAAGACACAGGCCTTAGGTCATAAGATTAATGTTTGGGGGGGGGGGGTCTTTTTCTCTAAACATTTCCTGTAAGTACTTAGTCTTTACTGATGATGATAGTGGTGGTGGTGGTGGTAAGAAGAAGAAGAAGAAGAAGAAGAAGAAGGAGGAGGAGGAGGAGGAGAAGGGGGAGGAGGAAAAGAAGAAGAAAAAGAAAAAAAGGAGAAAAAGGAAAAGGAGGAGGAGGAGGAGGGGGAAAAGAAGAAGAAAAAGAAAAAGAAAAAAGAAAAAAGAAAAAAGAAAAAAGAAAAAAGAAAAAGGAAAAGAAGAAGAAGAAGAAGAAGAAGAAGAAGTGGAGGAGAAAAAAGAAGAAGAAGAAGAAGAAGAAGTGGAGGAGAAAAAAGAAGAAAAAGAAGAAAAAGAAGAAGAACAACAACAACAACAATGATAATAAAAATAATAGGATTATTTACAGCTAACATACTGAATATGTAAAGTGTTGATCAAATAGACATGTTTTACTCTGTGTGTGCAACATCTGTAGGTTCAAAACATATATATTTTTTGGTGGGGTATGTACTAGAACAGTAATATAAATCAGAGTAAATTAGATATAAAAAAACAAAACGTGAAGTTACTGGTAGTAGTACACAGATATATAAAATATATGTAATAGTATCAAAGTTGAACACAGACTACTTCATCACATTACTAAAGACTATAGATTTTTACATAAATCCTTGGTAGAAGTTCTGTTTTTTTTTTTTTTTAGGTTTTACCTAACATTTCTTCAACTAGCTCTCTTTCTTTCTAGTACAGAGGTGCCCCCCCCCCCCTCGACCTACACACACGCACTCACTCTCACACACATGTGAGGGGAATATGAATTCGAAAAGTAGTGAAATGAAAAATAAAAGCTGGCAGGAAAAATTAACCTTTATTCATTATATCAACACATTCAAAGAACTGGAGGTTCTTTTTTAGCGAGGAAGGTGGATGGGTGGGTATTTATTTACTTTTATTTTTACCCTATCATTTCCATATTTTTAATGAAAAACACTGCATGATTTTCAAATATATATTTTTTTAATAATAAAGAATTTGGAAAGATTTAGTAATATAAGCTCTACTACTTTGCACCAAGTCCACTGCAGCCATGATAAAATTCTATACAAAATTATCATAGAAGGTTTTCAGATAAACATAAACACTTTAAAACAACCAGTTTTGTATTGTAAAACCAGGTTAGATATTATGTCAATCCTGTTCATGAAAATAATGAACAGGAGAGGTGACAGTATGCACCTCTGGTGGAGTCCGACTCCGACATTGAACGGTTTCGATTTAGCACTATTTATCCAAACACAAATACTCAGGCATTCATATAGAGACAACAGGGCAGCAAGAAGCTGGTAGGAAGTAGCATCACGACTGGTGGGTGTAAAACCAGTCAGCTGAAATTTGCAGACGATATGGTGTTACTTAACTCAACAAAAGATGATCTCTAACTTGCACTTGATAGGTTTGATGCCAAGTGCTGCATGGCTGGAATGAAAATCAGTGCTACAAAAACTGAGACACTCATCCTCTCAAGAAAACCTATGCAGTGCACTTTACATGTAAATGGAGTTCTGCTGAAGCAGGTGGAGAAGTTCAAGTATTTCGGGGCCACGTTCATTAGTGATAGAAGGCAGGAGGCTGAATTAATTGGAAGAATTGTAGGAGCTGGTGCAGTAATGCGCCAGCTTCATCATTTGGTAATCAGAAAAAGGGAGGTAGGTATAAAAGCCAAACTCACTATCTTCTAGTCAGTGGGTAGTGGCAGCATTTGTATAGGGCCTGTATTTTGGCACTGTTGAATGATATTAAGTCGTCATCATATTCAACATTGCGGGATGTTTTAAAGGATTCCACCAATAGAAGAAACACAGAAGAAACACAGCAGGATGTGTTGAGATTGTATGTATAAGACATTGTCTGGCATATGTAGAAAATGGAGGGTGAATATAAGGGGGGGGGGGGTGAATGTGGCTCAAAGTGACAATGACTCAACTGTTGATTTTAAGAAAGAGTATAGAAGTTGTGGAAGTCTTATATAACTAAAATAGTAATATAATTGTAATTAAAATATTGAAGAGAAGGATGCATTTTGAGTATATTGGGCTGCTTATAAATGTTTCCATTATTGTTGACATGTTAAATGTAAGGGAAATAGATAAAAGGATTAGATTAAAGTTTGTTCTGAGAGAGACAGGGCAAACAGTTATACATCCTGTACTGCATATTGGATCATCATTCGACTGCTTTTGTAGCATATCAGTTCTTCTTTAAGATGTTGCTAGGCCCTTGTTTAGCTCTTCTCATGGTAAAACATAGCTAATTGAAACTGCCCCCAATTCTATGATATAAAGCAGTTTGTTTTAATGTATTCATATTAATATTAACACTTTTGTTACTACATTTCTAATGAAATACACAACCTATATATTTCAATTAATTTAGAAAATAACCCAAAATTGGGAGGAAGTCAACAAAAAGCTAAGTTTTTTATTAGAACATTACTTTAGAAAAACTTCTCACATAATATTCATGTAGTTAGAATGTCTCAGAAAAGAAATGCTGGACAGATTTTACAGGCAAAACCAACCGGCAAGAGTCCCAGGGCTAGACCCCAAGCAAGATGGTTGGATAACATCCATGATCATGGCTTGTCATGCTTGGGGATCCAGCCAGATCAGTAGGAGACGATTACTTCTGACAAGACCCACTGGAAGGAGTGTTTGAGGATTCTGTCCCCATAATCCTCTCAAGAAGAAGAAAAAGAAGGTTTTAATATAAGGATAAACATTTTAATATAAGCAGTTTTGTACCATAAATCCATGGTGGTTCAAACAAGTTGTTTGATCTAAAAACCTTTTAACTAATGCTCAAAGCGCCATCTTAATAATGAAAAAAACTAGTTATTTTACAAACTTCCTCTCATCAATCATATAGACCCCAGTACATGACTGGTAGTATTTAAACTCAGAGAATAAAGAACTGGAACAAATATTGCAAAATTATGCGATCATGATGATGATGGTGATAGTGATGATGAGAAGGAGGGGAGGAAAAGATAAAACAATATGGGAACAATAAGGCAAGAAGTTAATAAAACATTACTACTGTTACGTTTACAAGCTTTGGCACAAGGCCAACAAATTGGGTGGGGTGATGTGGGGTGGGGATTGATTATATCAAGTCCAGGACTTTACTGGTACTTTATTTTAACGTTATTTAATCACTGTGGAAGGATAAAAGGAAGAGTTGAGTTCGTCAGAATTTCAACTTCAAAAGTAAAGAGCCAGAACAAACACACTGGTAACGATTTGTCTGATGCACTAATAACTCAGCCAATTCACCACCCTAACACCACCAACAACAACAGCAGCAGCAGCAACACCACCACCACCACCACCACCAACTCCATAACAACAACAACACCATCACCAACAACACCACCACCACCACCAACAACAACAGCAATAAAAATAAGACTACTAAATAACAACAGTAATAATAATAGGGGGATATCAATGTTAGAGATATAAATTGTAAGAGAGCTAATGGCAGCGATGATGATGATGATGATAAAGTAAGTACAGTTTGTTATCTTTAGATAAACAACAGAAGTCTTTATTCTCTTGTGCAATCCTGCCTGTATCATTAGTTTTATCAAGCTAGCACAAGGCCAAACTAGTAATTTCTACCCTTTATAGTTAATACCAGCTCATCATTGAAAGAGAGAATTCATTGGATGTATTTGTAAATGATATGTATATAAAAGAAAACATTTTTATAACCACCATGTTGAATATTTTCAATGTTGTATATACTCTGATACAATAAGACAAAACCATTTGTTTTACTATCTTGCTCCTTTTACTCCATGGTTAATTGTTTAACAGCTCATACATCATTACTTATCAATTTACTGCTTATATTTTCATGCTGACAATGGGTTAGATAGGTCTGGAATATAAGTCATTATTTCTTTGTGACTTCTTTAACCGTTTAGCATTTAAACTGATCATAACCGGCCAGAAGTCTCTCACATCTTTCTGTTCAGCCATAACCAACTGCTCGTACTTATGTTAAGGTGTTGTTCTCAAAATAAATAATATCAAACTCTCGTAGATTTGATAATATATGAGACAAAGTGTTTACCATGAAAATACAATAGTATATAGAGCATAATATAAATGCTTAAAAGCATAACTCTATTTACTATAAGTTTCCTCTGTCATCAACTCATGAGACTTTTCTCATCTAACCCATGCAAGCATACATTTGTAGGCAATGAAAAAGGTTGAAGTTATTCCAGTTATAGTCAGGGCAAATGGTACTATGAACACCAGAATTGAAAACTATTTTTTTTTTTTATTGGGGCCAATATCAGTGTGGGGTCCTTACAGAAAACAACATTCCTTGGAACTGGTAAGATACTCTGAAAAGTGCTTGACAACTGAAGGTGCCACCTCAGTCTGCTGATTGTGGACAGCTGACACCAGTATTACATCACCAGCAACAATGCTGTACAACAAGCAGATAATAATAATAATAATTGTTTCTACTTTTGGCACAAGGCCAGCAATTATCCAGTACATTGCTGGTACTTTATTCTATCGACCCCGTATGGATGAAAGGTAAAGTTAACAATGATTTCTAGTATAGGCATAAGGCCAGTAATTTGGGGGGAGGGGAAAGTCGATTAAATCGACCCCAGTGCATTACTGGTGCTTTATTTTATCGGCCCCATAAGGATGAAAGGCAAAGTTAACCTTGGCAAGATTTGAACTCAGATCATAAAGGGTCATAACTCTATGTTGCAAAGCATGACATCTACCGATACTGTATGGAAGAAAAACCTAGAATTGAAAGGCCTAAAAGTAAACTTAGCAATGGTTAACCCTTTAGTATTTACACCAGCCATATCCGGTCAGAATTCTCTCACCTCTTTCTGTTCAAACTGGCCATAACTGTCCACTCATACTGATGTTAAGGTATTGTTCTCAAAATATATAATATCAAAATCTCATAGATTCGATCTTACGTGAGATAATTATGTGCGGTAAAGCCTTTACCACAAAAATACAATAGTAAATATAGAGTAATGTAAATGCTAAAGGGTTAAAGTGCTGATAAGTATCAAAGAAGACATGAACCTGATGAGGGAGTATTAAAGTGGGAGAAGGTAGATGAAGGAGTGTTGTGCATACTGACAGGTGGGAACCTAAATACCATTAGACTTCTCTGCTTCTTCATTATTGTTCTCTCCATGCTTGCTTCATCTTGCTTACATGGGAAGGTGAGTCTGTTCTAG
>OZ024745.1:111348604-111388604 GCA_964016885.1 Eledone cirrhosa
TCGTTATGGCTGTGTGTATGATTGTGTCTCTATGGCTATGTGTGTGTGGCTATGTTGCTATGGCTGTGTGTGTGATTGTGTCTCAATGGCTATGTGTGTGTGACTCAGTCTCTATGGCTATGCGTCTGTGTGTATGTGTGTGTCTGTGTGTGTGTGTGTGTGTGTCTGTGTGTGTGTGTCTGTGTGTGTGTCTGTGTCTGTGTGTGTATGTGTCTGTCTGTGTGTGTGTCTCTGTGTGTTATTTGTTTCGTTTGTTGTTGTTGTTTTTAAAGCCATGTCCTAGCTTCTGTAACTTGTTTTGTTTTCATTTTCGTTTTTGTTTTATTTTGCTTTTGCTTCATGTCATTTCATGACTGCACCCCTCCACCTCACTCCATTCCCTGCCCATAATCTCTCTCTGAGAGAGAGAGAGAGAGAACCCATGACCTATCTGAAACTCTATTCCCCAACACAACCACCACCATCCAAGAATTTAGAGATAACCTAGTTGAGGATTTTTAGGTCCCCAGATCAAACCTGATTCAGCTGACCCATGATCTAAAGACATTTCAGCCGTGACCATCCCATTTTTAGAGGCTGCATAGGACTACGTCCTCTAAAGTCTCCTTTTTCCTTAGTTAAAATGGTAGGTGTGAGTTGAGTGAGATTTAGCTGCTATTTCTAGGAGGCCAAACAACCAAAGACAGAGAGAGAGAGAGAGAAGGGGGTAGAGATAAATAACTCAGTTGGGACAGTAGATGTTGTTGAAAAGAGAGAGACAGTCATAGTTCTGCTAATGAAAGATGCTAGTGTCATATATGTATATAAATATATATATATGTGTGTGTATATATATATACACACACAAACATACACATATATACACATACATCTCATACATTGACCCAAAATAATGACACATTATATATACACACACACAAACATATACACATATATACATCTCATACATTAACCAAAATAATGACAACATATATATATATATATATATATATATATATATATATATATATATACGTTATTCCGGGTTGAATCGGAGGTAACCACAGTAAGTAAGGTACTCAATACATAGCAGAGTATAAAAGTTTTAATATAGATGAGATTCTACAGGACTAGAACTGTTTCATTCTTTAGAAATCATCAGGAATCTCCTGGTGATTTCTAAAGAATGAAACAGTTCTAGTCCTGTAGAATCTCATCTATATTAAAACTATATATATATATATATATATGTAGAGGTTATATTTAATTTGTTGGGATACAACAAGCAAAATGTGTTTATAACTGATATAAAGCACTCAACAAATTATTGGAGTAAATATACAATATATTAACAAATGGAAACTATATTTATAAAACCATATTTATGTCATTATACATATTTCAAGGGCCACCAAGGCAGATTATGGTGCGCTTTCATCAGATGAAATATAATATAGATTAGTTTTATAAATAAATATTGACATACCCTGAAAAATGCAACCTTCATGGTTATCCAGGAGACTCCAACCGTGAAGGTTGCATTTTTCAGGGTATGTCAATTTACTTATAAAACTAATCTATATTATATTTTATCTGATGAAAGCACACCATAATCTGCCTTGGTGGCCCTTGAAATATGTATAATGAAATAAATATCGTTTTATAAATATAGTTTCCATTTGTTAATATATTGTATATATATATATATATATATATATATATAATCATCATTCATCATCATCATTTCATTTTACGTCCGCTTTTCCCTGCTTGCAAGGGTGGGACGGGAACTGATTCTGGCTTGATTTCTACAGCTGGATGCTCTTCCTAACACCAACCTCATTTACAGTGAGTGCTGGGTGCTTTTTTGCCGTGGCACTTACACGAACACTTTGCAGTGGAATGATAGGGACCCCAGTCCCTATCATCTCATTTCTACAGCTGAGTAAACTGGAGCAATGTGAAATAAAGTGTCTTGCTCAAGGAAACAACACATCACCTGGTCTGAGAATTGAACTCACAACCTTTCGATTGCAAGGCCAATGTTCTAACCACTAAGCCATGTGCCTCCATTTTGATATTATGTATATATATATATACATAAATATATATATATATATATATAATTTTTTTCAATTTACAGGGAAATTCATATTTTTTGGCATGTTTACATGCCTACATATTACAAATGTGCATATTTATATACACATTGGTGCAGTCTCGGTTACACACTCTGTATGTATAGATATAACTTTATTGTACACTTCAGCTGCTAGTGCACTTCTTAATTTATGTATGTATATATATATATATAACTGTAAATGTGGTTGGTGTTAGGAAGGGCATCCAGCCTTAGAAAACCCGCCAGACAGTCCTATGCGAGCAAGACAACCACTCTTGCCTCAAGTGGGAAAACTCCCGTCCAAACCCATGCAAGCGTGGAATATGGATGTTAAACGATGATGATGATGATATAACACACACACATTATATATATATATATATATATAACACACACACATTATATATATATGCGGTGGATTGGCAGTACTGGTAGAGTGTCGGACGCCATGCTTTCGTTACGTCCCTTTACGATCTGAGTTCAAATCCCGCCGAGGTTGACTTTGCCTTTCATCCTTACGGGGGTCGATAAAATAAAGTACCAGTAATGCACTGGGTAATTGCTGGCCTTGTGCCTAAAGTAGAAACAATTATATATATATACATATATATACACTTGCAAACACATATACATACACACACAAATGACATGAAGAAGTAACCTTACAGAATAGTGAACCAATGTGTTCATGCACGCATGGACACACACACACACACAGGTACCAAGAGACACATACACCAAATAAGATCTTGTGTAAGATATTTACACCACATCTCTTCCTATTTACATCACATTCACAGAGGTTGTCATAACTTTGCACCTGTGTCTTATTCTCAATTGCTGACACATTTCAAGCATAACAATATGTGATCAGTAAAAATGATAACGAAGGGTAAAACATTATATTTTGTTATGATACGCAACTGGTAAAGAAGACAAAAAGTTGAGTAAGATGCTAAGTAACTGAGTTTGATAATGTCTCTTGTAGCACTAAATCATTGGATATCTGACAACAACAACCATTTCAACCCTTTAGTTAAACCTGCCATATCCAGCCAGAATTCTCTCACCTCTTTCTGTTCAAACCGGCTGTAAACAGCTGTACATGCAGATGCTAAGGTATTGTTCTCAAAATATATAATATCAAAATCTCATAGATTCAATATTATGTGAGGAAAAACCTTTACTGTAAAAGTATAATAGTAGATATAGAGTAATGTAAATGCTAAAGGGTTGAGGTAATTTTCACCTGCTAAAATAATGGTTAGTCATGCAACTTTCCACCATAATTTTATACAAGAACCTTTGTTATGTTATGTTCCAAAACCAGCTTAATAATTGTTTCTACTTTTGGCACAAAGCCAGCAATTACTCAGTACATTACTGGTACTTTACAGCCTAACCACAAAACCACATACCGCCACAGATACTAAATGTTACATTCTGCTCCTTCACCAATCTCTCTTTCCTTGTCTGAATAATAATAATAATAATAATTCTACTTTTGGCACAAGGCCAGCAATTATCCCAGTGTATTACTGGTACTTTATTTTATCAACCCTCTAAGGATGAAAGGCAAAGTTAACCTCAGCGGGATTTGAACTCAGACCGCAAAGGGACGTAACTATGCTGGAAAGCATGGCATCCGACTCTCTACCGATACTGCCAATCCACCGCCTTAACCAGCTTAATAATGAGGAAGTTTATATCATGAAATCTCTCTAAATTCTTGATTGTTTTCAAAATGACTTCTATATGAGAGGCAGTGACTTTTATTAGAAGTATGATAACGAAGGGGTTAATTAAAGCAACCATGTAGAGGCTCTCTTGTTAGCTGATTATTCTTGACTTTCAGGGTTTTTGGGGGATTTTTTAAATAGGGGTTATGGACTCTTATAGGGGAGAAATAATCCAAGATATGGACTTGAATGTTAAATTAGTAGTAATTTTCCCTTCTATTAGCTGACTGCTCCACAACTAGGTTGTTATTTTAGAGTATTTGAATATCTGAATATTCAAATTTGTTTTGTTTGTTTTTTTTTACAGATTCCACCCACACACCAAAATCTCAGCTTCCACTGGACAAAGTGGAATTTAATAAATAATCAGTATAGACACAATTTTGTAAGGTAGTGAAATATTAAAACAAAATGATGAAAAATAAAAAATTTGAATTTTCAGTTAATACTCAAAATTGAATTTTTCCCTTTTCAATCTTTCAATTTTACATTTAATCTTCATAATCAAAAAGGTTATTTTTTTTGTTATATTTTTTTGTTTTGTTTCTCAAGAAATATATGCTAGCTTTGTAGAACACTTAATATTGCAGTGGTTGTTGTTTCTGTTATGTAAGTTCCAGCACTTTCTGATTGAGCAAACCTATATTAAAGTAATGTTTGGATGTGGTGGTTGTTTGCATGCGAAACAGAAGTTTCATGTAAGAGTAAAGACACCCTTCAACGAATGACCATGGGATTTGCACCTAGAAAGTTCCTCTCTGAGGCACAAGTCAGGCCAGGTTGTTTGTGGAAGACCAACAGTCACCCATGCATACCACTCTTCTCTCTCCACGCCACCGATGTTGTCCAAGGGAAAGGCAATGGCTTATACAGCTTGGCACCAGTGATGCCACAACTCATTTCTACAGCTGAGTGAACTGGAGCAACGTGAAATAAAGTGTCTTGCTCAAGAACACAACACAAAACCCGGTCCAAGAATCAAACTCACAACCTCATGATTGTTCTAACCACTAAGTCATGTGCCTTCATACAGTTTAATGTATTACTGTATTAACAACTGCTGTAAACAAGTACACTTTCATGTAAAAGGTAGCTTATCACACTGCAAAACAAAATTCATCAAGGAGAAAAGCATCGTTCTTTGGTAAAACATTATATAAAATTATAAATAGCAGTAACAAAACTATAAGTCAGTATATAGAGAAGAAACTTAAAGAGCAATAGTAATATCAATGACCAGACTTGGCTTTTATCATTTCTTATTAAAATACTTATGATTATACAAAAACAAAACACTTTAGCATTTAAACCGAACGTATCTGGCCAGAATTTTTCTGTTCAAACTGGTTATAACCAGCTGCTCATACCAATGTTAAGGTATTGTTCTCAAAATAAATAATATCAAAATCTCATAGATTCGATATTATGAAGAGATAATTATGTGAAATAAAGCCTTTTCTGTGAAAATACAATAATAAATATAGAGTAATGTAAATACTAAAGGGAACAAAAAAGAAAGTAAAAAAAGAAATGAAAAGAAAAAAAAAAAGAATCAAGGAACAAAAGAAAGAGAGAGGGGAAGGGACAGGCACTACACCCCAGTTTGAGCAGTGCCTCAGCCGTACCCTGCAACAGCCACCTCACCTCACAGGGCTCTCCCCTCAACTGCGCCACTGTCTTTCTCATTTTACGGAGGAAATCAGCAGAGCAGGGACTAGGGACAACAGAGGTCTTGACGGAAACTGGTACATAGAGGAAATGGTTGGTCAAGCCCTGGTATTTAACTAGGTTACAGTTCACACATGTATATAAGTTTAGTTAGCCTTCTATGCAACTGCACCTCATTTGATATTTCTTGGGTGTTTTAACCCTTTAGCATTTAAACCGGCCATATCCGGAAAGAATTCTCTCACCTCTTTCTGTTCAAACCGGCTGTAACCGGCCACTCATACTGATGTTAAGGTATTGTTCTCAAAATAAATAATATCCAAATCTCATAGATTCGATATTATCTGAGATATTTATGTGAGATAAAGCCTTTACCATGAAAATATAATAGTAAATATAGAGTAATGTATATACTAAAGGATTAATGTTAGTATCTCTAATGCTATCATGTTGCCACATTTCCAGTGACAGGGGAAGGATTTGAACTCAGAATGCTCAGAGCCAGAAGAGATACTGCACAGCATCCCATCTGATGTGCTAACAATTCTTCCAATCCACTGCCTGGGACTAGTACTTTATTTATCGACTTCAAAAAGATAAAAGATAAGAGTTGACTTTAGCAGAATTTGCAAAGAGCCAGTACAAATAGCACAAAGCATTTAATCACATGCTCTAGCAACTCTGCCATTTCACTCCCTTCAATATTCAGTTGGAATTACAGTGAATGTTCATAAAGTTGTTGTTTTTTAACAGTTTTAACTGTAAAATCAATGCTCCATGTTACCATTAACTATTTGTTGTGTAATACATCCAAAGTTAAAATTTGTTTCTTCTTTTATCATCTGATACAATCAATGGAACTGAAAGCTGAAAACTAGATATCATCATCATCATTATCATTGTTTAACGTCCATTTTTCCATGCTAGCATGGGTTAGATGAACTGTCCCATTGTGAGACAAGTTTGATCACATGACCGTGTCTTGCTCATACAGAATTATTTGTACTTGTCAATATAACATTCTACCATTGACTTAACTCGTATATTATTATTAATAATAATTGTGTTGCTGTTAATATAGTTAATATATGTGACTATCAAACTAACCCTTTCGACAAATGACAAAACAGAACTTATTTCTGTTATTTTGTAAGCTACAAAACAAATTTTAAACAAACACCAATTAGGTCTTAGATGTGGTCTGTCAAAAGAACAGTGTTTACACTGATCTAATTAGATTTTAGGGTGAGAATCTAACACTTTATCATTGTTTTTAAAAACTGGCTTATATTTGATAGATCTTTAACGAGAGAAGAAAGATAAATGATATTCTGATATTTTTTTTAAATTTAAATTAAAGAAGAACAACAAAAATTATTAATCTGTTCTTTTCATACTCTGCAATTTCTCAAACATGTGTGTCAATTTTAAGAGTATTGATTAATAATTTAAAATTAAATTTAGAATTCTTAAAACTTTCCTCAGAGACAACACTCCAAGGTCACCTGGAGTTCAAACACAAAACACTTAATCATTTTTGACAACTTGAATTCATGAAAATATCAAATATCTTGTGTCTTTAAACTAATATCTAATTCTCTTCTTTGACCAAAGATGAATTGGCCCTAAAGGGAAACAATTTTAAAATTCACAAAATAGTAAACCAATACATTTTCTTAGTATCAAGTCTTTGAATTGAACTTATCCAGAATATTTTCCTGTTAAGTATAACTGATTCTTATGGCTTTCACAGCTATCTTTTACCAGTGAGATTTCTTTAACACAAGCACATTCACACACATGCATATACATACATAATGTATATGTGTGTGTGTATATATATATATATATATATATATATATATATATATATATGTATGTATATGTATATATATATATGTATGTGTATATATTATACCCAGAGAATCAATAAACATATACATTTTCAAATGTATATGTTTAAGTATTCCAAAACAAACAAATACATGTATAAACATAGAAAGACAAACATAAAACAGAGAGGTTTAACATACATAAACACACATACATGCACACACATAGATACATGCACACACACTTGACTACACCTTCTCTGGGGCTATACACATAAACACATAATTATATGCATGCATTTACACGCACAAGCACACACACATACAAACACAAAATAAAAACTAACAGAAAGAAAGCAAGCATTTGTTTTCATGCATTTTTAGAACTAATTTGTAAACTGTCGCGGGTTTAGCTTTTTCTGTTTTGTTTTTACAAGAATTGTCTTACTCTCATTAGAAGACATCTTTTCGTGGCAGTTCTAAACCAGGGCATGTTCTAATATTTTCACCTTTAACCTCAGTACTTGAAACAAATAAACTATCATTCAATCAAGTAAACAGTAACAACAACAACAGCAGCAATAACAACAATCATAGTAGTGGCAGTAGTAGCAGTAACAACTAATGCACCACCACACTAACACGGAAAGCAAAAAAAGTTTGCTGAACATGACTGGTGTGAAGCCAAGTGCTATGAGCAATCCTCCCTGCTTCTCAAAAGCCTATTAGTGGTAGAGCTGCAGAAGATTGATATATGAAGAAGCATAAGAGAAGGGTATAAAGCAAACAGCGATATCAATTGTTTAGCTAAAATCTGCCAGCAGCAAGGTTTTTATAGAGAGCTTCACACTTGAGGATTGTACATTCGGATTTGCCATGCTTTGTTGTCTCAATAATTGGCTTCTTTGGATGATATGCTGCAGTAAGTGATTCCAGTTTGTTTTGTCGAAACACTACATTTGTTTATGCTGCTTTACCAGTGTCTTCACCTAATGTACACTGTACATTAAAACTTATCTGGTTATCACAACACAACTTCTGCTGAACATGTGTGTCTTGCACACACTGCTATATGTAATTCTCAGTATATGTAGACATTTTCATCATGAATTTGTGTGTATGCGTAAATGTTTGTGAGTGTTGGTGCTTGTGTTTCCATTTTTGGATGTGTGTGTTTATGTGTGTGTGTGTGATGAGTAGACTAAGATAAGTCATTTTGGCAATTCTTATGCATAACAAGCAAGGTGAATGGTTAAAAAGGAAGGTCCAAAGTTTCATAGAAAAGGGCCGAAACCTTTAAATTAATTAGAAGTAACTTGCTGTAGGTTTCAATTAGTATTTCCTTCTCTAAACAATGGCTGCAAACTGTTTATCTTGGCAGTTCTGACTTCAAAGGAGTCTGGGGATTAACTTTCACAGAGAATTGAAATGAAGTTGAATTGGGGAGAGAATGAATGAGGGAGAGAAGGGGAGTCATAAAGAGACAGAAAAAGAGATAGTCAGAAAGAGGCAGAGAGAGAAAGGTTTCTTTATAAAGAAATAAAAGTCTGACGGGCTTTTGAATAGGAGACATAAGAATGTTTCCAGCCCAATCAATATTGATAACATATTTCTAAGGAATCATTTTTGATGACTCTCTCTCTCTGCCAAACCTTGCTTGTCAGTTATCCTCTACCCCATCTTGCAATATAACTGTGTTTGTAACATCACAAATGAATAAAAGTAATAGATCAGTAGTTGAGGAAACATCAATTTTGTTATCACAATATCAGCTCTGTTGGCACATAGTTGATTACTAATTAGAAAACACAGTTTGTGTTTATCGTAGATATTAGCATTAAAACAGTGAAGAAAGTGTTAGCTGAAGCATTGACAAATATGTCATGTTGGAAACAATTTCCACTTTTCTTCAACTAGCAGGGGGTGCAAAGAGCAAATAAAGTGTCACTTTTTTTCTTTATTTTAATAAGTTAGTCAGGAGAAAGAGGACAGTGCTTATGATGTTTTAGCCCCCCCCCCCCCCCCCACACACACACACACACATATACACACATCCCAACCCCTCCCCGGACTCTGTGAGATTGATGTCACTGGCATATTCTTCTTCAACATCTTTACTTCAATGTTTGCAGGAACAGCGTGGGCTTGTTGATATGGGAAGAAGAAGAAGAAGAAGAAGAAGAAGAAGAAGAAGAGGGTGACGTGTTTAATACAGAGGCTGGGTAGTGAAACACAGTGAAGGTGACAAGAGAAGAAGACATGGGTGGAGAGAGGAGGCGGGTATGAAGTTAACTAGTTCAAAAGAGCAGAGGCTGTCGTAGTAGTGACAAGACAGATAAAGAGTAGCATGAAAATTGTGCATTTTTGAGTTAGTAACTGTTGGATATAATGTGTTGTTTATTATTGTTGTTTTTTCTTTACATATAAGTAGACCAATCTTAACTTCATCTTTACTCCATCGATTTGATACTAAATTACTTTAAAATGTAAATAAAATGTGTCAAAAGAAATTAAAATTTGACAGAATTCTTTTGCTGTATATTTTAACTTTTCTTCTAATATCCCGATTTCTTGAATAAGTACATAAATAAGAAAAATATACAATAACATTAAACCTGCTTTGAATTGGGCGATATATTGAATGAAGAAGCAGATAAAATGAATAATACATTATCACTATAAGGCAGAGAATTGGAAGTTAGCAGAAGAAACACACACACATGCCAAAATCAATAATTACATGACAGAAGAGATCATGGAGATAGCAACAAATACAAAACTAATTTGAAGAATTTTTTTAATTAATATATCTCTGGTTTCCAAATATACCAAGATTTATAGATATATAACATATTAACTCTTTAAAAATTACAATATATATGCTTTTTTTCTTACAGGTTTCATTGAAATATAGATATTATGTGATGAAAAGTTGGCTCAGCTCAAGTCATGGGTGGTAAGATTATATTCAGATAGCCCCTAAAATGTAACCCTTTTTCTTTTCTAATGTATTTTAGACACAAAATGGTAGTTATTTATAACTTGTGAGATGCAATGTTAGTATGAATTATTAGTTCAGCAAAATATGTATGATGAGATTGATACTAAAATCTTAAAGATTTAACTTTAGCTATAACAAACCAGCTTATATAAGGTTTCTCAAAATATCTTTTTAAAAATGTAGTTTGTATCATCATCTATATTATTGTTACACCATCATGATTTTAGCATAAATTTCTTGACATTAGCATGGTTTTGACACATAAATTATACAGCATATCTCCAATCATCTTGGATCAGTGTCATATACAGTGATATTTACATTATCAGATGTGTCCTAATCACTTCCTCTCAAGTCTTTGTTGGTCTTCCTTTATAACATATGTCTTTCATTGCTAACTCATCACATTGCCTTACTCAAATATGTAGCATTAATTTATATTACATGGCCAAACAAACACTATTTTATTTTTTAACTTAAGATTAGTTAATACTTTCATGTCATTGTTGTTCTCACTTTATTGTCCCTATCCTTTCTTCTATATTCATATTATACATCCACTGAACCACAATCAATTTTATCATATCTAATCACTAAAGATCTTTTACATTCAGTACTCCTCATATAACATTCTTCAACAAACCTCAAATAGCCAACCTTTTGTACAAAAACAAAACAAAACAAACAATTAAAATTACATCTGACACTAATTAACCTACATAGATAGTAAACTGTATGTATTATCCTAGCAGGCCATCAAAGTAGTTCCTTGTCTTCATTACATAGCTGTTGCTACATATACAACCAAGTATACCAATGTATTTAATGTCCCTATCAAACTGCCAGAGACCCCCACTGTGTCTTTTGTGCAACTTTTGCACTAACTACACATAATTTAGTCACTACATATGTCATTTCTTCATACTGAACAAAGCCACGTGTCTGAAGTTGTTGGCATTTGAAATACTCTGCTACAAATAATTCCTTTAACCCTGTTGATACCAACCCAACTGAAACAGCCTCTGGTTCAGTCATAAAATGTAAGAACTTTGATGTTATGTTCTTAAGACCAACTTAATGAAAAAGGGTATTTGTCTTAATCCTTCAAACTTCTTGGTTATTTTTCAAAAATTAATTTAAATACATTCAATGTATTTCATGAGAAATATGGCCATGAAAGGGTTTAACAAGTTTTTAATTTAAGAGAAAATTATATAAGAGAAAAAAAAATGACTGAAAAAATGACTTCCCGGGCGAAAACTTCAAAATTTCACGGTCGATGAGGGTCGCCTTGCAGTTGTCTGCTTGAGCTAAAGTTTTGCATAAATTGTTTTTTTTTGTTAATTGGAACAAGATAGGGGGTTGGAGCTAAACTTTTAGAAAGTTGAAAAATAAGGGCCACCCTGATATAGATATATAAATACCCTCTCTCTCTCTCTCTCTATCTATCTATCTCACACACATGCACACAAACAATCACCTCCCCCACTAAACACACACACACATCTATATAAATCCCTTGATTTCTAAAATTGACGCATCTACAAATCTTTGGAGTAGCCACTTGATTGCATTTCACAGGTATTGGTCATTCTACTAAAAAGATGAAAAGCAATGTAACTTAACATTGCAATACCTTTTATTTGCTAGCCATATATATATATGTGTGTGTGTGTATATATATATATATATATATATGTGTGTATATATATATATATATATATGTGTGTGTGTGTGTGTGTATGTATATATATATTTAACGAAGGGTATTTTGTAGTATTATAAATGGTTAGTAGATGAAATAACAAGGATAGCTGATTTACTTTATATATGAAAAGGTTTACTTCAGTCAAAAAGAACAATAAACAAGTTACCACGAGTTGCGAAGGTTGACAATGTTATTTTGTTGTTGGTTCATGAGGCTGGTGTAGTCTGCGGCCAGGAGAGAGAGAGAGTAATGGTCTGTAGTTGACTGTAGACCACTGTGGCCTGTAGATAGTGGTGATCTTTACATAGCTTGTAATAGCATACTGCTCCAATCGCTATGTAGACGTGGGATTATACAGGCTTTATATACCTGTCGCTTTCTGTCCTCTGCCTCGAGGGATTGCTCATGCTTCAACTTGTTAATGCCAAAAGGGTGGTGACCTACAGTTTGATCTTTAGGTGTCACCCAAGGTTCAAGGCATGGACAGATTTCGCCACATATATATATATACAGGGTGTACAAAAAAAATATATACACACTTCATCAGTAGATAACTCAAATCCACTTTTTGCTTTTCAGATTTTTAAGACTTAGCAATGAACAAAAGAAATTCATCCTAAACTGCTACTGGAAGTCCAAAGACAGTATAGAAGAGAGTTTCCGTCAGAATGGCTAACTCTCTCGAATCATTTATAAGTTTGAATCTGATGGAACTGAATATAATATACACATGAATACTTCTGAAGACCACGGATATCAACAAGCCCCAGAAAACAAGAAAGGGTACTAGAAAGTTTTCACAGAAGTCCGAGAACATCTTTCTGGCAAGCAAGCCGTGATGTAGGAATTTCAAGAACATCTGTCTATCACATTTTAAAGTGCTGCAATTGGAGAAGTTATATACTTACATTTGTCCATGCTATCAATGAAGATGTTCCGGACAAAAGAATAGAGTATTGTGAATGGTACTTGGCAAAATGCTTACACACTTTCCAACAAAAGTTGTGTGGAGTGATGAGGTTACATTTAAATTAAATTAACCGTCACAAAACCACAATTTTAATGTATTTTAATAAAAATGTTCATTTTATTGTATATTCTGAACGCATCTAACATTCATTATGATCACTTCCTGTTTTCGTTTTCCTCTCTCACATTTTTAACTCTTAACACCTTGTAATGATTTAGCAGAAAATATCTAAAAATAAGTTTGTCAATTCAAATGTTTGTAGTATCTTTACTAATAGATAGGTAATTGTGGACATTTGCAATGTTAGAGTAAACACTTTATTTTTTCATATGATGCAGTCATAGTGTTACTAATGTGGTCTCATGTAGTACAGAACATTAAGAGTTAAGCTTAGATTCACTTCCTTATCACTTCTATCTGCCAGTCTAATCTATGATGATTTTTGCTGCCATGGAAATAGTGTTATAGTAAACATAACTTTAAAGAAATGACAGGATTATTGGATGCAAATAGTATGGATAGCAAATCAAAGTGCTTTCACATTCCACTATTTTATAACATTTGATCTTTCTTTAAAAGTTACAAAAATGCATATAATCTGATATATATATATACAGAAAGGTAGGATAATATGTATTACATAAATTAGGAGAAAACTGCCCAGAAGGCAGGGTTTCTAGAGTGTGTGCATGTGAGTGTGCATGCATGTGTGTGTGTGCATATGTGCATATCTGTATGTGTGTGTGTGCATGTGCACATGTATGAGACAAATATTTCTATTGAAATGTATACCTTGTATACACTATGTCGAAATGCAAGTGTTTGTGAGATTTTATTCTCGACCATCAGAAAGAGTACAATTGGGTGTAGCAATGGTGACCAGCAAAGACTAAACAGCTGTCTGTTTGACAAGGTAATTCATAGATGTCTTGACAAGGTGGGGTCAGTGGTTATCTTCTGCAGCCAAAGTCACCATACTGTGGTCAATGGTTCAAAGATAGTAAGCTTCATAAGCCAGCAATATTTCCAGGCTGCAATATAATTTGATCACTAATATTTGATGTGATGGTAGTGACAAGCAGTGCTTGCAAAGAATTCATTAGATCCTAAATAACTAACTAACTGGCAGGAAAAGTTTATATTCCTTTTGATGACATGAACAGATATATTGATACGGATAAAGTAACAGACACAGACTTATGAATATGCATGTCATGCACTGTAACTGTTTTTACTGTCAAAGATGCATAAGAGCAGTGGAAATTATAACAACTATGAAAACAAAAAAAAATATGCCTTAACTCAAGGGAATGTATGTGTGAATATAGAGGGGGGGGGGGGGTGATATAACTGGGTTAAGAATAAGAGATGTCTAAGCTATATTTAGTGTGTTTGTGTGTGTTAATGAGAGCAAGAGTAAGGAAGATCAAATATCAAATAAGTGACAGAGATAGAGAAAGACAGAAAGATGAAGAGCAATTCTCCCCGCTCTATCTTTTTTATACTATCCTAAGTGGCTATAGAGTTGTAAATTTGCATATTGTTGAATCTTTTTTGTAGTTTTTTTATCAGCAGGATGTCCCTTCTTCTGTTAAAGAAAAAGTCTAAAGTCTGTCTTAAGTCACGAGGCTCATCAGGTCAGTGCTTATTCTGGTTTCTGTGGCATGAAGTAACTGAGAGTACAAGACTCCCCACTGGACAGGACACCAGTCCATCACAGGGTTAAACCCCCAGCTACTGCTGGTACTCATTTTCAGCTGAGTATACTGGAGCAACATGAAATGAAGTGTTTTGTTCAAGAACACAAAACATAGCCCAGTCCAGGAATTGAACCCATGACATTATGATCATAAGTTCAACATCTTTACCACTAGACCACATGCCTAATGTTAACTTATCAAAATTAAACTATGACAGAAAACTATTTCCTCTAAGAGAAATGATGTTGTTGTTGTTGTTTAGCTCTAAATTAATTCAGACCTATCGGATATATGATCAAAGCAATCACCATCCCATCTACTTTCTCACACAATGTATTCATTCGGGATTACAGTATCCAAGATGTCCGGCATACTGTGTGTATTCCAGTTTTTTTTAGAGTAGATGCATCATATCCTTGCATGTCAGAACCTGATTGTAAAACAATGCTTCAGAAATGCCCACACAGCCCATGCTAGAGGGATAAAGCAAATGTGAAAATGCTGATGATGATGATGGTGATGGTGACAAGGAGGTGGAGGGGAGAGGGGAAAGGAGGAGGGAGAGGAAGCAGAAGAGAGGAGGAGGTGGAAGATGCAGCGACAATGGCAGTGGTGGTGGTAAGGTGTGGTTTAACCCTTTAGAATTTACATTGCTCTATATATATATACTATTGTATTTTCACAGCAAAGGCTTTATCTTACATAATTATCTCACATAATAATATCGAATCTATGAGATTTTGATGTTATTTATTTTGAGAACAATACCTTAATGTAGGTATGAGTGGCTGGTTACAGCCAGTTTGAACGGATATGGCCAGTTTAAATGCTAAATAGTTAAGGGAAATTTGACTGCTATATCTTGCAGCTCCCTAACTGACATGCCACTTGTAATGTTAACTACTTTGCCTCATAATAACACAGTAGTAAGATTTGAACTCATGATGCTAACCTTACAGCCACTGTACCATAGGACAACAACAAAAATATATAACATAAAAAAAATATTTATTAATAGTTCTACCTCATTATGGACTCAGCCCATCGTTTGGAACAGGTAAAAGAATAAAAGTATCACCTAACATTTTTAAACTGCAAAATAATGTCACAAGAAGACTTACGAGAATCAGTTCTTTCACTGAGCTAAATCAACTATTAGCAGGAAAGACCTAACTATAGAACCTTAGATGTAGAAACTCCCATGTCTTGAGATGCATGAGGTAGCCAAAGTGCTCAAAAGACCCTGGTAAGTTGCATCTACTGTTCCAATTAAATGCTGATTGGTTAGAGGCTGGCCTCATGTTTACCTAATTCTCAAAAAAGTCTAGTTTATTTTTCATCCTTCTCTGAAAGATAGCGGATGTGGGGGGGGGGGGGGGGGTTAGATATATGGCTAAAGACATCAAATTTGGAAATTATGACCTTGTAAAATAAAATGCTAAGAATCCTGTCATAAAACACTGACACTCTTGTAAACATAAAATAAATGTCATAGAAATGAAAGACAGACAGGCAGAAATATCGACCAGTTAAGTTAATGTCCTCAGTAGAAAGAGACAGATACAAATAGATAGGAGAAGGAACAGAGAGTTGGTAATGTATGTGTGAATGTGAGTGTGTGTATGAATCTAAGTGTGTGTATGTGTGAATGTGAGTGTGTGTATGAATCTAAGTGTGTGTATGTGTATGTGTGTGTGTGTGTGTGGTGCACTAAAGAAATTTAAACAAATTAAATGAGTATGAAATCTAACAACAAAACATTTGCCTTCAGTAATCATTAAACTTGAAGATAAGCAGATGAAAAGAAACTGTGCTGATTGCTGGAGCAATCCTGAATTAGTGCGTTTGATAAAAGAGATGAGATAAGCAGGAATTAATAGTTATTGTGTTCACAAAATTGAACCAGTAGGTTTATTACAGTGAAATGGAAACAAGAAAAGTTCTCTGCAACTTGATTTATTCATTCATTCTACATAAAACACAATATCTAACCAGGCTTTGCTTTGTTAGAGATGTTTCTCAGAATACTTGGAGGCATTACAGGAACAAGAAACACCTACTTATTTACTCACACATTCACAACACATGTACAATACATATACACATTCAACACACACCTAAGTATATACATAATTGGTTATTTCTTTACTAAGTTGCCCAAATAATTCTCTCTTCTACCTCTCTTTCTCTCTCTCTACCTTCTTTGAAAAGTCTTCATAAGAAAGCTCACAGGTTTTTGTATCCCTTCCTGTTTTAATTTCATTTGTTTCCAGTTTTGATAAGTGTTAAAAATAGATGCATTGACCAGGAGCTGTTGATGGTACAGAAGCTTTTCAAGAGCAAGCCAATTAAGACTCAATCAGGTAAGTATTGAGTATATATACAGTGCAAATATATGTTAATTCAGAGCTTTTGTTGCAGTGGTTCCTGCACAGATTTAATAAATAACAGCATATATATATAGTGCAAATATGTAAAGTCAGAGCTACGACTGCAGTAGTTCCTGCATAGATTTAATAAATAATAGAGTATATATATATAGTTCAAATATGTAAAGTCAGAGTTCTGACTGCAGTAGTTCCTGCATAGATTTAATAAATAATAGAGTATATATATACAGTGCAAATATGTAAAGTCAGAGCTCTGACTGCAGTAGTTCCTGCATAGATTTAATAAATAATTGTTTCTACTTATAGATTTAATAAATAATAAAGTATATATATACACAGTGCAAATATGTAAAGTCAGAGCTCTGACTGCAGTAGTTTCTGCATAGATTTAATAAATAATAGAGTATATATATATATATATAGTGCAGTGATTCTTGCACAGATTTAATAAATAACTGCAGTGATTCCTGCACTGATTTAATAAATAACAGAGTATATATACAGTGCAAATATGTAAAGTCAGAGCTCTGACTGCAGTGGTTCCTGCACAGATTTAATAAATAAATAATAAACTTAATTTTTAAAAAACTATATAATAAGCAGGCAGAAGCTAACAACAAAAAATGAGTGGATAAGATAATCAGATAGGTTGATTAAGATTAGTCTTAGACAATATGACAGCTACATCTATCTGTGTATATGCACCAGAAGATGAACTTGCAGACGAGCAGAAAAACCATATGACAACCTCTCTAGTACTGGTACCATGACAAAATGCACCCAGTACACTCTGCTTGTTAAGTGGTTGGTGTTAGGAAAGGCATTCAGCCATAAAAGCCATGTTACAAATTGAAACATAAAAGAGAGCCATGGCCTTCTAACCTGTTTACAAGAGCAGTGATTCCAAAGATGAAAAGACTTATACCATTACAACCTGTTCAAACAATACAAGCCTAGAAAATGGACAGAGGAGGAGGGGGGGGGGGGTCCTCATTATCATCATTATTAGGTTTGGCAGTATAGGTAGAATGTCAGACACCATGCTTTATAGCATAATTATGGCCCTTTACATTCTGAGTTCAAGTCGTTCTGAGTTCAAGTCCCACCGAGGTTCACTTTGCCTTTCATCTTTACAGGTCGATAAAATAAACCAGCACAAATGCACAGGAATAATTGCTGGCCTTGTACCAAAAGTAGAATTATTGGCAGTATCAGTAGAGGGTTGGACGCCATGCTTTACAGCAAAGAATTACGGCCCCTTATGGTCTGAGTTCAAATCCCGCTGAGGTTAACTTTGCCTTTCATCCTGAGAGAATTGATAAAATAAAGTACCAGTAATACACTAGGATAATTGCTGGCCTTGTGCCAAAAGTAGAATTATTATTATTATTATTATTATTATTATTATTATTATTATTCAGACAAGGAAAGAGAGATTGGTGAAGGAGCAGAATGTAACATTTAGTATCTGTGGCGGTATGTGGTTTTGTGGTTAGGCTGTTCAATTCACAATCGTAAGGTTGTGAGATTGATTCCTGCCTGTACCAGGCAGCACATTGTGTCCTTGAGCAAGACTCTTTATTTCACGTTGCACCAGTGGTCTGAGGACTTATCACCACTTTCTACTGTATTAACAATATGTTGAGGCTACCTCTCATTTCTCCACATCAGGATCAGATGAAGTTGTCTTTCTTTCCCTTTTTTTTATGATCTGAGTTCAGATCTCATCAGTATCAACATTACATTTATATTCTTAGTTGGATGTAGATAAAATACAGTACCAGTAATACACTGAACCTGATTCAATCAACTATACCTCTCTCTCCATAAAAATGCAGACCATGTCCCAATGTAAGAAACCAATGCTGTTATGTCAAGAATTATATGGTTAACTGCTGTTCCTAATACTAACTAATCAACCATGAATTGAGAATGATATCTAGTTCATTTTGGTTTAATTCTGTTCCCTGAAGCAAAGAGAATAATGCCACAGCAGGGTTTGTTAAGCATCACTGTCACTTTTTCATTTCCTCACACCTTTCTCTCTCTCTCTCTCTCTCTCTCTCTCTCTCTCTCTCTCTGTCTCTCTCTCTCTCTCCTCACACACACACACACACGCATACATTTTCTTATTTCCTACATTTCACTGTGTGCATGCATGTGTTTGGATGGATTTGGATGAGAGAGAGGAGAAGAGGCAGGGGACAGAGAGAGGAGAGAGTGAGAGTGGTGGGAAGAGTGATGAAGAGATTGAGAGAAAGAGAGAGAGAGAGAGAGAGAGAGAGAGAGAGAGAGAGAGAGAGAGAGAGAGAGAGAGAGAGAGAGAGAGAAAGAGAGAGAGAGATATTCCAATTCAACACAAGACTTTTGAATCTCCATTTAGTAATCATACAAATTATTTGTATTCAAAGTAAGTGAGAATATGACAGAGTGAAAACTGTGTCTCATAGAGAAACAAAGGAGCTGTAGTAATAGACCTTGATAATAATTTAAATTGAACCAAGGTATAAAATTGTTGACAGTCACACAGAAGATTTAATTAAATAATGACAACCACAACATACACCACCACCACCACTAACTCACCTACAGCAGCACCACCACAACTATCATTGATTTAATGTCAGTTGGTATGGGTCCTCAGGCTGTGCATTACAGAACCTCTTTAAAGTTTCTATCACCTCAACTGTCAGGCCCATCCTCAGATACAACTTCATCACTCATTCAAATGATTTTCTTGTTCTTCCTTTGCTTTAGCTATCACTCACTATGAACATATAGCATTTTTCCACTCAGAATATCACCCATATCCGTATCAGTGTAATCAGCTCTCATAAAAGATCCAAAACATCATGCTTTATAACATTACACACAGCATAGGGAATACACCCATAAATCACATAGCAAAAGAAAAGACTGTCAGGACATACGTATATTTTGTTGCTGTAGCTAAGTCCAACTGTCTCATTACATTCCAAATACTGATGAAATCACCTCCAAATACCCAGACATATCTACAAACAGTCCAGAACTCAACTACAACTCAAGCATATATATATAAATTTGAGCAACTTCCATCCATCCGTCCTTCCATCACACACTAGAGATGATTGAGGAAGGAAGGGGTGATGACGTCACACTCTAGAGATGATTGAGGAAGGAAGGGGTGATGACGTCACACACTAGAGATGATTGAGAAAGGAAGTGGTGCTGACGTCATGCACTAGAGATGATTGAGGAAGGAAAGGGTGATGACGTCACACACTAGAGATGATTGAGGAAGGAAGGGGTGATGACATCACACACTAGAGATGATTGAGGAAGGAAGGGGTGATGACGTCATGCACTAGAGATGATTGAGAAAGGCAAGGGTGATGACGTCACACACTAGAGATGATTGAGGAAGGAAGGGGTGATGACGTCACACTCTAGAGATGATTGAGGAAGGAAGGGGTGATGACGTCACACACTAGAGATGATTGAGGAAGGAAGGGGTGATGACATCACACACTAGAGATGATTGCGGAAGGAAGGGGTGATGACGTCACACACTAGAGATGATTGAGGAAGGAAAGGGTGATGACGTCATGCACTAGAGATGATTGAGGAAGGAAAGGGTGATGACGTCACACACTAGAGATGATTGAGGAAGGAAGGGGTGATGACGTCACACACTAGAGATGATTGAGGAAGGAAGGGGTGATGACGTCATGCACTAGAGATGATTGAGAAAGGCAAGGGTGATGACGTCACACACTAGAGATGATTGAGGAAGGAAGGGGTGATGACGTCACACACTAGAGATGATTGAGGAAGGAAGGGGTGATGACATCACACACTAGAGATGATTGCGGAAGGAAGGGGTGATGACGTCATGCACTAGAGATGATTGAGGAAGGAAGGGGTGATGACATCACACACTAGAGATGATTGAGGAAGGAAGGGGTGATGACATCACATGCTAGAGATGATTGAGGAAGGAATGGGTGATGACAAATTACAGAAAACACCATCTAACATTCACTACACATGTGTGTACAATCTATATATAAATTTGAGCAACTTATTTTTGTAAGTGTATATTTATTTGCATGTTTAGAATAATATACTCATACACGTGTCAGTATAAAAAATAAATCACTCCCTGATATTCAGTTATTCTTTCAACAACTCCTGTTCAAAAGATGCTTGCATTGGTTTCATCATGTACCCTAACATCCATGTACTGAAAACAATTGCAATGTAGTCACAACAGATTGACTGTTTTAAGTGGCAGGATAGTCAGCTTCTTCTTCTTCTTCTTCTTTTCATATCTTCGAAGCATGTGGTTATATGACAGTTTCCCATTTCTTTACACAGTCCTTTGCATTATTATTAAATTCTGCGAGATCTTTTAAGTTGCCCTGGTTGGGTAGTAGAGGGCAAACAAGGCAGTGCTGCATCGTATGGTCCTCCTCTCCGCAGCATTCGCAGATGGTTGGGCCTCGGTCTTGTAGCCCCATCTGGCCATAGCAGCTTTGGATCGCCCCATTCCTGTTCTCAGGCGGTTGAGTGTCTTCCACTGGACCCACGGTGCTTCTGAGCCAGGCAGGAGGGCTTCATAAGGGGGGGGGGGGGATTCCCATGTCAATAGGAGGGGAGTCATTCTCTAGTTTTCTAGTCCATAGCTGTAGTCTGGTTTCTTCCTGATGGTCAGCTGAAAAGATGAATTAGTATGATCAAGAAGGATCTTGAATTGATACTTAACCCTTTCATATTTAAACTAGTCGTATCTGGCCAGAGCTCACTCACTTCTTTCTGTTCAAACCAGCCATAACCGGCTGCTCATACCGATGTTAAGGTATTGTTCTCAAAATAAATAATATAAAAATCTCATAGATTTGATATTATTTGAGATAATTATGTGAGGTAAAGTCTTTACCGTGAAAATATAGAATAGTGTAAATGTTAAAGGGTTAATCCTCACAAATATAGAATTCACTGCTCAAATCATGACTGACTGATGACCTCTGAATTGGATGTTTGTGATCATCTAGCATGGTTTGCAATGCAGTGAAATCACTGGTTGAAGCTGGCTCAACTCCTTCCAAGTGACTGCCAACAGAAGAGCAAAGTAAATAAGTATATTCAGCTCAAACATAAAAACACACAAACATAGCACCAATAGTCATATTAGGATATCTCCTAAGCATTGAATGTGGGTGAACCCCCACCAGAACCTATAGATATCTACAAATAAACTGTACAGTGGGGAGAGAGTTAACATGTCCAGCCTGAATGCCTAGCTATCAGGCTTGACTTATTTTTGTAATAAGAATATCATATTTTTTAACCATTTATCTCATTTCAACAGAAGATGAAATATAACTTTTTTCTACATTTACAGTGGCTACATTTCAATAGGCTTTCTCTTAACTCATCATTATTCGAGGCGATAAAGATTTTTAGTTTGAATTCAGTCTGATATAATGTAGATCCAGGAATAAGCCACCTGATAAGTAATAGAAGATAAAACTGATTGAAATGTAGTGTAAATGTAAATATTAAAAAATATGGAACATAAGAGCAAGAGACAGTTATCTAACCAGTTTAGCTTCAGAATGTGCCAACCTGTCTAACCCATGGAAAATAGATGCAAGACAGTGGTTATGATGTTTCATCTCTAGAAAGGGGGCTAACCCTTTTGATACAAAACTACTTGAAACTGGCCCTGTTTCTATGGTATAAAACAGTGTTTTAAAGTGCTTTTATTGATCTATGAACTTTCCATCAAAGTTTGATGTAAGACCCTTTGTTAAGCTATGTTCCAAATGCTAGCTTAAAGTACTTATATTGACCTAAAAACTTCCCATCATAGTTTTAAACTTGGCAGAGCCCATCCCTCTTCAGGTCTAAACACCAAGAAAGATAGTAAGTGAGAGAGAGAAAGTTAGAAAGGGATATAGAGGAAGAATCAACTGCAGTAATAGACTGGTACTTTTTTTTTTATCAACCTCGAAAAAATGAAAGGCAAAGTTGACCTCGGAGAATATAGAGAAAGCAAAAAACGGTTATTTTAAAAAGAAATATTTCAAGGAATCAAACCAGGATCAGAGATCATCTCCAGATCAAGACAAAAGACATTCTGAAATGAATATAACTTCGAACTCATAACTTTGCAGTTGATAAACCAGCATCCTAATGTCACCTTTCACTTGATATTTTAGTCAATCATGAAGTAAGCATTTGCAACTGACATGATGAAGACTTCAGATCTTGTAACTCAAGTATTTTATGAAAAATAAAATGAAAATAAAAGAAAAATGAATACCCCTTCCCATTAAACTTTTTCAAACACGAGTGTCAAAAGAGACTGGAAAATGACATTGTAAATTCATTATAGAGGAGGTAGGATATGAATGAAACCATCTTCAACACTCTCAGAACAGACTGAAGCTAATATGAAAGATCACACACATTCTCAGTACTCTCACTTTTTATGCTCATTCTAATAAACAATAGAAATGGAAGGAATTAGAATCATACTAACAAACTCTTTGTGGGGTTTTTTTTGTTTTATTTTTACACTAACATCAAAATAGTTTCAAAAAGATTGATTGAGCAAATTCTTTTTTCTTGTCTTTCTTGCTATCATTAGAAAATATGTTGTGTATCTTTTTTTTAATTGCTGAATACTAAAATTAACTTCATTTCTCTGTTGTTTTCACAATGATCAAAACTCAGGCATTATTTACCTTTTTTGTGACAAATATTTTTAACAATGATTTAAAAATAGAAAAATTTTTTTTTAAATTGTTTGTTTATATATAAACTGCATTAAATGACATGCAATATTATGTTTTAAACTGGAAAGATGAGAAAAGTACAGATGTTAAATAGTGTGAGAAAAAGAAAGATCACATAAAAGCCTAGAGTAAAAATGAGCAATAAATAAGAGAAAAACCCGTACTTAATGTCTTTCTACAAAACATATTTACAGTTCCTTTGAAAGTTTTTAACAGTCTTGTGTTGCTATGATTTCAATATCTCGAAGACACATTTAGTCAATTTTTTTTTTCATTGAATTCAAAACTATATATGAAGAATATTTGCCTAGTGACAATACTTTCTGCATGAGTATATCAAAACAATTTAGAACACACACATAAATGGTTTTGTTTTCTTTTTAAGCATATACATACAAAACCATACAGAAGCATTAATGAGATATTTTCAGTTAATTAGCTGAAACACTAACTGAAGATTTCATTATATAAACAATGGGATTTTAAAGAATAAATAATAAAATTTTAAAGGGCAAACAATTTGATTTACAATAGCATCTTGATCATTGTAAATCAAATTAATTCATTAATGCATAGTGTCCCCAAAACAGTCAGGAAATTATGCAATTAAATTAAATATACAAATTAAGCATTATGCATTAATGGGTTAAAACAAAGAAGAACATGTTTATTGCAATTTGATTTATAATCAACAATATACTATTCCTACTCTACATATCCCTGATTTATGTCCCTTTAAGGTACAAAGACGTGGGATGGAAAAAGGACATTAAACAGTGATGATGATGGTGATGATGATGATCATCATCATCATCATTTTACGTCCGCTTTTCCCTGCTTGCAAGGGTAGATAGATAGATAGATAGATAAAGACATGGCATATTATGAATTGATGGAGTTGGGGGGAAACAATGCAGCCTTTACAGAGAGTCAAAATTGTTGTTTACACCAGAATTGCAGGATCAAGAATCGTCTGGAGAAGAGTTTTAAACAAAACAAGTGTGTGTGTGTCTGCTCTGTACTGAGAGAATGTATGTGCTTGGATATATATATATATTCAAATACATATTTTTGTCATGTTCCCCCCTCACTTTCACTTAATTTTAATATATTTTGACATTTATAAATACAAAAATATGTATTTGAATATATATATATATATATATCCAAGCACATACATTCTCAGAGTATAGGGCAGAGCCAATAAACAAAGATACACAAGAGAAATCACTGACAACGACTTCCTTTCTTGTGCACACAAAGTTTTATTAATAATAATCTTTTCTAAAGGTCACAAATTTGAAAGGAAGAATAAGTTGATTAAATCATTTAGCACATTTTTTTTATCAACCATGGAAGGATGAAAAACAAAGTTGATCTTGGTGAGATTTGAACTCAATATAAAAGGGTTGTAATTAATTGCCAAAAGGTATTTTGTTTTATGCTCTAAAAACTCTGTCAATCGACCTCTCTTAATTCTATTAGTAATAATGGAAGCTTCTATCATCTTGATTTTGCTGACTCTACAATCTAGCGTAAAATTTGAAATAGTTTCCATAAGAATTTGGGTTTAACAGGTTTTACCATTAAAAAAAAAATGTGTGTATCGTTTTTGTATTTGTTTGGAAGATTTTTTATCTGAAAAGGCATGTTGAAACAGATACCGTTATACTTTGGGATGGTCATGCTACCAATAAAAACACATGTACCAATTGGATTTCACTTCAATTTATTATTAAAGACAAGATGGTATTGGTATAAAACCCCCCCAAAAAGAGATACAAAGTAACAACAAAAGTAGTCACTGAATGTGTGAATGTGTGATGAATGAGCTTTGATATCAACAATTAAAAAAAAACAACTGGGAAATTATAATAATAAATTGAAGTGAAACCCAATAGGCATGGTGCATGTGTTTTTATTGGCAGCATGACTTCCCTAAGTATAACAATATATGTGTGTGCGTGTGTGTGTGTGTGTGTGTGTATTATATACATATATATATATATATACCACATTATAAAGTGGTCGTGTAGGTGTGACGACAAAAAGCACCCAGCCCACACTGTAAAGTGGTAGTGTAGGTGTCATGACAAAAAGCACCCACCAAACACTGTAAATCATCATCATCATCATCGCCGTTTTACGTCCGTTCTTCCACGCTAGCATGGGTTAGACGGTGTGTAAATGTGGTTAGCATTAGGAAGGGCATCCAGCTGTAGAAACCAAACCAAAAGTAGTTCTGTTAGAGCAAGGCATGGTCCCCTGACCTGGCATTTCTGACAACAGCACAACTTGTCTAACCCATGGTAGCATGGAAAATGGACATTAAACAGTGATGATACATATACACACACACACACATATATAAATATATATATATATATAGATAGATAGTCTGTGGTGTGGGGCCTGGAAAGACCACAAATCAGAGTAGAACTTGATACCTGGTGTGATGCAGAGTGGGTATATTAGTCAGGTAGAGAATCAACAGTGAGCTCAGGCAGTTTCGCAGTTTCAGCTAGTTACCTATTTCTCAAGGTAACTTGTCGAAACCACTTCATCTCATGGTTGATCTTTTACCTCACTAATATATATATATATCGAAAGGTTGTGAGTTCAATTCTCAGACTGGGTGATGTGTTGTTTCCTTGAGCAAGACACTTTATTTCACATTGCTCCAGTTTACTCAGCTGTAGAAATGAGATGATAGGGACTGGGGTCCATATCATTCCACTGCAAAGTGGTCGTGGAGGTGCCACGGCAAAAAAGCACCCAGCACTCACTGTAAATGAGGTTGGTGTTAGGAAGGGCATCCAGCTGTAGAAATCAAGCCAGAATCAGTTCCGGTCCCACCCTTGCAAGCAGGGAAAAGCGGACGTAAAATGATGATGATGATTATAATAACAATAATAATTATCATTATTATTATTATTGATACTCTGCTCCTCACGAGCATTGAGTTCTCATCTTGGCATACCGCCTATGGACGCAATTAATTTGCACCTCTAATATCTAATACAAATATATATATATATATATATATATATATAAGTATGTACACGTACATACATATATGTATACAGACGTACAGTAGTATTTATATATATATACATACATGCACACATATATATATGTACGTATGGATTCACCGAACATTTATTATAATGCTTGGTGTGTTTGTAAACAAACATCCCGTATTAAGCCGTAGTGTCTAGCAACCATCGTTGCTCGTTTGTTCAACACTGACAGAGG
The DNA here is from genome assembly GCA_964016885.1 of Eledone cirrhosa. NCBI lineage: Eukaryota > Metazoa > Mollusca > Cephalopoda > Octopoda > Eledonidae > Eledone > Eledone cirrhosa. The sequence continues at coordinate 111,375,754 of OZ024745.1, forward strand.
AACGCTGTACTTATATTTAAGTAACAGCCGTACTAAGAGTGGGAAATGAAATTTTGTTTCATTTTTTCCGTTTATCGTTTTCGGTGCACCCGGCCGATTAACCCACTCGATATGCAAATTGGCTACTCAGCCGTTAATATGCATAAGGTAAGTATATATGTTCAACAATCTGGCAGCAAGGTATACGTTGCTGACGAAAGCTAATAAGCTTGAAACTAGTACAGCGTTCCTTTGTCAGTGTTGAACAAACGAGCAACGATGGTTGCTGGACACTACGGCTTAATACGGGATGTTTGTTTACAAACACACCGAGCATTATAATAAATGTTCGGTGAATCCATACGTACATATATATATGTGTGCATGTATGTATATATATATATATATACATACTACTGTACGTCTATATACATATATGTATGTACGTGTACATACTTATATTTAAGTAACAGCCGTACTAAGAGTGGGAAATGAAATTTCGTTTCATTTTTTCCGTTTATATATATATATATATATATATATATATATATATATATATATATATATATATATATATATATATATAATAAATTCAGTTCAGACCCACTCTGAACATCTGTAAGTCAATATCTACTGCAAGAACATTGTTGAGAAGAGAACCAGGCCTAATTTGAATGCTGACAATAAAGTGAACTCTGCTAGACATCCAAGGACCAAGAAATGTTGTCAAACTGGGCACTGTGTTAGGATTACTACTCTTATAAATTCGACCCAATTTACAAAGTCCTCCATTTAATTAACTACTTTAACAGCTAAATACTGTTATTCTGGTGATTTTCTGTAATAGCTGTTCATTTCAACATCAAATCAAGCTTTTCATGGCCTTAACATCAATGATCTGTTGTAAATTGTTATTAACATCACAAACTACACAGGCATTTTGTATAAAATACTTTCATGCAATGTTTATGCACATATACAGACATAGAGATATAGACAAATGCACACATTCCAAAACCAAGCACAGTAATCAGCAATTATATTACACACAGGATAAAGGAGAGAGAGAAAGGAGAGGTGGGAGAGGGAACAGAGAGAGAGGGGGAGAGAGAGAGGAAGAGGAAGGAGAGAGAGTAATAAGGAAGAAGGAGAGAGAGGAAGACAGAAGAGAAAGTAAGATGGAAGAAAGAAGAAGGAGAGAGTAAGAAGGAAGAAGGAGAGATAGGACGAAGGAAGAAGGAGAGATAGGACGAAAGAAGAGGGAGAGAGGAAAAAGGGGAGAGAGAGAGAGAGAGAGAGAGAGAGTGTCTAGCATAAATATTAAAATATAATCAACAACACCTTGGTATTCAATAACCAATTTGAAATTTCAGGTCGAAGTATTTTTACTCTTTGCAGTACAAAAACATTAACATCATAGTGGAAGCTTTCCGAAAAATATATAAAAATAATAAATAAATAAATAAATAGTAAAATAAAATAAAATAAAATAAAATAAAACATATATAAATTATCACAAGTTTGCAAGGTTTTTCCATTTTCTATCTTAATATTCCCTGACAATTTTGTTAATGATACATCCTTAGCTACATGATACCTAGTTCATTATAAAGAATTCTTCCCCGTGAATAAACTACTTATTCATTCTTTGTAATTTGCCGGAACTCATTTAGGCTTCCAATGCTAACGCCCCATTAAAAGCCGGAGTCGTGACTTTATTCAAACAATCTATTTTTGTCAAAGCAGCAAGCATAAATGGCCAATACTGTAAACAACAGAGGCCAGCTATTGATCTATCACATTTTTTTTTTTTTTTACTTTTTCTTTTACTTTTTTTTTTCTTCATCTACTTCTTCTTTCCAAAGACAACAACAAAAAAAGTTATTAAAGAAATTTTGTAACTCATTTTTAACTGTGAAGATGACTGAAAGTAAAATTCCACAGCACTTAAAAGCTCTCCTTCATATTTTGCTAAATTTACACATTTCTCTATGAGAACACTTTATGTTCTTCACACAAAGAGCACACAACCTTAACTACACAAATGGTTTCATTTGCGTGTCTACACTTGGAAAATATCATTAATATGAACATCTAGTGTTCAAAATTTATTTTCCTTCCTTCTTTCTGAAAGCAATGGAAAAATAGTACATGAAGTTGATGATAATGATGATGATAATGACAATGATAAGAACAACAATAACTAAGATAATAGTAATGATGATGTGGACTGGTTTTAAATCCAGCCACATATATTTACATCTGCTCTAGTTGCCACCATCGTCATTAATATTAATATCATCATCATCATTATTATTTTAGCATTCAATTATCAAAACAGGTATGTTTTTTTGATGCAGCTGCAATATAACATATCTCTATCGAGGTCTTTTACTGTGTTACCCAATCACCTAATGAAATGATTAGACCAGGGCTGGCTTATCTCTCTTTCTCAGGTTGTTCTTACTGAATCTGTTCTATTAAATACAAAACTACTATTAGTCATCTGTCAGATCTTGGGACAAGCTAAGCGTATTACTTAGGGAAAGGGCTTTAATATTGCCAATGATGATAATACTAATTTCTTACATCAACTTTCAGCCATGTATATCTGTGTGTGTCATAAGAAGCAACTAAAAAGGTTGGTGTGAAGAAGAGCATTCAGTTGTAAAAGAAAAATTGACCTCAATGGAATTTTAACTCAAAATGTAAAGAGTCAGAACAAATACCTCAAAGGCATGTTATTCAACACTCTACCAATTCTGCCATTCCACTGACAATTCACAATCAGTGTTATCTATTGATGAATGTTTAGCATCTACTGATTTAAAGGAAATGGATGCTGTGACAATCATGCCTCACTAAGGAACATTAATAATGTAGGTTAAAGTGATAAAACCATGACCAAAAAGGGAAAGAAATTGGGTAACAGCCTTCTTTCAATGAAAATTTAATTTTTTCTTGTGATAATAACCCTTAAAGAAGTGGAATAATGTCCGAATTTGTATGTTCAGAGTCCATGCTAGTTTTGTATTGCTCCCAGCATTATATCATAAGCTGTCAAGAGAACCACTTGATTATTTAAGTGATCAAAATGGCACAAGAAATACAGTTAGTGATAGTACAGTTTATTAGGTACAAAGTGACTGAAAATGTTATGGTAACTGGTGATTTCTGTTACTGTCAAAGACATTTCTCTTCATGTAAAGAATGAAGAAAGCACAATTCTTTATTTATGACAGTGAAATAGAAACAGCAATTAGTATAAAGTAACTTATCTGTGGCCTAAAGGATTTTACAATGTCATTCTCAAAGACAGATTGAATGCAAATAGAGAAAGTGTCAGAACGTGTGTGTGTGCGTGTGCGTGCGAGCGTGTGTGCGAGCATGACAAGTATGTCTTCATGTCCATTTTTCCAGGTTTGCGTAAGTAGTCTGGTATACTTGTTGAAGAAATTGTTTTTATAGCAGCAGAGGATGGTACTTGTGTGTGTGTGTGGCTGTGGATGTGTGTGTATGCATATGTGAGAGTGTCTGTGTGCATGTGTGAAGTCTCAAATGCCCACATTCATGCATATATGTAGCAATGCAAAATGTATGTAGTGTGAAGAATGAGTAAAAGAAATGTGATGTTGCATGGCAGTCAAACATGGGTATAAAATACACAAGACATTCAGAGGTTGGAGAGAAATGAATCAGATATAATCTACTGAAAGTGCAATGCTGACTTGCATTAACCCTTTAGCATTTACATTACTCTATATATACAATTGTACTTTTGCAGTAAAGGTTTTATCTCACATAATATCGAATCTATGAGATTTGGATATTATTTATTTTGAATTTTGAAAACAATACCTTAACATAAATATGAGCAGCCAGTTACGGTCGGTTTAAACAGAAAGGGATAAGAAAATTCTGGCTGGATACAACTAGTTTAAATGCTAAAGAGTTAACCCTTTTGATAACAAACCATATAAAACCCCCACTGGTTCTAGATACAAGCTTGTTTATTTTGAAGGATTTATATTGATTCATCATAATTTTATGTAAGAACTATTATTACAAGCTTATTAATGAGAAAAATTAGCTATATTATTAATTCCCTCCAAATTTTTTAGTATTTTCAAAATGATTTCATTAGAAATATAGTAATGAAAGGACTAAGGGGCAAATGGGAGTAAAAAGCTTGCTGGATATAAAAAGACATAAGTTAAAGTGTCCTGGATAAAAGGTATGTAAAGAGAATGGAGATGGTGTGATGATTGAATTAGTGTTGTATAAAAGGTGCCCACAGGAAAGATGAGAGAAGACAAAGTAAGGTCTGACCCCAGAAAGCTGATCTTTATAAACAGGATGACATATGATGGAGAGGAGTGGCAATATGCCATGCTGAAAAACTGTCCACTCACAAAATGGAGAATGTTGGAATGATAACAAGGTTATTTCTCTCTCTCCCACTATATATATATATGTATATACAGGGTGTCCCGAAAAAATGTATACATACTTTGATTACCTGTACAGGGGCAATATTTATTAGAATGCTGTTGAAGTGTGTATACATCTTTTTGAAACACCCTGTGTACAAATATATATATATATATATATATATATATCCCTTTCTCAGCCATCTCCCTCCCTTTCACACAGATACAGACACACAACAACAACAAAAACAACATGGGTGTAGACATGTAATACAACTGGAACTGAAAAAAACCCCAAAAAAACTGTGACTTATAGCAGCATCCTATGTAAACTGTGCACAGAAATAGTAGGTACCTCCATCTCCACTCTTCCATTCTTTACTGCCCCCACCACCACCACCACCACTACATCTCTCTCAAACATTATAGAGTCACATAATGAGAAGCAACTTTAGCCAAGCATAGAACATGATTGAATTATTGTTTACTTTATTTACTTTGGTTGCCTCATTTAACAAATATTCCACAAACATCCCAACTAATTCAACAGATAACATCCATTTCTCTTTCATTGATCCACATATCAATTCTTTAACTCAACATATTTCTTTGATCTTCAACTGTAGATAAACAACTCTGAAAATCACAACACTCCACCTACCACCACCTCTACTACTAACCCAACAAACAAGCAAAATAACAGCAACACCAAACAAAATAACACCAGCAAAAACAAAAATGACAAAGAAAAAATAATATTAAACCCCCTACACACATACATACATACACATACACACAGAAAATATAGTGATGATAATTAAAAACCCTCTGACTGCATTCTTTCTCACTAATATTTTCAAAACATAATAAAAATTCTTTGAAAAGCAAAATCAATTCTGTGACTTCCATTTCCAATGTATTTAGAATATTGACTGTTGTTGAAATTCACAAAAATAGTGTGAAATGATATGGCCTGAGAGGTAGCACAGTTAAATTTCAATGACACTGTTTGTTATTGTTCTGCAATTCAAGTGTTCTGGTAATTTCAGACAGCTATATTTCGGCTATTCAATAATTTGTCTTTTTTTGTAAGCAAGTCAGTCAATTTTGGTAAATAATGTTGTAAATGTTCATGATAATTTACAGTGGCACGCATTCCTGTGACAAGAGTACTAAGTAACCCTTTTATAGAAAACTAAACAACATAATTTCATAACTGAAGACTTGCCAATACACAGAATTCCATGAAACTTGCTTCATTAAATTAATAGAAAACAAATCCCCCAAAACTGTTGCAATTTCAGTCTTTTAGCAACTTCATTTTTTTTATTTATATTCTTGTTTTGTAACTTTCCAAAATTCCAATAAAGATACAACAATATTTTATGAAAAAAAGTTCATACACAGAGTTTGTGATAAAATACAGTATTCTGTCATAGGTTATGAACAAATTTCACTAAAATAATACATTCCATCAGAAATCAATACATCCTGTATTAATATCAGTTGGGTTTTTTTTTGTACCATAGTTTCATAATATTTATCAGAACAAAATAGTCAATTTTAGGATCACAAATAAATCTCAATTCACTGTCAGAAACTCTGTAATATGGAAATATGTTTATATATATATAACTTGGTAGCAGGGAGCACAGACGTATAATGATGATGATGACGATTGCTATATATATATATATATATATATAGAGAGAGAGAGAGAGAGAGAGAGAGAGAGAGAGAGAATCATGGGCGTACTCAATGCATGGAGAGATGCAGAATGGGTATAGAGATATGTAATAAAATCCCAACCGCGGTAGTAAGCAGTTTCAGCTTGTGTTCAGTAAGCCTGTTCAAGGGTGTAGTAATATTTGTAGGATGTGAAAAAATAGGTCACTGGTCTTAGTTGAATTTATCATCATTATTATTGCTTAATGTCCATTTTCCATGCTAACACAGGAGAAGAATTGATGTTCCATTGTGAGACAAGCCAGGATAATGTCTTGCTCATGGTTTTATATTCAATGTCCTCTATGGCTGTTAATAGTGAGACAAGCCGATTGAGGGGCCCCTGTATGTAATTCCTTAATCTGCTTGAAATAGCACCCATATCTCATTTAAAACACACACTACTGTCTTTTTAAGGGAAGGGCACATAACTTAATATACCCCTAGATACATTTGTCTGAAAAAAAAAGATGGTTGGTCATAGCTGAAGTACCTTTGATCTTAAGTCTATTTGATCAGGGCTTACAGTGAGCTATATGAACCCAACAAATAGTTTATCACACCAATTTCCACTGTCTATTACATATATATGCAATATATGTAATACAATGCATGCATTGTATTTAAGAATAGCTCAGAAAATTTGATCAGTTTGAGCCCAGGCTATGTTTAACTTAATAGACACCATTTGATGTATGTAATACATCAAATGTTTGTAATAAATAAATATTGAAGCCAATGAGAGAGGCTTTATGCAGTTGCTTCACTTGCTAGAAATATCAGCCAAATCTCTCATGAGTGAAGCCCTGCTATCATGAAACATAAAAGACACATTGGGTAATGCAGTCTTAAATATACAAAATGCATATTATGATTGTGAATTCAATTCCCAGACCGGGTGATGTGTTATGTCCTTGAGCAAGACAATTTATTTCATGTTGCTCCAGTTTACTCAGCTGTAGAAATGAGTTGCAATGTCACTGGTGACAAGCAGCATCAGCCATTGACTTTCTCTTGGATATCAGTGGCATGGAGAGGGGAAACTGGTATGCATGGGCAACTGCTGGTCTTCCACAAAAACACCTTGCCCAGCCTTGCATCTTGGAGGGGAATATTCTAGGTGAAAAACAGATAGTCATTCATGACCAAAGGGGTTCTTAGGATGATTAAAGTTAAATCAAGGCAATGAATTGACAGACTAATTAGAGTATATAACAAAATGTCAATTTGTTCTACCTCTCCACTCTCTGAGTTCAAATTTCATCTTCCCAATTCCCCATGTATCTCCCCCACCCACACTATAAAGTGGTATCTTGGTGCCAAGACAATGAGCACCCAGTCCACACTGTAAAGTGGTCCTGTAGGAGACACGATAAAAACTGTTCAGCCCACACTGTAAAGTGGTCGTGTAGGTATCACTACAAAAAGCACCCAGTACACACTATAAATTTGGTTGGCTCTGGAAAGGGCATCGCCGTAGAAACAAAGTCAAAATCAGTTCTGTGTGAGCAAAACATGGTCCTGTGACCTGGCATTGTCTCACAATGGGGCATCTCATTTTCTCCTGAGTGTTTTAAATGAGATATGGGTGCTATTTCTAGCAGATTAATGAATTACATACTGGGACCCTCAATTGGCTTGTCACACTATTCACAACCAGAAACGACATATAAAATTAAAAAAAGTAGTTACTTGATTTAATAACAAACTTGAATAGAACAGTTCAATTAAATAGAATAAACACAAGAAGTAAAAACGTAAAATTGACAACAACAACAACAACAACAACAACAACATCATCATCATCATCATCATCATCATCATCATCATTATCATCAATGATAATAATAATAATAATAATAATAATAATAATAATAATAATAATAACAATAATAATAAACAAAACAAAACAAAACAAAAACGTTGACACTTAGGAATTGTGTGTCATTATCAGAATTGTTTGGTTTTAATTGTCTGAAGCAATAGGTACCACTCATTAAAGGTTAACAATATTTGTATGGAATAAAGGGTGACTGTATTCAACTGAAGAATTTACTAACAAATTTTAATACATTACCATTCTGATTCATGCAAGAGAAAAATATTTGAATAACAAACTAAATAAATTCCATCACATAAACTTAGAGTAGTATTTTCCAGAAATGTTACTGCTACAGTCAACACAGTCATCAATACTACTACTACCACCACCACTACCACAATTATTATTATTATCATCAATACTACCACCACTACCACCACTTATTTTTGTCATTAGTATCATTATTATTATTGTCATTTTACTGGGAGATTGGCAGTATCGGTAGAAGGTCGGACGCCATGCTTTGCAACATAGAGTTACGTCCATTCAAAGTCTGAGTTCAAATCCCGTCGAGGTTAGCGTTGCCTTTCATCCTTACGGGGGTCGATAAAATAAAGTACCAGTAATGTACTGGGATAAGTGCTGGCCTTGTGGCAAAAGTAGAAACAATTATAATCATTTCATATTCTGAGTTCAAATCCCGTCGAGGTTAGCGTTGCCTTTCATCCTTACAGAGTTGATAAAATAAAGTACCAGTAATGCACTGGAGTCAATTTAATTGACTTTCCCCTTCCCTTCAAATTGCTGGCCTTGCACCTAAACTAGAAACAATTATTATCATGATCATCATCATCATCATCATCATCATCAATATTACCAGCCCCACCACTACCACATCTATCATTGTCGTCATCATCATTATTACTTTCACTACCATCAATACTACTACTACCACCGCCACCACCATTACCACCACTACCACCACCACCACCACCACCACTACCACCACCACCACTACCACTACACCTATCATCATTATTGTCATTACCACCACCACCACTATCATTGTCGTCATCATCATCATCACTATTATTCTCACTACCACCACCACCATCACTATCATCTCATCATCACTATTATTATTATTATTATTATTATTATTATTACGGTTAACTTTGCCTTTCATCCTTACGGGGTCGATAAAATAAGGTACCAGTAATGTACTGGGTATTTGCTGGCCTTGTGCCAAAAGTAGAAATAATTATTACGGCCCTTTATGGTCTAACCTTAAATCCTGCCGATGACGGTGGATTGGCAGTATCGGTAGAGGGTCGGACGCCATGCTTTGCAGCATAGAGTTACGGCCCTTTAAGAACTGAGTACAAATCCCGCCAAGGTTAACTTTGCTTTTCGTCATTACGGAGTCAATAAAATAAAGTACCAGTAATGCACTGGGGTCAATTTAATCAACTTTTCTTTTCCCAAAAAATTGTTGGCCTTGTGCTTAAATCAAAAACCATGGCAGTATCGGTAGAAGGTCGGACACCATGCTTTGCAGCATAGAGTTACGCCCCTTAATGGTCTGAGTTCAAATCTTGCCGAGGTTAACTTTGCCTTTCATCCTTACGGGGTCAATAAAATAAAGTACCAGTAATGTACTTGGATAATTACTGGCCTTGTGCCAAAAGTAGAAACAATTATTATCATCACTATCATTATTACCATCACTACCACCCCACCCACCCTCATAATCTTCATTATCATCATTATCATCATCATCATCATCATCATCATCATCAAATGCTTCTGAAGACAGTATTCAGTGTTAATTTACTTGCAAAGTTCTAGTGATACACATCTTTTTATAATGAGATCTGTATTTCACCTCGACAATGATGCCAAAGATGTCCCTAAGTTGTATATGATGTTAGTCCCAGAAGCCTCTCTACTTCGGTGAATTCATCTATCTTCCATCATTTCTTTGTGACAGATGCCAAACTCGTTTCACTAAAGAATCTTTCTTGATGCCTCTTAGGAATATAGTAGGTAAAACTTAAGTTTCATTTGTGAAAGGAGATTTTGAGAATCACAGTCAGTTTTATTATTTTATTCAGATATAGGATAAGTGATATAATCTTTTGATAGAAAACAGAAAGATTTTATTAGAGTTTTTTTGTTTTTTTTTATTCTATTTTATTTTATATTTTTATCTGATGCTTTATTTTAGCTTATGCAGTTGTACTATTACCATGGAAAGACAAAAATTATGAATTCATTCCCGAGTGAAATTATATAAAAGTAAATGCAAAATATAAATAAATTGAAAAAAAAATAATAAAGAAACTTAATTTGTAACTTAAACCTAAAAATTACAATTTCGAATCAGATATTCCATCATATTTGCTGTTTTGGTAGAAAATTATTATTATTTTATTTTTTTCAATATATGTCAAAATTTATACATTTCCACCTCAAATTCTTTACATGCACACATACACACACACATTTATACACACATATATTTTACACATACATATATAAATAGACATTAAATGGTGGTGATATCATCATCATCGCTTAACATCCATTTTCCAAAGTCAACAAGTAAAAGCAACACCAAAGAACAATGCAACACAATGATGACGTATTAGCTTAACGTTTGATATAATTGAAAAATAGCCATGTTTCAAATGCTAGTCCTTCATTGGAAAATATAATGAGAGGAAGAAAAAAGGATGTTTGGGAGAGAGAAGGAAAAAGAAAGAAAGATCCCAAGAGTAAAAAAAAATAGAAAACTGAGCAAAGGTACCTAGTAGAGAAAGCATATGTTGTTAGTCAGCTCTGTTGTGTGTGTGCGTGACAGTGTGTATGTGTGTGTGTATTTGTAGTTTGGCAACCAATGACTCCCACAAACACTAATCAGAGTTTTGTAGACATGCATATCAAGGTAACTCTGATTAATAGTCACGAGTGTCATTCACCACTAACCAACAAATGTATATATTCTACATAATATATAGAGTGCTCTTTTCTTTGTACAACTGCCTTCATGAACACGTGTGTGTGTGTGTGTGTGTGTGTGTGTTCGTGTGAGAATCAGTTAATCAAACAAAAGTAATTTATTATCCATTTTGATACCAACCTCCCCAAACCACCCCAAATCTATGGCAACAAACCTCATGTTTTAAAGTAATTATATTTAGATTAAAAAGATAATGTTATCGAGGAACATCTCTGTTAAGCTATGTACAACACAACAGTTTAATATAGTTAGTTAATTTACTAAATTCCTTCAAATTGTTGATTATTTACAAAATAAACTAAAAACAACATAGGCAGTTTATTTCACAAGAAACATGGCAATGAGAAGGTTAATTTCCTTTATGCTAAATGTAGTAATCAGTGGTATCTCAATTGCTGTATTATATAGACAATTAGTATTGGGCAAGAGCAAGATTGTGGAGGCACATGGCCTAATGGTAAGGTTATTCAACTTAAGATCATAATGGCACAGGTTCAATTCATGGACTTGGTTGTATGTTGTGTTCTTGAGCAAAACATTTCATTTCATGTTGCTCCAGTACACTCAGCTGAAAATGAGTTCCAGGAATAACTGGGGGTTTAACCCTGCGATGGACTAGTGTCCTGTCCAGGCAGAGGTCTTTTACTCTTAATTACTTAACACCACAGAAACCAGGATAAGCACTGGCCTGGTGGGTCTCCAGACTCAAGACAGACTTTAGACATTAAAAGAATAAGAATGTTTATGGAAGAAACAAGGCTTCAATAATATCCACTGGACAATATATTTCAGGGGACTTTCGGTTCTGGGAGTATGACCAACTTCCAGAAATGCCTGGCCTTGCTTAGCAGTCTAGGCAGGGGTTTTCAAGATATATGCACAGAATACCAAATCTATTCTAAATGCACTCATTAAATTTGTTTAAATTGCTGAGACTTTATATAAGCAAGATGCAGATCCCTGGCCTGTCTGGGCGACCAGTAACCCTTGCTAGAGGAAATGTGGGTGTTAAAATGATGATGATGATGAAACAATGATGACAATGCTGACTATGGGATTTTATGATAGAATGTGACCAACTGCTGGTGCACAAAAAAGCAGATATTGTTTCAAAAATCAAATGTCAAAAGAAAGTCGTAATCATTGACTCCGTAAGGATGAAGGCAAAGTTAACCTTGGCAGGACTTGTAATAATTATTATTATTTCATTATTATTATTATTATTATAGGGCGGTGGATTGGCAGTATCGGTAGAGTGTCGGACGCCATGCTTTGCAGCATAGAGTTACGGTTCTTTATGATCTGAGCTCAAATCCCGCCGAGGTTAAACTTTGCCTTTCATCCTTATGGGGTCGATAAAATAAAGTACCAGTCACGCACTGGGGTCGATTTAATCGACTTTCCCCTCCCCAAAAATTACTGGCCTTGTGCCTATATAAGAAACCATTATAGGGCGGTGGATTGGCAGTATCGGTAGAGGGTTGGACACCATGCTTTCCAGCATAGGTACGTCCCTTTACAGCCTGAGTTCAAATCCCGTCGAGGTTAACTTTGACTTTCATCCTTACGGGGTCGATAAAATAAAGTACCAGTAATGCACTGGTTTAATTGCTGGCCTTGTGCCAAAAGTAGAAACAATTATTTATTCAAAGTAATCCAACTTATTTTACTAATGGGATAAAAAATTATAAACCGTACAGTCCCACGCTCCTTACTTTATTATAGTTTAGATTATTATTATTATTATTAGTAGTAGTAGTAGTAGTAGTAGTAGTAATAGTAGTAGTAGTAATAATTGTTTCTACATTTTGCACAAGGCCAGCAATTTTGGGGGATGGGAAATTTGATTACATCTACCCCACTGCATTTCAGG
>OZ024745.1:111396104-111431104 GCA_964016885.1 Eledone cirrhosa
CAGGTGTTGAGAAGGCCCAGCAGGGCATTAAGAAGAGCAGAGAGGCTGTAAGTATCATTCTGCCCATGCAAGTGAATACTATTATAGTATTGGGCGGTGGATTGACAGTATCGGTAGAGGGTTGAATGCTATGCTTTGACGCATAGAGTTACGGCCCTTGTCATTCTGAGTTCGAATCCCGCTGAGATTAACTTTGCCTTTCACCCTTATGGGGTTGATAAAATAAAGTACCAGTAATGCACTGGTTAATTGCTGGCCTTGTGCCAAAAAGTAGAAACAATTATTATAGTATTGTATACATATGATATGAATATGATAGTATATTAGATATCAAATGATACATATTATATAAAAATATATATTTATTTATACATAGTATATGTATTATATTATCTATATATATAAAACTGAAGATGTCTGTCTGTGTGTGTGTGAGTTTGAATCCCTAAAACTCGAGAACCACACAACCGACTGTTTTCAAACTTTACACATATAATACTTATGTTTCAGGGAGTGTTCTGAGCAAATAAAATTTCAAATTTTCAATGCCCTAGGGACCGCATTAGGCGATTTAGCGATCTCTCTCTATAATTCTTACTCTTTCTCTTTTTAGATAGATACATACATATAACGTTACGCCCTTATAATATCTGTCTGTATGTCTGACTGTCTCCATTACGTCACTTCCCTGAGGATGTCTGTGTGTGTGTGTCTGTGAGTTTCAACCCTTAAAACTCGAGAAGTACCTAACCAACTTTTTTCAAACTTTACATGTGTATTACTTATGTTTCAGGGAGTGTTATGCACATAAAAAATTCAACTTTTTGATCCCTAAGGCCTACATTAGTTGAAAAACTGCGTTTTATCAGCTTTTTATGGCTTTTTGAGTTGTTATGTGATACTGATTTCCTTGAAATTGTAACTATGTATTAGTCAGTCTCTTCTTCATACCGTGAGCAAAGAAATTCCAACTTTTTTATGGCCTAGGGCCCGCATTAGGTGAAAAATTTCATTTTTTCAGCTTTTTAGGGCTTTTTTGAGGCGTTACGTCGAGCCGATTTACCCGAAATTTCAAGGCATATTATGCACATAAAAAAAATTCATTTTCTTGATCCCCTAGGGCCCACATTAGGTGAAACCCTGCATTTTTCCTGCTTCATCGAGGAAAATCTTAAAGATTATCCAGCCATCAGAGTATTCAGTTTATTTTCTTTACATATTGTCCAGGCATGCAGTTTTTCCACAATTAGGTCTGTTGGCGGCCCGCGTTCCAAAATACCTTATCCCGTGCAACGCCGGGTACCACTGCTAGTTTATTATATATAAATTAACGATTTTATTTATTATATATTATTTGCAATTTGTGTATGGGGCAGGTCTCTCTGGAAATAAGAATAGGGGCGCTGAGGGTATTACGTGGCAGTGCCCCCCCCCCCCTACAAAAACCTTTGAGAACCTCTGATATACATGATGATATACATTAGCAGGATTGCCAGGTATTCTACAGTGTAGTTGATAACTCAGCTGCCCAGCAAAATCTGTCCAGTAATTCATTCTTTAGGCATTCTAGCCATGTGTCCAGAGTGCTAGAGCTGTAATCTCTTAACCCTTTAGCATTTAAACCAGCCATATCTGGTCATAATTCCCTCACCTCTTTCTCTTCCAACTGGCTTTAACTGGCCACTCATACTTTCGTTAAGGTATTGTTCTGAAAATAAATAATATCGAAATCGCATAGCTTCTGTATTATGTGAGATATTTATGTGAGGTAAAGTCTTTACCACAAAAATATAATAGTATAAATAGAGTAATGCAAATACGAAAGGGTTAATGCAGAAAAGTAGCTACTTTATCAGAGTGACTCTTTGATCTCAAAGCTACACATCCTATAGAGCAACATTACTCCAAAGACCCTTCAGAGGAACTCCATTTTGGCCACTTGTATTCACAATCATATTCTTTCGTTCATTAAGATCATGTATCATTTGTATGTGTGACTGGTGAGGGCATTTTATGGGGGTTCCTTGCTCTGTTATCTGCTGGGTGCTAGGGAAACTAAGATCTTGAGAAGTGGGACGGAGGACAGTAACCTGATACTACCAGAGAAGTGGTTTTGTTTGAAGGGTGAGGCTGGGGGCAGAAGTTCCATATGGTGTACACAGTGGGGCTAACAATGGATGGCCACAGTTGGTAGACATTTTATCATAGAACTGCTGGATCAGGGTTACCCTGAGGCTAACACAACAACACAATGATAAGTAGCCATGCTAACACAGTGTGCTATTTTGTCGACTGTCTTCTAGAAGTCTCATATTCTTAACATTGTCAAAACAACTACTTCAAAGAAACATGGATTTTTCTTCTGAATTGGAAAAAAACAAAAAAACCCAAAATACCCCAGCCTTCAGCCATTGATGATTCTCCATAAAGCCAATGTATGCAACAATATGAGTAATGCTCTCATATTTGGATCATTTCTTCCAATTATTGGCATTCTGGACCATATTCAGATCAAAGTAATCTGTCTCATCTCCTTTAATGAAAATAATTTAATAATTTGTCCTTGACCTATTTTCTCTCTCTCTCTCTCTCTCTCTCCTTCTCCTTCTTCCTTTTTCCACTACCCCCTCCTCTCTCATGTGCAACTACAATAATGGATCATGCTATATGTCCTACTAAAGTTATATGCTGGTCAATGAAGGAGCCTCTATACAGTCGCTTGACCTGCTAGAAGTAGCAACCAAATCCACTTCAAATTGCACCCTACAAAAGGATACATTGTAACGGAGGAACCCGCCCCCATCAACCCCTATGAAATTTTCAATGCAGTAGACTAAAAGTGTGCATTAGAAAATGCAATGGATTGGCAGTATCGGTAGAGCGTTGGAGACCATGTTTTGCAGTATAGAGTTATGGCCTTTTACCATCTGTGTTCAAATCCCACCAAGGTTAGCTTTGCCTTTCATCCTTACAGGGTCAATAAAATAAAGCACCAGTAATGCACTGGAGTCGATATAATCAACTTTCCCCTCCCCACAAATTGCTGGCCTTGTGCCTAAAGTACAAATCATTATTTACACTATGACGGAAACAAAAGATGAGATGGCCATGGTTGGAACATCTTTGATTGTTGATCTGTTCAGTTAGGATTAACCCAGTACTAAACAACCAGGAGCTGTTACTTCTACATAAAATGATAATTGTTTCTACTTTAGGCACAAGGCCAGCAATTACCCAGTGCATTACTGGTACTTTATTTTATCGACCCCGTAAGGATGAAAGGCAAAGTCAACCTCGGCGGGATTTCAACTCAGATCGTAAAGGGACGTAACTATGCTGGAAAGCATGGCGTCCGACCCTCTACCGATACTGCCAATCCACCAATGATAAAATGATAATGATGATTTCTAAGTTTGACACAAGGTCAGCAATTTGAGGGGAAGGGTGAGGAAAAGTCCATTATATCAACCCCAGTACTTGACTGCTACTTTATTTTAACAGCCTCAGAAAAATTGAAGGCAAAGCTGAGCCCCACATGATTTGTGGTAAAACACTGGGAGGTTATATCCATAGTAAGTAAAGCACTCAGTCCATAGGATGAGTTTGGTAGAAAGTTAGTTCCACGATAAATTAGCAAACCATACTCGAGGACATGCCTTTCAGCCAACGGACTCTCAACTCGAGTGAGGTTGTGCTAATTTGTTGTGGAACTAACTTTAAATATATGTATGTATTTCTATGTTTTATGTTAGTATATCTACCATAAAACTCTATCTACAGGCTCAG
The DNA here is from genome assembly GCA_964016885.1 of Eledone cirrhosa. Lineage (NCBI taxonomy): Eukaryota > Metazoa > Mollusca > Cephalopoda > Octopoda > Eledonidae > Eledone > Eledone cirrhosa. The sequence goes on from OZ024745.1 coordinate 111,399,891, forward strand.
GTGTAATCGAACACCAAACTATTTCTTCACAAGTTTTCCGTGAACTACTGCTATTATCTAATACCTCCTAATAACCACAGTACTTTTCCATTTGGTATGTACCAAGAATTACTCGCCTATACAATTTAATATGTATCTTCTATATACATACATACATATATATATATATATATATATATATATATATATATATATATATATATATATATATATACATATGTCTGTGTGTGCATATGTGCATGTTCACATATGCACATACATATATATGTATATATATAATGTATATGTATGAATAATTCTGTCTAAATAACTGCATATATTACATTAAGATTGGATCAAATGGCAAAGAGAAACATGTAGACATTACAGGGAGGCACCCCAAGAGTGTAGAGAATTAGTAATTGTATTGTTATATTTCACTTGGCATTTGATTATAGAATTTCACATCTGTTTATCAGAATCAATTTATTTCTTATGAGTACGTTACTAACTAAATTACTCTTCAGACCTTTCTAATATTCTTTTTGTTTATATCACATAGCTTCTGTTCTTTCTTTCTGTCTGCTTTACACCTCACCAACCTATAGGTTGTTAGACTACTCTTTGCAAAGATGGATATAATTTACTTTTGGACAGAAATCAGGATTTTATCTTCCATCTGTCCCTGCATTAGTGACTAAAATCCAGCAAGCCTAAAAGATATTTTAAGTTTTCTGTCTGATTGCAACCATATGGAGCTTCCAGGATTTGTTTTCTTTATTTCATAGATACACAAAGTTTGTGTACCAATAAGCATTAAAGATGGCTGACACAATAAAGTGTCATCCGTTTATATTATTATAAGATGTTATAGGTAATGGGTTGGCAGTATCAGTAGAGCAGACGTTTTGTGACATAGAGTTACATCCCTTTACATTCTGAGTTCAAATCCTACCGAGGTTAGTTTTGCCTTTCATTCTAATGGGGGATCAATAAAATTATATACCAGTGATGCACTTGGGTTGATTTAATTGACTTTCCCCTCCCTAAAAATTGTTGGTCTTGTGCCTCTGGATTGGCAGTATTGGTAGAGCCCTGGACACCCTGCTTTGTAGCATAGAGTTATGGCCCTTTACGTGTCATGGTTAGCTTTGTCTTTCTTCCTGATGGGGGGTCAATAAAATAAAAGTACCACCAATGCACTGGGGTAGATTTAATTGACTTTCCACTCCCTAAAAGTTGTTGGTCTTGTGCCTAAATCAGAAACTATTATTTCAAGGTGGTGGATGGATTGTATTGGTAGAGCATTGGACAACATTCTTTGCGGTATATAGTTACAGCCCTTTACATTCTGAGTTCAAATCCTGTTGAGGTTAGCTTTGCCTTTCATCCTTACGGTGTCCATAAAATAAAGCACCATCAATATACTGGGGGAAATTTAATTGCCTTCCCCTCCCTGCAAAATTGTTGGTCTTGTGCCTCAATCAGCAACCATTATTATAGGATCTAATAACAAAACTATAGGATAAATGGATTGGCAGAACAGTCTGTTTCAACATGGTTGTCTTCAGATGCAACCTTCAAAGTCTACTAAAACTACACAGTTACAGATCTTTCCTTAGTTTACTCTTCATACCATATATGCCAAACAAGCCTATTTAATGATCCTCATCAGAATCTTTTCATGTCTCAAATATTCAAGTATTGATTGTACATTCAATAATTCATACTTAGCTGATTACTTTAGTGTTACATTGGTCTAATAATAATATAGAATATAGAGCTATAATTGTTTCTAAAATAGGTACGGCCAATCATTTGGGAGCAAGGGAAAGTTGATTAAATCAACCCCAGTACTTTATTTTATTGACCCTACAAAGATGAAAGGCAAAACTGACTCCAGCAGAATTTGAACTCAGAGCATAAAGAAGGGCTATAACTAAATGCTACAAAGCATTTTTTCCTTCCAGCACTCTAATGATTCTACCAATCCAGTATCCTAATATATTAAGAGCTATAATAAGAGAAAATATAATGATATGTGCATGGACCCATATTCAAGTACTTACTATTGACATATACGAGATGGTATTGGCGTGCTTATAATTCACAAGTATGAGATGTCATTTCTGCTATATACACAAAGAGCCTAGACTGCTTCCAAAAGAAGACTATTCATCCAATAGGTAATGATTCCCTCACTAACATACTACGACCATAAACTGATGAGCCAACATAGGAGTCTCTAGATCAGGAGTAGAAAACTTCTTGCCTGTGAGGCAATTCTCTCCCACATTTAAGTTTTAATCTATCCACTGATAAAACCCACTAAAAATCCCATTTTAAAAGGTTTGTACCTCAATACCGAAACAGTCATTTACTAAAAGTTGCAAACCTTGGGATTTGTAACAATGACTTTTACTATCCTGTAATAACTTCGCAGGTAATACCTAAAAACTGGTTAGTTGATTTAAATGTTTATAGTTTTGTTACTAGTGGAGAGATCATTATGAAAAGTTACAGTAACAACAATTAACAATTAAACAATGATTCGGTTACTAAACTAACCAATAAATGGATTACTTACTTAACTAATAATAAACAGAAGTGAAACTCAACTGGAGTGTGTTTTTATTGGCAGCATGACCCTCCCAAGGTATAACTATATCTGTTTCAACACACACTTTAATATCAAGAATCTTGCAAAACAAATACAAAAATAAAATATATATATATATATATATATTTCTTTATTTACCATAAAGGCATAAAAAGAAGGGACAAATACAAAGGGGGAGTTTACATACAATCGAGTAAAAAGGGTAAAAGGGTATAAAATGAAAATAATCGAAAACAACCTCAAAAGGGAGGGGACGTGATGGGGGTTGCACACACCCATAATATATATATAGATAGATAGATAGATAAATATACGCGGGTGTGTATGATTGTGTATAGAAGATTATATTAATAAGAGGAATTTCAACTTTGTCTGATTTACTCGTTTTATTTACAATCCTTTAAAATTTATAATGGTATTATAATGAAATAGTATGATAGAATATTAAATTCTAAGTGTTAATTGAACAAGTACTTTCATGCTTTCGCAATCTTCAGGTTCATAATATGTGGTGACAGTCAAGTTTGCAATTTTCATATATATATATATATATATATATATATATATATATATACACATTCCATTTATGTTAGATGGTATTGGAGTAGATGTTAATCACACCATTATGACATTGCTGGATGGTTTTGAAATATGTATTGTGTATTCATGAAACATTAAAGGAATATTTGGAATCGAGCCTCCCTTTTTCATTGAAGTGTGTATTTATATATATCTATATATACACACACACAGACAGGGTGTCCTCCAAAAAATGTATACACACTTTGATTAGAATGCTGTTGAAGTGTGTACACATTGATTTGGGGGGACCCTGTATTTACTGAAAATCCTTTGGGTGAAATGTGTGCAAGTATGGTGTGGTTTGCTAATTTGTTGTGGAACTAACTCTATACCAAACATCCACTGGACTGAGTGCTCTACTTACTATGTATATAACTTCCTGTTTTTTTACCACTGTATGTGTATATATATATATATATCATCATCATCATCATTTTACGTCCACTTTTCCCTGCTTGCAAGGGTGGGATGGGAACTGATTCTGGCTTAATTTCTACAGCTGGATTCCCTTCCTAACACCAACCTCATTTACAGTGAGTGCTGGGTGCTTTTTTTTCTGTGGCGCCTACACGACCACTTTACAGTGTGGGCTGGGTGCTTTTTTTGCCGTGGCACCTCCACGACCACCAGTCCCTATCATCTCATTTCTACAGCTGAGTAAACTGGAGCAATGTGAAATAAAGTGTCTTGCTCAAGGAAACAACACATCACCCGGTCTGAGAATTATATATATATATAATATAATAATATATATATGTACACACAAACACACACACATACACACACACACACACAACGCACCACACAAGTACATACATATTTATTTATACAAAAGAGAAATCATTAATTATCCACAAAGCAATAAAATTTTTCTTCCCTTTTGGTGTGAAAAATAGTTGTATAGGCTTCACTGGATGTGGTATCTCTTGTCACTAGTGAAGGTTTAAACTTGAGACATGAATTTATAACATATAAATTGACATTTTTAAGGGCATCCCATGAGATGGAAATATAATTATTATTATAGCAAAAACAGCAAAATAAAAAATTGTATTAATTAATGATTTTAATATCTGGTATATCTGATAATGGCTCTTCTGTATAGAATGATTCTTTTAGTCCACAAATGAATGGTGGTATTGAGAAGTACCAAAATGACTTACTGGGTTGGATGAGTGGGATGGGTAAGGGAGTTAGTATAACTTTGGTATTTAGAAAAAAAAAAGGTTTTTGAAGTTTATGGCTCTGTTGATGAAAAACCATGACAAAATGTTTAGTGTTAATGACTAGAAAGTGAAGCAATATAATAGTAAGTTATTGGGTGTTGAAATGATAGTAGAACAGATTAAATAAATTCAGGAAAGTAATAGTCACTGTAATGAAATTAGAAGAAGTAAACAAAACAAAGGACACAGCTATCTTCATAGATTTAGGGCCACTTACAATGGCTGGATCTAGTCAAGGGAGAACAAAAATAACCTCCATATCATTTGAGGGCATCATGTTTCTGATTAAAGTGGAACTAAAGAAAGAAAGCCATCTGGTATCCATCATACAGAGGTCCTTAACTTCTGAGGAAGGATAGAGATTCATGACATTCTATTTGTTATTCACCCTTTTGATACCAAACTGCCTGAAAATGCCTCTGCTTTTTAGATAATAAACTGCATGTTTTAAAATGTTTATATGAGAACGGTGAGATGGATCTATTTTATCAAGGCTAATAATATGGAGTTATATAACAGCTATTGATTAGTCAATATAGCAATATTATCATGGCTCATTCCACCTTTTGAAACAACATAAAACAATCAACTAATTAAACACTAAACCTCATCTTTTGTTTTCATTGTTCAACCTATATATCTGACTATGTAGTCCTTTTGAATACTCAACATATAACATAGTGTTTATATTTAACTAAAAACTTTCCATCATAATATTATATGAAGACATATACAAATAATTACGCATTTACATATAAAGTTACACATGTACACATAGTTCCATTGTTAAGTTACATTCCAAACACCAACATAATAATGATAAAGTTAGTTATTTGAAAAAATTGCTCAAATACTTAAATATTAAAAAAATTATTTGAAAATTTCTGAGTTCAAATTCTGCCAAGGTTAACTTTGCTTTTCATCCATTCAAGGTTAATAAAAAAAAAAGTACATCTAAAACCAGTGTTGATTTTTCCTCTATATTTCTTTTTCGCTTCCATTCTCTCAATCTCTATCCTTCTCTAGAAGAAATCAGCTATATTCAGGCCTGGAGAGGAGATGGCTCTGCCAAGTTTAAAAAATATCCTAGAAATGCTGTATGTCAATACAGTGTCCCTGCTATTCCATCGGGAGTTATGGGGGAAAAGAAAGAATGAATGAAAGGGTTAATGTCATAAGGTGGATGTCAAATGAACATTGCTAACAGAAGTAAATTAACTTCCAAAGACGAGAGGAGCAGGTATTTACCATCAACAAAAGTGTTAATATTTCAATTTTAACTAAAAACATATGTTAAAGAATCATTAAAATTTCCAGAGCCGAGCCATTTCATTTCATTTGTTATTGTATTCAACTGTTTGTCTGTTTTTGTTGTTTGTTTCTTTGTTTGTTTGCTTGTTTGTTTGGTTTTTGAGAAAATTACACCCATCACCCAAGCAAACCAAAATTACGAATACTTGTGTTACTATATTTTTAATGAAAGACACTACTTATGATTTTCACTGCCTTTGATTTTCAAATAATGTAAAAAATAATTATGAATATGGAGAGACTTAGTATTATAACTAACATTCTCATTAATAAGTTTATGTTTGATGCATAACTTAAATATTCTTACATAAAACTATGATGGAAGGTTTTTTAGATAAATCTTAACACTTTAAAATAAATAATGTTTTGCATCATAAAACCAGGGTCAGTTCCATGCAGAGTGGTATCAAATATCAAAAGTGTTAATAAAGACAATTCTATGACAGAAGACAGGATGGATTAGTGACCAATTTATAGACATTAAGAAATGAAATGGAGAAAAAATCCCTGATAGAGGAATTGAAATACTGAGTAAAAGAAACTGCTTTCATCTCAAATTGCAGTTGTAGTTTAACTTCAAAAGAAAATAAAAAGATAGGGAGGATTAAAGTAAATGTAGTTTAGTACTGTGAATGGCATAAGACATACACACTTAACTTCGACATCCTATGAATGAAATGCTAAAGTAATTATAGCATTATAGGATTCATTCTAAAATTAAGTTCTTTCTAACAGATTTTTGGGCTCTGAGTAAAGTTGGATATTGAAAACATACGTCACCTGCTACTGTTTTCTTTTTAATGTTCTTTTTTATATACATATATATAACTTATATTTATTATGAATGATTACGTGTGCCATCTTTACACAGAGAGAGGAGGAAAGGGGGAAAAGAGAGGAGAGGTGAGGTATGGTGTGATGGGGAGCAAAGCAAATTCAAAATCTCTTGTTATCTACACAGATGTCATACTCGTTAACCAGATGAGACTAGGTGGATAACCACTGAAATATATACACCCCAATATACACATTCAAAAAGAAAAAAATGAACAAAAAATTTGAATTTCTAATACTGAATATCATATGATAAAGTCATAAACTCAAAGATTATAAAATTTATACACATATGCATGTGTATGTGTATGTTTGTATGTATGTATATATAAATACACATATATATATATATATATATATATATATATATATATATATATATATATATATATATACATACACATACAAACATAGTTAGCAGAAAGAGTAATATCTAGTGTTGTAATATATATATTTTTAATTCCTTTTCTTTCACCTGATCTGCATATCAGGAACCAAAATATACACATGTATTTTCAGTGTACATACAAGTTGGTGTGATTATCTCAGTGCACGTGTGAGTGTCTTGAAAATCCCTCAAATTAGGTGAATGAAAAACAGTAAAATCAGAGCATGGGAAAATTTAAGTGCATCCTTTCTCAGGCTGGTACCAATAGAGACATGAGATTAGGACAACGAAGGATTTCCTTTCGCTATCTCATTTTAATCAGCTTCCTGTCTTTTTTAAATCAAATTTTTAATTCTCTGTTCTTTCTAATTAAAAGTCTATAATATTTGTTTCTATTTTAAACACTGACAGGTGAGAGTATATAAATATACAGGTAAATAAAAATAACTACTTAAAATGTTAGTCATTTGTGTCAAATAAAAAGATTGTAGATGGCGTATATGTGTTTTTGTGTACGTGATAGAAAGGATAAAGCAAAAACATAATCATGGTTTCAATATATGTCAAAGGAAAGGTTGTTGCCCATAGAGACGAATATATGCAAACATGGAAAAGCAGACAAAAAATGCTCACTGTAAATGTGGTTGGCATTAAGAAGGGCATCCATGCCAGAAACAGTTCTGTATGAGCAAAATACAGTCATCTGATGTGACTTGTCTCCCAATGGGACAACTCATTTAACCCATGCTGGTGGGGAAAAATGGATGTTAAACGATGATGATGATGATATATATATATATATATATATATATATATATATATATATAAATATATATACGGGGTAACAAATTCTCGCAAGCTCCGATGAACTGACTGGTTATAACTTTGTATTGGTGATCGAGTAACGTGAAAATAAGCGGATAGCGATCTCTAGACCTACCAGTTCAAAGAAACAATTGTCAGCAATGAGATTAAAGACCTTTTTTGTATAGCAAACCATGTCACTCTTCTTTCCTGATTTTTTATATATATATATATATATATTATGTGTGTGTGTGTGTAATCATTCAGGCTGTGCTCAAATGAAAGAGTTGAACAATCAGGCAATCATGAAACTCTGAGTAGCAATGGAGTGAATCAACTAAATAAATAAATAAATAGTCTACTACATGTATTGAGTAATCTTTTTCTCATTTATACTTCTAAACTGTGTACACCCATGTGTGTATGTTCAGTGTGGGTCGAGCTTACTGATGATGAAGAAACCTAAGAATGGTTCACCATTTTGAACATTTAATGTAACTTTATGAACTTACATGAAATGCTTATATATTACTTTTGGAATAAAATTTAATATGACTATGGTTTCTATTCACCTTTAACAGTAAGCTAGTAAGCTAATTATGGTCCACTCTGTACATGTGTGTATGTATATGTGTGTGTATACATATTCATATTTTTTTTAATCGATCAACAATACCCCAGACCTCATTTGTTTACCGAGTGGGATGAAATTTGTCAAATTGGACCGAGGAAACAATGCTTCATATATATATCTAATTTATTTAGGCTGATTGTGTGGCCTGTTTCTCTGAATCACTATTATTTATAGCAATCGACTGTTGTTATAGTTATTTTTCTGCATTTGGGATTCCCACATTTTAAAAATTTTAAATCGTTTAGCATTTCAATAATTTATAGGATTTGTTCAGTATAGCTACTTAAAATTGATGAAATTTGTTGTCAGTTGCTCCTTAGATTAATGGTAAAAGCACTTGGTCAAGATTTGAAAGTTATAGACTTTTATTCTCTGTAGCAGCTGCTGCCCACTTTTTTTTTTGTCTCTAGGGGTATTTGACTCAATCTAAGCTACTATTTATAGCAAATGATTGCTGCCACTGTTATATTTCTGCATTTGGGATTCCCACATTTTCAAAACTTCAAATTGCTTAGCACTTCGATAATTTATATCATACAAATATATTTTAAGCCAGTTTAAGTCATATACAAATAATTACGCATTTACATATAAAGTTACACATGTACACATAGTTCCACATGTACACACATTTACATATGGTTACACATTTACATAATTTACATGTGTACACATAGTTACACATGTTGACATATTTACATTTTAAGGCCCCCATCAGTCACCAAGGCTTTGCACCTAGAAAGTTTCCCCCCGAGGGACAAGCCTGGGCAAAGTTTGTTTATAGAGGACCAGCAGTCGTCCATGTATACCAGTCTCCCCTCTCCATGCAACCGATGTTGTCCAAGGGCCGATACAGCTTGGCACCAGTTACATCTCAACTCATTTCTACAGATGAGTAAACTGGAGCAACATGAAATAAAGTGTCTTGCTCAAGGAGCACAACACATCACCCAGTCCGAGAATTGAACTCACAGCCTCTCAATTGAAAGCCCAACACACTAACCACTAAGCCATGTGCCTTCACTATCAACATATATTTACATATAGTTACACATAATTACACACATACAGATTTACATATAGTTACATATAGCTACATATGTACATATATTTATACACACACAGTTACACATTTACATATATCTACATATAGCTACATATGTACATATATTTATATACACACACAGTTACACATTCACATATATCTACATATAGCTACATATGTACATATATTCATACACACACAGTTACACATTTACATATATCTACATATAGCTACACATACACATTGTTACATATTTACACATAGTTATACATGTATCTGTAGTTTCAGTATCTGTTGTAAATTATAACTTTCTTGAGAATAAATCAAAATTTAAACAAATTCATATTTCAAAACTTTAAATTTATTTAAGCAAACTTTAAAAAAAAGTAAAATTAGTATGTATAGGTGAATGGTAGTTACCTTTTATGTAGCAGCAAGTATTGAAAGCATTAATAACGTATTATTTTAGTATACCAAATACCCACTTACACAACTCTTCTCTCAGTCTCCAATGATATATATGTGTGTGTGTGCTTGTGTTTGTTTGTGTGTGTGCGTGCACAGGTGCATATATGTGTGCCTGTGTGTATGCATACATGTGTGCACACAGACATACACAAATGCACGCACAAAGCTAAAACATCTGCTTAAAAGTCACAATATAATGGAGAAATAAACAAGAAGTAAAATATAATTTTTTTTTTATTTAAATACGAGTAAAAAAAAAAAAAAATTATAGGAATAAAGAATTGAAGATTCTTCCAGAAATCAAACTCAACAAGCAGTTAAAGAGAATGTTTGAACGACACATGGGTAGTGAGTTCATTAGAATGGGAGTGGAGCAAAAGAATACATTCAGGGATATATGAAAATATAATGATACCTCTTGCCAGAACATCAATCAGCTACCATTATCACTAGTCTTTAAAATTGTCTCAGAGAGGAGAAAAATAAATGAATAATAAATAAATATATAAATAAATAGACATATTATTCACTAAATACATAATGAAAGAATGAATGAAAGAAAGCTTAGTAATGTTGAAATAGGTGGAATGAAAAATAATTTTGAATGAAAAAAAATGTATAAAAAGATAAAAAGTATAAATAAAGGCTTATAAATCAATGAAAGGAAAAGGTATGGTGCATCAGGTATGAGCTTCTATTTTTCTTTAGTTTTATTCACACTGAACTAAAATTGGTGAAAGTAGTGGTGGGTCACAACAGATTACATTAATGAGATAAAAGTGAGAATTTCTCTAACAATTTAAATCAAGTAGCTGTTATTTTTGTTTTATTAAATAGAAGAAAAAAATAATGGGAAAATAAAAATCTTATGAAGAGCAAACAAAATTACAACAATACATCTTTTCTTCTTCACAATGCTTTTATCTGCAAAACTGGCCAGCTAATTCTTTGAGATTTTATAAAATGACAAAATATTAAAGTCTAACACATAAAACTTAAAATCTATTTCTTTTTGTCTCCAAAGGTCAGAGTTTTAGTGAAGTTCAGTAAAAATTAACTTGATCATTTTTTTAATGGATCTATTATTACTGAGTTTTTAGTATTGACAAAACTTTTATGAACTTTTTAATAGCATTCTTAAACTTTATTCTAATTATAGACTTGTATATTCCTGCTTCATCTAGTCTAATAAGTTGATTAATTCCACACTGCAGAAGTCATTCATCATCATCATCATCAGTTTAACATCTATTTTCCATGCTTGGATAGATTACTTAGGCTGTCATGTACTGTGGCAAGACTGGTCAAGTAACCATGCCTTAACCACAATTCAACAACCAACTGAAGTTTATTTAGCGAGAGATGAGTATAATTCAAAGTGTCAGAAATTTGAATCTAACTACTATTCTAAAATATCTTTAGTTTCAATGGAGAGAAATTAAAATAAAAAATAAAATAAAATAAAAATTAAAAAAATATTAAATTTCTTTTCAATATTTTACTCTGAGACTTGGCCTATATTTTAATGCTAATAAACTCTAAACATATTTTGTAAGATTCTTCTTTTCAACTTTGAAGTTTTAAATTGCTATATATTTACCTAAAGATAAGATTTATCAAAATGATAACATTTCTGTTTCCAAAGCAATTGATGATGAAGGAACACAATAAAAACATAGAATTAATTTGGTTCTCGTTTCAGGAATAGGTTTCCTTTAACATCTAGATATATTTGAAAATCAAATTTATGATATTTTTAAAAGATTTGAACTGACATTATCTCAACAATATATGTGTGTCCTAGTAGTTACCACAAGGGAGTATTTTATAAAGGGCTGAACTTGGCTTGAGACTATCCTATGTATGGACAAGTTAAAAGAAGAGTGTATGACAACAGAGACATCTAAATAAAGAGCCAACAGACAAGCTTATACTTGGTCACTTGAACTGCTAGAAACTGCAGCAAAATCTGCCTTAACCCTTTATCATTTAAACTGGTGTATCTGGCCAGAATTCTCTCAAGTCTTTCTATTCAAACCAGCCACAACTGGCTGCTCATACTTATGTTAAGGTAGTGTTCTCAAAATAAATAATATCAAAATCTCATAGATTGGATATTATGTAAGATAATTATGTGAGGTAAAGCCTTTACCATGAAAATATAATAGTAAATCTAGAGTAATGTAAATACTAAAGGGTTATATCACATCCTATATTTCTAATCCGTCCTATAGTTCTAATCCAGCCATGGTCAATTTTACATTTCATCCTTCCGAGGTCAATAAAATAAAGTACCAGTTAAGTACTGGAGTTAATATAATCAACTTCCCCCTTTTCCCATATTGCTGGTATTGTGCCTATGTTAGAAATCATTATTAAGTTGGTGTTTGGCGGTGGAGGGTCGAGTGCCGTGCTTTGACGCATAGAGTTACGGCCCTTTCCATTCTGAGTTCAAATCCCGCCGAGATCAACTTTGCCTTTCATCCTTACGGGGGTCGATAAAATAAAGTACCAGTAATACACTGGAATAATTGCTGGCCTTGTGCCAAAAGTAGAAACAATTATTAAGTTGGTGTTTGAAACAACAGAACTTCATCATCATCATCATCATCATCATTATTATTATTATTATTTAACATTCATTGTTCCATGCTTCAATGAATTGGATGTGTCCTTCTCAGTATAGAATCTCTCCACTTGTCGAATGCCTTTGTCACCTCCTCCATGAGCTTCAGCAATTTGAGATCAGCTCTCACTTCAATACGGGTCTTCTTTGGTCTCTTCCTCTACTGCAGCTTCCTTCCACTAGAATTATTTGGCATTTCTTTACCTAGCGATCATCATCCATGTACAACACATGTCCATACAAATGTAATCTCCTATCCTGCATTTGATTTGTCTTACCGCCAGTTCTTACATAAAATTATGATGGGAGGTTTTGAGATAAATATGAATACTTTAAAAAAAAAACAGCTTTTTTTTTTTCATAGAACCTGAGGTTGTTTCATATGGTTTGCTTTTAAAAAGGTTAGTAAAAGGACGGGGTCAGGATAGGAGCGTCCACGCTGTGGCCCTGGGAGTATTGATAAGATCGACAAGATATTGTTAACCCTATCATCACTACAAGCAACAGTTATAAGCTTGGACACGATAAGAGAAAAAGGACATGTTTGATAATATGGTCCAAGATACACTATGCCTGAATAAAAGATGAGATGTCATAGTTGTGTCACCTTTGACCATAGGTTTGTCTACGATATCAGGGAATGACCGAGGACAAACAACAACAACAACAACAACAGCAAACTATCTCAACAAACACTGTACAACTCTGTATGCTAATAAGTATAGGAAACTATCTGATGAGATGTTTGAAAATCTAATTCGTATTGAAATGAAGAACACTAAGGAAACTTTTGAAATGATAAAATATGACAACAATGATTGGTGACAATAATGACGGCTGCGATAATGAGGATAATGATGATGATGATGATGATGATGATGATGATGGTTGGGGATGACGATGGTGGTGGTGATGATTATGGTTACAACAACAATGACAACGATGATGACGGTCATTATTATTATCATAATTATTATTATTATTATCATTATCATTATTATTATTATTATTATTGCCGTTATTATTATTATGATAATGAGGAGAGACAATACGAAAATAACTCGAGAGATGTGAAAAGCAGCATCATAAGAAATAATTATGCCATCATTATCTCAAATTAGTGAAGAGATTTGTTGTTGGCAGGGGTGGGGCATGGAAAGGGTGGGACAAAGAATGAATGGGTCACCCCGTGTCTTATACTTCTTGCCTTGCTTCCAAAATAACGCAAGGCAAGTCCAGGGGGGGGGGGGGAATGGCGGGACGGATGATATCTGGAAATAAATTATCTCAACAATAAACAGAAGAAGAAAGAAAAGGTTGCAGAGAAGGATAAAGAAAGGAAAGAGCAGAGAAACACAGAGAGAGAGAGAGAGAGAGAAAGGCAGTCAACATTTACATTTCATTTGCATATAAAAGTTAAAACAAGTGTTGACAGTGGAAATCTTTTGACAGCATAATAGAAACAGTTATACTGGAGCTACAGTGTGATGTCTGATAGAGATGATGATGATGGTGGTGGTGGGGAAGATGACAATGGAGATGATAGTGGTGGTGGTGGTGGTGGTGAAGACGAAAATGATGATGATAGTGGTGGTGGTGGTGGTGGTGGTGGTGAAGACGAAAATGATGATGATAGTGGTGGTGGTGGTGGTGGTGGTGGTAAAGACGAAAATGATGATGATAGTGGTGGTGGTGGTGATGAAGACAAAAATGATGATAGTGGTGGTGGTGGTGGTGGTGAAGACGAAAATGATGATGATGATAGTGGTGGTGGTGGTGGTGGTGGTGGTAGTAGTGAAGGAGGTGGTGTTTGTGGTGGTGCTGGTGGTGGTGAAGAAGGACAATGATGATGATAGTGGGGGTAGTGATACTGATGATAATGGTGGTGGCGGTGGTAGTGGGGGGGTAGTGGTGAAGATGACAATGATGGTGGTGGTGGCGGCGGTGATGAAGATGACAATGATGGTGGTGGTGGTGGTGGTGGTGGTGGTGGTGGTGATGACAATGATGGTGGTGGTGGTGAAGATGACAATGATGGTGGTGGTGGTGGTGGTGATGACAATGATGGTGGTGGTGGTGGTGAAGATGACAATGATGGTGGTGGTGGTGGTGGTGATGACAATGATGGTGGTGGTGGTGGTGGTGATGACAATGATGGTGGTGGTGATGAAGACAACAAGGATGATAATGATGATGATGATGATGATGATAATGGCGGCTGTAGCGGTGGTGGTGGTGGTGGTGGCGGCGGCGGTGGTGGTGGTGGCGGCGGCGGTGGTGGTGGTGGTGGTGGTGGTGGTGGTGGTGGTGGTGGTGGCGGTGGTGGTGGTGGTGGTGATGGTGGTGGTGGTGGTGGTGGTGGTGGTGGTGGTGGCGGTGGTGGTGGTGGCGGTGGTGGCGGTGGTGGTGGCGGTGGTGGTGATGGTGGTGGTGGTGGTGGTGGTGGTGGTGGTGGCGGCGGCGGCGGTGGCGGTGGCGGTGATGTTGATGAGGACTGCGGTAATGGAGACAGACAGCAAAGGAATTGAGGACAGTTATGAGCATGGACATTAATTGATTAAATCATCTGGATTGGAGATGATAAAGGAAATGGAGCTAAACTAAATGAGGAGGAAGGGGAGGAGGAGATGAGAGTAGTGGGGGGGGGGGAACTGGTGGTAGGTAGGTAGGTAGGTAGGTGAGAGGGAAGGAAATAGAAGGGAGGAGTGGAAACAGTGACCAGTGGGTGAAAATAAATTGATAAATGAAATAATAATTAGATTTTCATAATTGTAAATAAAGATGAGGGGGAGAGTATCTGAATGTAATGTTGGTGGAGGGGTGGAGGGAGGAGAAGCCGATAATGAGCAGGTAGAGGCTGGAGAGAGAGAGAGAGAGAGAGACTGAAGGAGACTGAGAGAGAGAGAGAGAGAGACTGACGGAGACTGAGAGAGACTAAGAGAGAGAGAGAATGAAAGAGAGAGAGAGAGAGATGAAGGAGAGGGAGATGAAGGAGAGAGAGATGAAGGAGAGAGAGATGAAGGAGAGGGAGATGAAGGAGAGGGAGATGAAGGAGAGGGAGGTGAAGGAGAGGGAGGTGAAGGGGAGGGAGGTTGAGACATGATAATGGGGAAGGGGTTGAATAATCTAAAATATGGTGGTGGTAGTGGTGATAGCAGTAATGGTGATGGTGGTGGTGATAGCAGTGATGGTGGTGGTGTTGGTAGTGGTGGTCGCCGGTGGTGGTGGTGGTCGCGGTGATGGTGGTGGTATGGTGGTGGGGGTATGGTGATGGTATGGTGGTGGTGGTGGTGGTGGTGGCGGTGATGGTGATAACAGCGATGGCGATGGTTACGGTAGTGGTGGTCGCCGGTGGTGTTGGTGTTGTGGTGGTGGTGGTGGTGTTATGGTGTTGATGGTGGTGGTTTGGTGGTGGTGGTGTTATGGTGTTGGTGGTGGTGGTGGTGTTATGGTGTTGGTGGCGGTGGTGGTGGTGGTGTTATGGTGTTGGTGGCGGTGGTGGTGGTGGTGTTATGGTGTTGGTGGTGGTGGTGGTGGTGGTGGTGGTGTTATGGTGTTGGTGGTGGTGGTGGTGGTGTTATGGTGTTGGTGGTGGTGGTGGTGGTGGTGGTGGTGGTGGTGGTGGTGGTGGTGGTGGTGGTGGTGGTGTTATGGTGTTGGTGGTGGTGGTGGTGGTGGTGGTGGTGTTATGGTGTTGGTGGTGGTGGTGGTGGTGGTGGTGGTGGTATGGTGTTGGTGGTGGTGGTGGTGGTGGTGGTGGTGTTATGGTGTTGGTGGTGGTGGTGGTGGTGGTGGTGGTGGTGGTGGTGGTGTTATGGTGTTGGTGGTGGTGGTGTTGTAAGGGGAGGAACTGAAGTAGGTGATTAAAAGAAAAGATGAGAGAGAACTGGACAAGAATGGATAAAAGTTCTGCTGCCATTGAAAATAACAATAAACAATAAAACATTGGAATCTGAAAATAAACTTGAAACAGGAAATCATCAACATGATATTAATTGACATAAAGGACATTGATGGTGGTGGTGGTGGTGGTGGTGGTGGTGGTGGTGGTGGCAGTGGTGGTGGTGGCGGTGGCGGTGGTGGTGGTGGTGGTGATGGTGGTGGTGGTGGTGGTGGTGGCAGTGGTGGTGATGCTGGTGGTGGTGTTGGTAGTGATATGTGGGTAGTGGTGGTGGTGGTGGTGGTGGTGGTGGCAGTGGTGGTGATGCTGGTGGTGGTGTTGGTAGTGATATGTGGGTAGTGGTGGTGGTGGTGGTGGTGGGTGAGGTTAGTGATGATCAACAGTGATGGGTTACATTAGTTGGAAATACAAAGACAAGGTACAGAGATGTACATAATTTTAAACAGAATTAAATAATTGTTTCTACTTAAGGCATAAGGCTACTAATTTGAAGGGGAGGGGAAAGTCAATTAAATCAACCTCAGTACATTACTGGTGCTTTATTTTATTGACTCCGTAAGGATGAAAGGCAAAGCTAACCTCGGCGGGATTTTAACTCAGAACACAAAGGGCCATAACTCTATGCTGGTGTCTGACGCTCTACCGATACTGCCAATCCACCACTACCACCACACCACAACACAACAGAAGTAAATAATGAAAACAAATTAAAACATTGTTTATTTTTAAGGTGGAAGGCGATTGAGAACAATTTAACCCTTTTGATACCAAACTACCAGAAAATGACCTGGAATTATGATACAAAAACTACCCATTTTTAAATATTTATACTTATATTCAATCTTTCCATCATAATTTTATTTAAGAAATTTGTTTTAACTAATGTTCTGAATGATTTCTGATTTAGGCACGAGGCCAACAATTTGAGGAGATGGGAAAGTCGATTTGATTGATCCCAGTGCATTACTGATACTTTATTTTATCGATCTCGTAAGAATGAAAGGCAAAGCTAACCTCAGTGGGATTTGAAACCAGGCCGTAAAGGGATGTAACTCTATGCTGCAAAAACATGGTGTTTTTGACAATACTGCCAAATAATTGTTTCTACTTTTGGCACAAGGCCTGCAATTACCCAGTGCATTACTGGTACTTTATTTTATGACCCCGTAAGAATGAAAGGCAAAGTTAACCTCAGTGGGATTTGAAACCAGACCGTAAAGGGATGTAACTCTATGCTGCAAAAACATGGTATTTTTGACAATACTGCCAAATAATTGTTTCTACTTTTGGCACAAGGCCTGCAATTACCCAGTGCATTACTGGTACTTTATTTTATGACCCCGTAAGAATGAAAGGCAAAGTTAACCTCAGTGGGATTTGAAACCAGACCGTAAAGGGATGTAACTCTATGCTGCAAAAACATGGTGTTTTTGACAATACTGCCAAATAATTGTTTCTACTTTTGGCACAAGGCCTGCAATTACCCAGTGCATTACTGGTACTTTATTTTATGACCCCGTAAGAATGAAAGGCAAAGTTAACCTCAGTGGGATTTGAAACCAGACCGTAAAGGGATGTAACTCTATGCTGCAAAAACATGGTGTTTTTGACAATACTGCCAAATAATTGTTTCTACTTTTGGCACAAGGCCTGCAATTACCCAGTGCATTACTGGTACTTTATTTTATGACCCCATAAGAATGAAAGGCAAAGTTAACCTCAGTGGGATTTGAAACCAGACCGTAAAGGGATGTAACTCTATGCTGCAAAAACATGGTGTTTTTGACAATACTGCCAAATAATTGTTTCTACTTTTGGCACAAGGCCTGCAATTACCCAGTGCATTACTGGTACTTTATTTTATGACCCCGTAAGAATGAAAGGCAAAGTTAACCTCAGTGGGATTTGAAACCAGACCGTAAAGGGATGTAACTCTATGCTGCAAAAACATGGTGTTTTTGACAATACTGCCAAATAATTGTTTCTACTTTTGGCACAAGGCCTGCAATTATCCAGTGCATTACTGGTACTTTATTTTATGACCCCGTAAGGATGAAAGACAAAGTTAACCTCAGTGGTATTTGAACTCAGACCATAAAGGGCCGTAACTATTCTGCAAAGCATGGCGTCCAATGATCTACCGATACTGCCAAATAATGAAAAACGGTTATTTTAGTAAATTTCACTAAATATTAAGATAATTCCAAAATAAACTGAAGCACATAGACTGTGTATTTCATTAGAAATACAATAATGAAAGGGTTAAAAAGACAAAGACATTGCTGAAGATGATGGAGAAGGAAATGAAAAGGCAGGGGTGGTGAGGTGAGATACAGTCAATAGGAGAAAATGGAAAAACTTATCATCTGGCCAACAAGGCTAATACTTGCTTTAACAGAGAAAATTACCTTAACTCTTTAGCATTTAAACTGCCCATATCCAGCCAGAATTGTCTCACCTCTTTCTGTTCAAACCGGCTTAACTGGCCACTCATACCAACGTTAAGGCAATGTTCTCAAAATAAATAACATCAAAATCTCATAGATTCAATATTATGTGAAATAATTATGTGAGATAAAGCCTTTACCGTGAATATATAATAGTAAATATAGAGTAATGTAAAAGCAAAAAGGTTAAAATGCTTGTAGTGTTGCACATATATTTCAATAGACTACAAACACTGCCATAAATGAAATAACTACAGCTGGCAATCAAAAACAGGTTGAAGACTCAGTTTGCTAGGGAACTTATATATCTACTCAAATAACATGTACACAAAGATACTATAAAGATACAGATTATGTATACAAGTTAATTCTTTATATCATAAGCAATCAGAAGCATAAGATAATCAGTATACTATATTATAAATAGTTTTTTTTTTTTTCCTTTTAATCCTGTAATTCCTGGGCACCAGGAGATGGGTATTTTAAACCTGGAGAAGCCCATCCCTCTACAGGTTCAAAAACAGCCAATTTATTTAAAGGAAGAAGAGGAGAGTGATAGAGAGGAAGAAGAAGAGAGTGATAGAGAGGAAGTGAGAAAGAAATATAAAGTAAGAATTGGCCTCAATGCTGGACTGGTATAATTTTATCAACCTCGAAGCGATAAAAGACAAAGTTGACCTTGGCAGGATTTGAAATAAGAGTGCCAGAACAAATATTGCAAAGCATTCTCTTTGATGTTCTAATGACTCTGCCAATTTTCCACCTTAAACAGGGTTTTACATATGACAAATAAGAGACAGAGAATAACATACAGACATAGAATACTTCTACTAAAAGCTGCTTATCAATAAGCTCTATTGATTGCCTTAAGAATTGCATTTAAATTTATTCACCCACAGCATTTGTTGGAGCTCTTCCCACAGGCTCTACTGGAAGTAGTTATATTGAAGACAAGTAACAAATGCCTTTTTTTATTTGTTGCTTCTTCTCTTCTTTTTCTTTGCCCACTTATTCCTGGGAGGTTTGTTGGGGGACAGTCCTCAAGCATGCCTTCCAGTGGGCCCTGTCAGAAGCATTTGTCTCTAATTGATCTGGCTGGATCCCCAAGTGAGAAGAACCAAGCTCATTGATATCATCCAACCATTTTGCTTGGAGTCTGCCATTGGGTCTCCTGCTGATTGGTTTTGTTTGACGTCTACCATTGGGTCTCCTGCCGATTGGTTTTGTTTGGAGTCTTCCATTGGGTCTTCTGCCGATTGGTTTTGTTTGGAGTCTGCCATTGGGTCTTCTGCCGATTGGTTTTGTTTGGAGTCTGCCATTGGGTCTTCTGCCAATTGGTTTTGTTTGGCGTCTACCATTGGGTTTTCTGCTGATTAGTTTTGCCCGTAAAATCTGTCCAGTGATTCTTATTTGTTACTTGTTTTCAAAATAAACTACATTTACTTTATTTCTATGAAATATGAAAATTTTGCATATTAGAGACACCAACATATAACATCCATTCTGTCAATCTGGATGCACTTCAAGACTTAGTTATCTATCCTACACTCTTCTTTCTCTTCAAAGAAATAGTGAAAGAACATTACACACAATGTAGATATGTAGAATAGTGTATTGTTTTCAATCATGTAAAACATCACAGAATGTAGTAAACAAGAGCAGAGCTTACAGAAACTGCAGTTTTGTTGTTTTTCTGTTCATTCTTCTGATGGTTACTGTAAAATATTTTCAGCAACCACCTTGCTTGATTACTCAGAGATTATGTGACCAAGATAACTAAACTCTTTGACATTCTTGATAAGAAGGTTATAAACCTAGAAGCAAGATCACCTAATGATTTTGGAGACATTAAAAGGCCATAGGAGCAGAAACACAGAAGACAAACAAAATTATAATCTTCTAAAATGTCTGAGACAGAAAAGATAAAAGCCAAATTTAATGAAAAAAGAAAAAAAAAAGAATGTCACATGGCTTCAGACAAAAATGGTACATAAACAGAAAGTAGAACAAAATTCCTCAGTTGGCATAAATAAAACAAAAAAAATAAGAGGAGATAGCTGAGGGGGAGGTGGCAGAGGAGGAGGAAGATTAAATTAATTTCAAAACATCTAACTTTCTTCATTTATTCCTTATATATATATATATATATATATAGATATATATATATATATATATATATATTCATTTATTCCTTATATATATATATATATATATATATATAAGAATGAATGCTTGGGATAGTAGAGTGGGTAATATGAAGAATTTGGGACCCCAACAGCTGAGCTCTTGCCATTTCAATAGCTAGCTGTTGAAACAGCAGGAGCTCAGCCATCGAGGTCCCAAATTTTTCATCACGCTGTAATGTGGCCGTGTAGGCAACACGGTAAAAACCTCCCAGCCCCACACTGTAAACGTGGTTGGTGTTAGGAAGGGCATCCAGCTGTAGATATCCCGCCAGACAGTCCTATGCGAGCAAGACAACCACTCTTGCCTCAAGTGGGAAAACCCCCGTCCAAACCCATGCAAGCGTGGAACACGGACGCTAAACCTGATGATGATGATGATGATGATATTGTGTAGAGAATAGAATAAAATTGTTTACTTCATTTTGACATTCAGAGCTACCATAGTTTATTCATATCTTTTTTGTCTTGTTTTTGTTCGTTTTTTCCCTCCTCTAACACATCATAATACAATGCTGTTACATACATTGTTCATAATAATTTTAACATATTCTTGAATCAATGAAGACAACATTTTTTTTTTTTTTTAAATCCTGAAGAAGTTATCTAATGGATTCAAAATAGATATACATTAGCAATTAAAATACACATTATGTTGAATTTTATATTTTTGTTTTATGTGAATTTAACCATACAAGCCAAGACTGAAGGATCCCCTCCAAATTATTGCTATTTTATGGATTGGTGGAACAATAGGATGATTTTAGAAGCAGACTGATTTTATTTAAATAATTGTTTCTACTTTTGGCACAAGGCCAGCAATTATCCTAGTGTATTACTGGTACTTTATTTAATTGACCCCATAAGGATGAAAGGCAAAGTTAACCTCGGCGGGATTTGAACTCAGACCATAAAGGGCCGTAACTCTTTGCTGCAAAGCATGGCGAATGTTTATTTGTTGTTGCTTTTTATGATTTTGTAAGAAAGGACAGTACCTGTGGCCTTCACGTGTCCTAAAGGTCTGGTGAGATTGACATGGTTGATAATCACTATGAACATCTGTGAGCAGATGTCTACAGGAAAAATGTGGGCAGGGAGAGAATTCTAGAAGACAGATGCTAAGAGAAGGAAATACTACTATCTGGCCCCTTGGTGTCTCACTGCTTATCAGAATGTTCATATAAAAAAGTCTTCTTAGCAAGAGTCTGACATGAAATAGAAAAGAGGGCCAGATCCATGCTAATACCTCAGAAGCCTTACCTATCAAATACTATCATCATCATCATTTAACATCCATTTTCCCTGCTAACAAGGGCTGGATGGGTCTCCACAGACCGAGTAAGTACTGAGTGGGGTTACTGACTTACCAGACAGGCGGGGGTTTCACATGTTACATACAGTCCCACATTCTACTGAGTGCATTTTATTGTGACACCAGCACTAGAGAGGTTGTCATGTCTTTGACACAATGGAAGGTCTTCCCAGCCCTTTGTTTGGGAATCTTGTTTGGGATACCCTTCCTACCACCAGCTACTTTACAGTTTGAACTGAGTATGGAGTTCAAGTGATGAGGAGAGGTAATTTGAAGAGAAGCAATAGAATCGAGGTACCAACAGGTGAGGTGATAAAGGAGATTGACACCAAAGAGGGATATTGGTATATGGGTGTTTTGGGTGCAGATAACATCATGGACAAAAAAATGAAGGAGATAAGATCTGAATACATAAGGAAAGTAAGGAACATACTAAAATCACATCTGAATAATAAAATGCCATAAGTGCAGTAAATTCTCGAGCTGTGTCTATTATTAAGTACAGTGCAGGAATTCTTAAATAGAATATAAATAAGCAAAAAGAACTGGATAGAAAGACAAGGAAACTGATAACTTCCTACAGTATGTTTCATAAGAAGGGTGATGCTGAGAGTCTGTACTTAAAGAGATCTGAAGGTCTTGTCAGTGTGAAGGACTGTGTTCAGATGAAGAAGAGACAAATATATGTCTGAGAGTAACAAGCCAATGCTTAAGACTGTATTGAAGGAGGAGATAATAGACCAGGTGATAGCCAAAAAAGAAGTAGACAAAGAGGAAGAACCTGAAAGAAAAAGCCTTTCATAGAATCCTTTTTAAGAAAACTGAATCCAGAGATCTGCATCAAACATTAGCCCAGGCCACTTTTTTGGAACACTTCAAAAGGCATGCTTATTGGGAACAGCAAGGACCCTCTTATACATCCTGAATATCTGAGGCTGCAGATAGTGGCTTGATGTTCATTTGGGCAAATTTTCCAGTTAAATAACATCAATGATTGAGATATTAAATTAATAATAATGATAATTGAGCACTCTTATATGACTGAATATCATACTGTTGTAAATATGATTTTAAACAGATAATATGCACATATATAAAGCAAATGATATACTTGTAACTGTGTTAAGTGTGTGGCATGAACAATCTGGTGTGTTTATTTTTGTGGCTTATCAATGTATTCAGTGAGTTTCTTTACCCTGGGTGTCAGCAAGAAATGGAAACAAAACTGAAGAAAGAGGAAACAAACAACAATAACAATCTATTTGAAAACAAAATAGTTGTCAAAAAGAAGTGAAGAACTATTATTGTTTATCTAAAGGAACTGCAATAAAATGAAGTTTTATTTATTAATCCCACAAATTTTTGTTTTAAGTATCCTCCGTCTAAGCATATCAATCCAGTAAAACCCAGAATATGGTACTTATAGTCTCAACTAATATTATACAACAGTTTACGATTACTACACTGTAATATACTCTAACAATTTCAAGTAAAAATATAATACTGTTTCAAATAAAATGATGTATATCAACAAAAATTGTCTTATGGAAAAAATAAAAGAGTAGGCTTATGTTTTGGTATGAAGTATTATATAGAATCTGAATGAGTAAAGAAGGAAGTTTTCTTTGTCACTGATACTGCTTTCTTTCTTAATCTATCATCCAGCTATGTTAATTAGTCATCAGATACTTGTTTCCTTCCATTCTCCAATTCATTTATGTAGGCTGTTTATCAGATCATCATCATCATCACTGTTTAATGTCCACTTTTCCATGCTAGCAAGTATGTGTATTTCCTTCAAATATGAGGTTCAACAAGGAGACTTATTAGAGGGACAGTTCTTTCCTTCTGAACGCTGGTCTAACAACTGTGCCAAAAACAAGGGCACAACAAAGCCAACATCAGCATTGCTCCTCAATTCTTCCAGTCTATGAATATCTCTCACAGTACATTGATACAATATATAAGACAGCTGACATAATAGCAACCAAAGTTCTGTGATCTTACACAGTTCATCGAGACATCAGAGACAAGATAGTTTATCCTGACATGTCTTTTGTGAGAATCTAACAATGCCACAAGGTGATGAATTGACAGAGTCATTAGAACACCAGACAGAATGATTTGCAGTATTTGTTCTGGCTGTCTGCATTCTCTGAGTTCTAATCCCGCTGAAGTCAACTTTGTCTTTCACCCTTTCATGGTTGATAAATAAAGTACCATTCCAATAGTGGGGTTGATTCTTCCTCTACATTTTTTTTCTCACGTCTTCTCTCTCTCACTCACTTTCCCTCATTGGAAGAAATCGGTTGTGTTCAGATGTGGAGAGAAGATGGGCTCTGCCAGTTTTAAAAATGCCCCAAAAATGCAGTATTTCACTACAGAACCTCGACAACCCCCATTTGGAGTTATTGGTACATACATACAACAATGCCATCCCAAGGTTCAGATCTGGTCCATCATTGTAGCAGAGATGTTCAATACCCAAATAAAAATATCAGTCACACTGCAAAATTTTAGGGCTAATTTTTAATGCCAGTATAAGACAGTAAAGCTAGACATATATATGTTATATTAAAGCAAGTATTTGTTATTGAACAGCTCTAGTCAGTTCTATTTCCACAGAGTTAAGTAAGTGACAGAGATCAATAATTGAATGCTTGAAGTCAAGAAGTAGATTTACTACACTAGATATGTAAATTTCCAAGGAAAACGGATGTTAAAGGATTATGATGATGATGATGATGATGATGAGGATGATGATGATGATGAGGATGATGATGATGATGTCAATGAGATAGTTTGGATAAGTGTTAAAACAATTAACATGATAACTGTACACACTATTAATCTTCTCTTTAGAATGGGTATATTTACACTACAGTATCAATCTTTGATTGTCATCAGGTCTCTTATTCCTGGATATGTATACATAATCCCAGATTGAATTCACATTAAG
This sequence comes from Eledone cirrhosa, assembly GCA_964016885.1. Classification (NCBI taxonomy): domain Eukaryota; kingdom Metazoa; phylum Mollusca; class Cephalopoda; order Octopoda; family Eledonidae; genus Eledone; species Eledone cirrhosa. Next base: position 111,425,210 of record OZ024745.1, read on the forward strand.
AACAATCAATGCCAAACGAAAGGCAGCATTTCCCCTTTCTCCACTATCGACATTTTGTACACTTACATACATACATTCCCAAGAATGAGACAGCTGATAACAATTGGCAATTAAACCAATCAGAATGTAGTATACATATAGATATTGTAAATATAAACTCTAAAGATAATGTTAATAGCACAGAAAATTATAGCCTTAATAACAATCTTAGACATCTAGCTATTTAGCAAGGTTTTAAGTATGATTTTTTTGTTTTTTAGTCTATATTGTAGCAGTACTGTCTGGGATTCACAAGTGGTTTCTGTATTAAAGTTAGCAATGAATCTATTGGAAGAGATTAAACCGCTACATAAAGTAGAATGCACAAATATATTATACCCCACACACTGGTTTCAAGCCCTCACAGGCTTTCTCAAGCAAGTGTTATTTTTCATGCTTAATACTTTTAACAAGCACAATCAATTTGTCTGTAATTTCATGCTACAAGAACTGAGATGATTAGAGTGACAGTTGTACTGTGCTTAAGGACACAATACAGGATTGGAATTATAATCAACAGTCTAAGGATGAAATAAATACCATCACAATTCATCTATGAAAAGAAAATTACCATTTAATAATGAGTTAAATAACAAAAATATCACTTGAAGTATGATGATGATGAAGTATGATGATGATGATGATGGTGATAGTGGTGATGGTGATGGTGGTGGTGGTGGTGATGGTGATGGTGGTGGTGGTGGTGGTGATGATGGTGGTGATGGTGATGATGGTGGGTGATGATGGTGGTGGTGATGATGACGACAATGATGATGATGGTGGTGGTGGTGATGGTGATGGAGGTGGTGATGATGATGATGGTGACGGTGGTGGTGGTGGTAATGATGGTGATGATGATGATGGTGAGGGTAATGATGGTGATGGTAATGATGATGATGATGATGATGATGATGATGATGATGATAATGATGATGATGATGGTAATGATGATGATGGTAATGATGATGATGATGATGATGATGGTAATGATCATGATGATGATGACAATGATGATGACGATGATGATGTTGATGAGGGGGTAATGATGGGGATGGTGGAAATGGCAGAGTGATGATGATGATGATGGGGAGGAGAGGGAGGAGGATTCCTTACATGAGGAAAAAGCCACAAATTTGAAGGAGATAAGGATAACTGTCAACTACCTAGACCCTCCCCCAGTATTTGACTGGTATTTATTTGATTGACCGGAGATGGATGAAATGCAAAACCAACCTTCGTGGGGTTTGACACACAAAACATTTTCTTTGACACTCTACTGACACTTAGTAGTGTGGCGGGGGAGGGGAATAAGCAGGAGGAGGGGGGGGGATAATGTGAGGGGGGGTAAAACAGAGAGAGGGGGAATAAAGCGGGGGGTAAAGTGAGAGGGGGTAACGGGGGTATGGGGGGGGTAAACGGGGTGGAAGGGAATAAAGTGGTGGGGTGGGGGAGTAAAACGGGGGGAAGGGAATAAAGCGGAGGGGGGAATAAAGCGGATGGGGAGGGATAAAGCAGGGGGATGGGGGAATAAAGTGTGGGGGGGATAAAGCGGGGGGAGGGGGAATAATGTGAGGAGGGATAAAACAGGGGGGGATAAAACAGAGGGAAGAGGAATAAAGCGGGGGAGGGTAGAACAAAGCGGGGAGGGGAGGGGGGGGGAGGGGGATAAGGGCGGGGAACAATTAAGAAAATCCTCTTTGCTTACCCTCCTACAGACAAATAAAATATGTAAACATACATATACACCCATAGTTAACATACATATGCATATACACCCATAGTAAACATACATATACATATGGAGGCACATGGCTTAGTGGTTAGAGCATTGGCCTTGCATTGTTGTGAGTTCAATTCTCAGACCGGGTGATGTGTTGTTTCCTTGAGCAAGACACTTTATTTCACATTGCTCCAGTTTACTCAGCTGTAGAAATGAGATGATAGGACTGGGGCCCCTATCATTCCATGGCACCTACACAACCACTGCAAAGTGGTTGTGTAGGTGCCAAGGCAAAAAAGCACCCAGCACTCACTGTAAATGAGGTTGGTGTTAGGAAGGGCATCCAGCTGTAGAACTCAAGCCAGAATCAGTTCCCGTCCCACCCTTGCAAGCAGGGAAAAGCGGACGTAAAATGATGACGATACACCCATAGTTAACATACATATACACTCATAGTTAACATACATATACATATAGACCCATAGTAAACATACTCTAACAAAATACACCCGCGTCCCACTACCCCCACCCCATCCACACCACCCCTTTCAATGTAAAGTTATGTTGGTACCACAACATCCAGCCCGAAACAAATGAGGTCGTGTAGGTGCCACGACAAAAAAAAACACACAGTCCACGCTGTAATGTGGCCGTGTAGGCAACACGGTAAAAACCTCCCAGTCCCACACTGTAAATGTGGTTGGTGTTAGGAAGGGCATCCAGCTGTAGAAAAGCCGCCAGACAGTCCTATGCGAGCAAGACAACCACTCTTGCCTCAAGTGGGAAAACTCCCGTCCAAACCCATGCAAGCGTGGACGTTAAACGATGGATGATGATGATGATGATATACATATATATATACATATATATATACATATATATATACATATATATATATACATCATCATCATCATCATTTTACGTCCGCTTTTTCCCTGCTTGCAAGGGTGGGACGGGAACTGATTCTGGCTTGATTTCTACAGCTGGATGCCCTTCCTAACACCAACCTCATTTACAGTGAGTGCTGGGTGCGTTTTTGCCGTGGCACCTCCACGACCACTTTGCAGTGGAATGATATGGACCCCAGTCCCTATCATCTCATTTCTACAGCTGAGTAAACTGGAGCAATGTGAAATAAAGTGTCTTGCTCAAGGAAACAACACATCACCCGGTCTGAGAATTGAACTCACAACCTTTCGATTGCAAGGCCAATGCTCTAACCACTAAGCCATGTGCCTCCATCTACATATATATACATATATATACATATATATATATATATATATATATATATATATAAAGAATGATTCAGGATGACAGCGGGGGGGAGAGGGGGGGGGTGAAAGATTTATTAGTTGAACCATTGAGTTCTATCCAAAATGGCTTCTGAAAGACAGGAAAGGGTGTGTTTCCTGTTTTGTTTACTCTCTACGTGCAAATGGCTGCCATGTGAAATCAATGCATATCAGTGTGAAAGTGGTTGACTGTAGCTAGAACAGGCTATAATCATTGACACCGACAGAGTGTGTGCTAGTGACAATATACGGTGTCATGTTCAATAAGTGATCGGGCTGCATGCTGTGAAGGCATACTTACACGGAAAGCTGCACACGGGAAAACAAACATTTCTTTACATCAACACATGACAGCATTTACTTTAGTTTTTTTTTGTTTTTGTTTTTTTTTTTTTTTTTTGTTTTTTTTGTTTTGTTTTTCCCAGGAAAAGTACTGCCATGCAATATGCAATGCAATGCAATGCAATCACCAAACATGTAGAAATAAACAACCTTGAATTTGTTATATTCAGTAAAATATGGTAAGGCAATGCCAGGAGAAAACAAAGGAAAGTTAGAGTGGAGTGTGTGTGTATGTGTGTGTGTAATTGTGAGTGAGGGAAGGGAGTTTAAATTGCAGAGTTTATCAAAGAGAACCAACAAACAAAAACAAAATGTTACCTCTCCCTCATCAACTATGCCCTCACCTTAAAATATTTATGCATGCATTTATTTTCATAAACAAGTCAAAAGTAGACAAAATCAATTGGTCTTTCTCCTATACTCCCCCTCTCTCACACACACACACACACACACACACACAATTACACACACACACACACACACACAATTACACACATACACAGAGGTAAACAGCTTAATCCACAATTTGTTGTTTTGAATACCATTATCAACTATGATCAATTTTTTTTTTTTTTTTTTTTTATACACAAGCAAATTTCAAGCCAGATGACTGGCTTCATAGAATTCACATATATATGACATCATCACATGACATCATCACATGATCTCATCACATGGCATCACCACATGCAAAGTAAATAAGGAATATTTCAGACGATGGATGCTTGCACCATAGAGAAAATTGTATTCATTCAGTTATGTTTGTATTTTGCATTCCTTGCAAAAATATTTTTGAATAAGGTAGGATCATTGATGAAAAACAACACCTCCTGCCTCATTCATTTAATATTGTTGTTGTTGTTGTTGTTGTCAAGGTCATCTCAGATTAGCAGACCTATGACATGGAGGTGAATGATGGAATGACTAAGTGTAACACACATATGCTTATTGTTCCATATATGCCATGCCCCCAGCTAGTGTTCTTGTTAATGTTGTTCAGCCAAACTTACATACATTCATATGGCCGAACCTGGTTTATATGACATTGGGAGGACTTTCCTGTTTATAAACACGCAAATAAGGAATGAAAATATATAAGGAGTGTATATTGTCACTCAGGCTGACTTAAGCAAATGCACTTATTGTGTATGTGACTGTGTGAATATGCTGTTGTGTACATGTGTGTGTGTGCATATATATATATGTGTGTGTGTGTATGTAAAAGGTAAACAGAAATAAAAACATAATCGGTACAGTTTATGGAAGGAATATATTAGTTTAACACTTAACATAGCAGGAAGAGGGTCTTAAGGTTTCGGATGCTAGTCCTTCATCAGAAGAAAGAATGAGAAATTAGAAAGATTGAAGGGACGGGCAGGGTGGAATTAGAGTGAAGGTGCTTGGCTGAGTGGTTAGGAAATTGGATTCACGATCATGAGGTTGTGATTTCAATTCCCGGATCAGGCGATGCGTTATGTCCTTGAGCAAGACACATCATTTCCCATTGCTCCTTCTGCCTGGATTTGTGACCTACAGATAGTATTAGCAATTGGAAAGACCAATGGAAACATTGTTTCCTCAGTTCAATTGAACAAGCTGCACCCAACTTGTTAAGCGAATGAGGTCAGGGATCTTGTTGATCAACTGTCGATGTATGTACACACAAACACACACAATCATTTTGTGAGATTCAATGATAAACATTCCAGTTGTTCATTACAGTGAACTCTCTGTGAATAGTTAGCTGAATATTCCACAGACACATGTACTCTTTGGTAAGCAAAAACAGTCCAGAAGAGAGAGAGAGAGTGTGTGTGTTTATGTTGTGCCCTTTTATGTCCAGTAAATGAGTAGTAAGACAAACAGAATATGTTGAAATAAATACAGAATTCCAATGTGGTATTTCTTCGATGAAATCTCCATAGAAGGATACCATAAACACATATACAAAAGATGTCTAATTTTTCCTATTGAAGCTTTCTACATTGTGAGTTTAAGCAATAATATTAATTCGAAATATATACATTTGCTTCTCAAAATATAATATATAATCAAAACAGATATATTAAAGGCTAATATTAACAGCAATAAAATACTAAATGACTAACTATAAGAGCTGCTATTTCTAATTTTCTTGTCATTAGTCAGCAGACTAAAATGTTGAGAAAAATGGTGGATTGGCTTTTATAAAAAGAAACATATTAAATTGTAGAAAAATAATTAAAAGCAATGAGCAACACTTGATATAACAGAAACACTTGATTAAAATGAAGCGGTAATGGTAAAAAAAAATGAAATGAATATAAAAGAATGTCTAGCCTCACAGCGTTACATCATGTCGAACCCATGCAAGCATGGAAAATAAATGTTAAATAAATGTTAAATGATGATAATGATGACGTTCACTAAATCCAAACTCAGTTTTGGAAAATGAAAATGAATATTATTCACACAAGTTAATATAAGTTTAGAAACATATTCTCTTACGCCAACAAAACA
>OZ024745.1:111436104-111458604 GCA_964016885.1 Eledone cirrhosa
GGGAGCAATTACGTAGTCACTAAAGCTCCTAGAAATAGCAGCCAAATTTCCTTTGAATTACATTCTTAAATCTTGTAAATAGGAAAAATCCATTGAATAATATAACCCTAGATATGCTATGATCATGGCTAGAATGTCTCTGATCATAGCTATGTTTCATTAGAGATGTACTGGAGCTAAATAATAACAACAATGTAACTCTATGAGTAACTGGTATAACCTCAACATATCCATAACACATCCATTATCCCAGTAACTATACATGCTAAGCATGCAGTTTTTCCAACCTTTGTTGCATTAGTTACTTCACTAATATATCTGTGTGAAGGCATATGGCCAAGTGGTTAGGATGTTGAACTCACAATCATAATGTTGAGGGTTCAATTCTTGGACTGGGTGGTTCATTGTATTCTTGAGCAAAACACTTCATTTCACGTTGCTACCAATTTAGAAGCCATTAGCTTGCTGCAGGGTGTTTTTTGGTTTTTCTTTTACCTTAGAAATACCCAGCAGTCTTCTGTATTATAAGACCTAAACTACTCTTCTTTATCAAAGTAGGTCACTACATGGCAATTGAGCCTCATAGATGGACATTCTTTAGCTTCCATACAATCCTTCAATCCTTCTTATTGTTATGATTTGTTTTCTAGTCTTTCAGGAAGGAAGAGGCAATATTCAATCTGAACTCACTAGCCAAAAATCTCTGATCTGAACTAAAAACTGACTCTATTCATTAACCTAGCTAAATAACAAATATCTCCTCAACAAAGATAATCAGTGAGGTAGTTTTACAGTGACAGGGTAATCAACAATGTGTCGTGACAGTTAATCAATGAAGATAATCAAAGAGATTAGATATTTCAGATAATTGCCAAGTCAACATGGCAGTCATGATAATTACTGAGGTACAATGAATATTAAGCTAACTGTTAGTGTACCATAAGGGTAAACAGTGCCGAGAAAGAGAGCAAGGGAAATCTCTAAGACAATCAAGGCTATGGTGGGGGGGGGGGTACTCACCATTTGTTTTCAATGGCTAGTGGGAAGACGATGGGGAGGGGGCTACAAAAACACCAACAACAACAGCAATAATAATGACAATAAACAACTAACCATTAAAATACTATTACGATAAAGATAACCACTGAAATACTTTGACACAGGAGATAATCTCTGAAATACTTGACAAATAGAAGGGGAAAAAAAATAAAAGAAACAGACAAAAACAAAATATCACATCAAAAAGATGATAATCTTTTTAAACTGCTGTTGCCATCGATTTGTTCAGTTCTTGATTTTAAATCTACCAGCCTTTTCTGAATCGATTAGATTCAGCAAATAGGTTTTTGATAAAATTAACATCTGCCAGTCATCGCTTGTAAGAGACATTTAATGAGAGTGGGTTATTGCGACATCAATGGAGAGAGAGAGAGAGAGAGAACATAGGATTAATTGCACTGAAGACCAACATAGTCAATAGCTACAACTTTAAAATCTCAACCAAGAAAAGAGAAAATATTAAAAATCAATAGTAAAATTTCTTCTTTTTTCAAAAATCATTTAAAACAAAAAAAAAATATTTTAAAAAAAATAGATAAATAGAAACAGACAAAAATGTGCAAAAGAAAAGTCACAGAGAGTTACAAGTGAAGAGGAGATGTAGAGGAGACAAAAGAAATCTGACAACATTTTGTTTATTTCTTTCTACATTCACTGCTGACAGAAAAATATACAAATACCAAAATTAACCAATCATACTGAAAGAAAGTGGTTGTTGCTACTTGATCAAACAAATAGTCTTTTTTGACACACAGCTTCTGACACCAAATCAGTTATAATAAACTAAGTCCTCAAACTGTTAGTTTAAATATAGAAAAGAAAAAAAAAAGAAAAAGCAATAAATTTGATGATAATAATAATAATAATAATAATATTACTAATAATGCTAATGGTGATGATAATGATAATAGTAATGACGATAATGGTAATAACAATCCCCCCCCCCCCCCCCCATCAAAACTTAAAACTTTTTGGAGCTGTATAAAACAGAAAATGCTTTAATGTCTCACTTCGTTCTTGTCATTTATTTATGCAATGTCTGATTTCTTCTTGTTTGATTTTTCATTAAAACACAATTTGCTAAAGTAGTTGGATGATTAAAGGATGCAGTTGTTTATTCTTTAAATTTATTTTTAGCTTTTCTCAAATGAGATAAAACGGCAAGAGTTAAAGCGTTTGTTTGCCAACTTCACTGCGAATGCAGAAAAAAAAAAATCAGTTAATTTGTAGTTTTTTTTACTGTTGTTGTTTTGTTTTGTTTGTTTGTTTTTTATTTAATTTTTTATTTATTTTTTGTTAACTGGCTTAAGAATTAGTAAAATAGTAATCAATCACTGAAACATAATATAAACTATCATACTCAAATAAAGTGGTAAGCCGAAGACACTAACCTTTTGTCTTTAGTCTCTTGGATGTCTTTTTTGGAGAGGGCAGAAACTGTTCCGTTTTGGCCTGAGACTGTTGAACTCTTGACATATTTCAAACCAACCCACTCACTCACCTACCATTGCCTTATAATTTACTATTATACTGCACTTAAGTTCTGCTCACATATCTACACACAGTCATCTTAGTCTCCAGCTTGGAGTTAGCTCTTTTGATACCAAAATGCCCCAGATTCTTATAAAGTGTTTATATTCATCTAAAAACCTTCCATCATAATTTATGTGATGTTTGGAACATAACTTAACAATAGTTCTTATGTAAAATTATGGTGGAAGGTTTTAGTAAATCCCTCTAAATTCTTAAGCGTTTTCAAAAATATTTGAAACTCATAGGCAGTGTATTTTATCAGAAATATTAAGAGTTTTAAAAACTCATCCACATGATAGGAAAATCCAAAGCAACTTACCCACTAATAAGCTCTGTTCCATCTCTCTATCTATCTTTTCTGTCATTTTGTTATTGGCTCATTTGTACTTTACCCCTTAGTTATATTCCTCATGCAAGACACTACCTAGGATCCTCAAATAATTTTGAAAATAATCAAGAATTTGAAGGGATTTACAGTAATATAATAGCTAATTTTCTCATTATTAATCTGATGTTTGAAGCATAGCTTGACTAAGGTTCTTACATAAAAGTATAATGGAGTGTTTTTAAACTAAAAAAGAAAACTACTAAAATAAACAGCTTTATATTACAGAACTAGGGACAATTTCAGGTAGCTTGGCATCATGATATAATATTTCTATGTGAATTCACCCACCTCTCATTATGCAAATATCTTCAACATCAATATTTCTAATCTAAAGCACTTGCCATTATAGTTTATGAACCACCTTAAAATGCTTTGGTTACCTCTACTCTTTCCCACCTTCATAAAGACAGCATCCCAAAAATAAAATATACAAACTTATTTACAACAAGTCACTCCCCAGCATGCTCCAACCTTTAACACACACACACATACACATGCTGTCACCTGACTCTGCTTCTTTTCTGCCATTACAGTGGACTCTGCTCCTCGAAGCTGGCTTATTCTGTGCCACTTCTTCTCAGACCCGCCTGACTCACTTGTCTGTCCTCCACTCATCATCCATTTTATGTTCACTCTTCACTCTGTACTAGCTACTCTAACCAGTCCTTCTTCACCCCCACCCATCCACCCAGCACATCAACCTCATGGATAGCCAACTAAGAAAAGAAAATGAAAGATGGTGGTATACTATTTACTGAATATTCTGATTATGAGGTTGAAGGCCAAAAATTAAGTATGGTTATTAGTAACAACATATAAGTTTAAGATACCAGGTTCAATCTCACTGTATGAAATTTTAGGTATCATTAACTATGGGCTTCAGCTAACCAAGGCTGTGTGAGTGAAATATAATAGAAATAGACTATTTGGAATCCCATCAGAGGGACTGTACTTATTATGCAAAAAACCAGCTTTGTCACACACTGCAGCACACTGAGTCTCCCTGAAAAATTAAAGTAAGAGTTCACGTACAGGCTGTTGCATTGATTGAGCAGCTGGAATACTCATTGTCAAAACCGACAGAGATTGATTCCATTCCATTCCATTCCACAAACATTGCACTTCCTTTCAATATTACTGGTACTAAAATGGTAAACTAGTTGCAATCAATATACAAAGCAATTGTTGTTTACCTTCTGTGGAATTAAACTACTACATTTAGTGAAGAAAGTTTCTGAGAAAAAAGGTCAAATATTTAAGAAAAATAAAAAGATAATTGTTATTGTATGATTGAATGAGATAGAAAAGGCAGGGTTGGTTCATCTGCAACAGACAGACACACACTGGAAGTTTCTTTAATCTTCCAAATAACAAATTGAACTGTCCCTTTAATTGTAGTAGTTTAACTATTTCACTGCCTAATCACCAATTGTCAAAATATGAGAGAGAATGAATGCATGTGAGTGTGTGAAAGAGAGAGAGAGTGCATATGTGTGTTTGTGAGAAAGTGTGTGTATGAAGAAGATAGAGAGTGTGTATGAAGAAGATAGAGAGAGTTGTATGAAGAAAATAGAGAGTGTGTATGAAGAAGATAGAGAGAGTGTGTGTGTGTAAGTGAGTGTGAGAGAGAGAGAGAATGCATGGGTGAGTGTGAGAGAGAGAGAGAATGCATGGGTGAGTGTGAGAGAGAGTAATGTGCAAGTGTGTGCGAAAGATAGAGTGCATGTGTATGTGTGAGAGAGAAAGAGAGAATGAGGAATATCAAAGTGAAAATAAATGTAAAACAATAACAAAAATAATAAATAGGAGGGTAAAGGTGTGAAGAAAAAGACAGAACTGAGAGAAAATTAGAAAGGAAAAGATAGAAAGATAAAGATAGAGAGGGAAGAGAAAGAAAGAAAAAATAGAAAATGAATACTTTGTGAATTGTCTTAAAAAGATAGAAAAAAAATCTCTAGTATTGACTGAAAAAGATTAAAGACTCTGTAGTGAAAGTTTCAACTAACAAAGTATAATTTTACTGATAAAACCAATGCCCAATAAAGATACTGTGATTTAGAAACCACACTCACTAAATTCTCCACCTTCACTCATTAGTATTTCACAGCTTAATTATTACTTGAAGAAAATACAATATTTTTTTTATATAAGATTACACAAAAGTAGCATTCAATTTGAGAAACCATAAAAATATCACTAAGAAGAAAATGCTCTGAAATATATTTTAAAGAGTCAATTAGAAGAATGTTTTCTTGACCAATTTGAAAAACAAAATTTCAGTGAGCAGTCAACACAGTCAATCCACTACAATTTTAGTAGTTAATAATTGTACAGATTTGAATGCAGTTAGAAAAAATATCCTGTTGGATTTTTATAGTTTAACATTCTTTCCAAATCACATTCACCATATACAGAATAATTCATCAATAGATCAATATTTTTCTTCTTTTTTTTTAACTTATTATTTAAACTTGATATAAATAAATGCATCAACAAATAAATGAGGGAATAGTGTCTATGAAAATTGATTTTTGATGAAATATTTGAAGAGTCAGTATAAATTATAATCAGTATATTTTCAAACTCTCTTCTTAATTGTAAATATCTATATTTTATAATGATACATTATATTGGCAGAGTTCTGCAGACCTTTGCATATGGAATATTTATATTTCTTTACTGAGTAGGATTATTGACACAAAACAGTTACAAAAATATATTAGCTAAAGAGTTCCAGCCTGGGGCATTATAAGGGCTAACAAATTTAATCATGTTACAATTATTATTATTTTTTTTTTTATAATCATAAGTTTAGTCGGGGGGGGGGGGGTTGTACCTGGTGGCTTGGTGACCTTTGCAGGTTCTCAGAGACAAGTGAAATCGATGTTGTTAATGATCTGTTTAAACTAATGCACATAGAATATCTAGAGATTCTAAGCTTTTTTTATATCTATTTAATATAGGCACTAAAGTAAAGCAGTTAGTTTGATAAAAGCAGAAGAGCACCAGACTAAATGTTTTACAGTATTTTGTCTGGTGTCTCTCAGTTAAAATCTTGCTAGTATCATCATTCCTCTAGGGTGGATAAAATAAATGTCAGTGGTAATCTAGGGTTAATACGATCAACTGTTTCTATTCCTTCACTATGAAAATTAAACTTGTATTTGATAAAAAAAAAAAAAATCCAAAAAAATCATAGCATTTGCTATCTGGTTTCTTTTGTGCCACACTCTACATTATAATGGTTAGCTAATTTCTTCAGGATATTCCTGTAACTGTAGTGAAAGCTAGTGTGGTAAAACCTGTATAGTTTTCTTGGAATATAAATGCACTGTGGATGAAAGAAGTCAACTGCATAAACAATCTTTCGAAGTTATATTGGTAAGTTTTACTGAGTACTTATTTAAAAGGTCTATAGGATGTTAAAAAGAAATATTCACAAAGTGAAGAGAAGATAGCTTTTATAAAAAGAGGTCTTCTTAAAGCAAACTATACTATCTCTAACTAGGGTGACAATAAGAAAAAGTTAAAGTAAACAGTGTTTATAGATACATTTGTTTAAAAAATGTAAATAAAAAAATATGATAAATGGATATTACTCTCAAACAGGAACATATCAAGTGGTTTATTTACCACGGTCACCCTTAAAGGATTTAGCTGGCATTTAGTAAAGGTTTTTGAGAAAAAAAATCTCTATATTTTTTTGTTATTTATCAAACGAAAAATATGGCTTTGTTACCCTTTCTAATATACACACACACACATACATACATGTGTGTGAGTAATGAAAAAAAAGAGAAAAATTTCAAAATAAATGAGAACAATCATGTACATTTTGTTCAAAGGAAAAACGTTAAAAGATATAGAAAAACTAGAAAGAAAGGTGAAATAAGGTAAAGTTACTGTTTTGATTAGATATTTTCAGTTGTTAGTCTCTTTGGTAATGCTGTCATCTTCCTTAAAGCATCTTCATGAAAACAAGAACAGCACATTCACTTTTCTTTTCAATTTTCACATTTGAACCACTTCTTATGTACTTCAAAAGAAACCACATAAAGGTGATGTAGGTTTTTTTTTTCTTTTTCTTTTTGGTATTGTTTTTGGTTTTGTTTTATTTCCCTTTTATTTTCCATAAGAATAATTGAAGAATTGTTGTAACCATTTTATAAACATCTGTATTCACAGTAGGAAACAGTTGATATATTTTCAACAATAAAATATATCTTCTGTCTTCACACACTAAACATGTACATCAATAAGAGGCATACAGAACACCATAGTGTAAGTGTGCATACAAAGCTATGTAGATCTGTGCACACACATATGTACAGAAGATAAGAGGAAGAACATACAATAAACGATTCCTTTGGTGTGTAGCACATAAATATTATTCAATAATGAAGACAAACAGCCATTAACTAAGTTAACAAGACGTGCCAAGTTAAGATCAGGAAGGGTGAAGACCTGGCCACCGAAGACCAATAGTAAGTCACAGGTATGCCAACCAAGCCATTTAAACTTTTAGCTTCTCTGCTTTTTCCCAATTAACTGTAGCATTCTCCATCTGCTACATTGTACCCAGTTTGATGAGAGTGCTTTAAAATAAATTAACCCTTTTCTGTTCACTTGTGTAAATTAATCAATTCCGAAGAAATGGAAGCTATGCAATTGTGAGTGACAGAATGGAACAGCAGTATCAGCTCATGAAAGATCAGGCTTTAGGGAGTTTGGCAATAAACAACAAGGCATCCATGGCATTTCTCTTTTGCCAGTCAACATAGAGATTATGAAGAAGAAAATAACTTTGCAGATTGATGACTGCAATAGTAAAATAAATTTTGATACATTCAGGTGTTGGTAGGTAGGGGGTTGATAAATAAGTAGGTAGGTATGTACATATGTAACAATTTTTTGTTCTTTTGTTCATGATACTAGACCAACAAATAGTATCCCCCTTCCTAAAATTACAAATAGAGGCAAATTTACAAAACCTGAAAACTAAATTAAATGGTCACCAAAACCATCCATACTTAGAAGTAGATGAAACGGATAAAATACTACACATTAGAAAAGAGTGCTACAAAATAGTCAGACTAATATTGAAGAATGGGCTTAATATTAGAAACAAGTTAATAGGTAGCCATCCCAGTTACACACTACAGCTTTAACATAATGAAAACTAGTAACTTTCTAACAGCCTTCCAAAATTAACATCCCAAAACTGATGTAGATAGAATATACCTACCCTAGACATAAGGGGTGTGGGGATTTGATGCAAATAGGAAACTACAACAAAGTAACAATAGTCAGACTAGAACAATACATAGGCAAGAAAAATACTCAGAAAAAATACTGAGTCATTTGATATGAAACTCCACCAATACACTGTATGAAGCATGATGAAAAATAAAGAGAAACATACAAACCATATTAGGTTCACTATGTTACACACAGTCCAAAAGATAGTCTGTATAACTTTTGGATTGCAAGTATGACTTTACCAAAAAGGCATGTAACATGATCAAATGCAGATTCATGTTTTTGCAAAACAAATTTCTCCCCTACACCTCGTAGTTGACTAGATGAAAACCAATACCTTAGTGACAATTATTTCATTAACTCTAAGAGGAAAGACAAAATATTGCCTGGCATAGGATTTGAACTCGGAGCCAAAAAAAAAAATGAAAATAAATACAACACTGCATTCAGTCTGGTATTTCCCAACTATCTCAGACATCTTCTTTGACCTGATGATGAAGAGGGTGATACAAATAGATTCCTGTATAGAGGAGGTAAAAGCTATAATAAAAATACAGGTGTTACTATCAAAACCAATATCCTAGAAATAATCCATTGGTACGTTAGTAGTATCAGGTGTTTAGTGATAAGGATGATAAAGGCAATCCGGGTATTGATAAGGACTGCAATACTGAGAGAGAGAGAGAGAGAGAGAGAGTAAGAGAGAGAGAGCAAGAGAGAGGGAGAGAGAGAGAGACACTATGCTGCTATGACAGTACCAACTGATGTTACTAAAACCAAATTACTCTCATAGAACTGCAGGTGGCTATGATATGATTACCACCACTACCACCAACATCCTCATCATCCCCATCCTCATGATTATTATAATGAAGAGTGGCAGGGCACGTGTTTATAAGTCTGAAACAAGACTGCTTAGAAAGCAGGTAAGGAAATTACTTCTGCTATTAAATCAGTTTTATTTTAATTTTTTTAATGGTGTAAGACTTGGATTAAAAGTGAAAATATTAAATAATTGTTTCTACTTTAGGCACAAGGCCAGCAATTACCCAGTGCATTACTGGTACTTTATTTTATCGATCCCGTAAGGATGAAAGGCAAAGTTAACCTCGGCGGGATTTCAACTCAGATCGTAAAGGGACGTAACTATGCATCAAAGCATGGAGTCCGACCCTCTACCGATACTGCCAATCCACCATAATGGTTTCTGATTTAAGCACAAGGCCAGCAATTTTAGAGAAGGGGAAAGTTGATTAAATCGACCCCAATACATTAAAATAAAGCATCAGCTTTATTTTATCGATCCCGTAAGGATGAAAGGCAAAGTTAACCTCGACGGGATTTGAACTCAGAACATAAAGGGATGTAACAATAAGCCACAAATAATAATAATAATGATTTCTAGTATAGGCACAAGACCAGTAATTTGGGGGAAGGGGTAAGTCGATTAAATCGACTTCAGTACATTACTGGTACTTTAATTTATCGACCCCGTAACGATGAAAGGCAAAGTTAACCTCGGCGAGATTTGAACTCAGACTGTAAAGGGGCGTAACTCTATGCTGCAAAGCATGGCACCCAGCCTTCTACCGATACTGCCAATCCACCGCCCAATAATAATAATAATAATTGTTTCTACTTTAGGCACAAGGACAGTAATTTGAAGGGGAGGAGAAAGTCGATTAAATCAACCCCAGTACATTACTGGTGCTTTTTATTTTATTGACCCCATAAGGATGAAAGGCAAAGCTAACCTCAGCTGGATTTGAACTCAGAACATAATGGGGCATAACTCTATGCTGCAAAGCATGGTATCTCACAATAATGAAAATAATAATAATTGTTTCTACTTTAGGCACAAGGCCAGCAATTACCCAGTGCATTACTGGTACTTTATTTTTATCGACCCCGTAAGGATGAAAGGCAAAGTCAACCTCGGCGGGATTTGAACTCAGATCGTAAAGGGACATAACTATGCTGGAAAGCATGACGTCTGACCCTCCACCGATACTGCCAATCCACCGTTGAAAATAATAATAATAATAATGAATAAATAAATAAGTAAACAAGTAGATAAATATATGAAACAACAAAAAAATATCAAATCAAATTATTCCAACTCCCACTAGTTCTTCCCACCAAATTCTATTTTTGGTATATTGTGAAGATGTCGAAAGTTGTATGTATGGATTACCTCACACTGGTTTTATCTGGCACCAAGGTCTTACTGATTTCTTCCAAGACCATTGTGTGTGTGTAGGGGGGGGGGGGGTGATAATCATGTTTGTATTTATGTACAAATGTGTGTCTGTGTCTGTGTGTGTGTGTCTGTGTGTGCGTGTGTGTGAGTCTGTGTGTGTCCATATGTAACTAAAAAGAATGATGGCAAATGTAACTTAGATGTGTGATTTGTTGATAGTTGGTTAGTAGTAATAGTTGTAGTGATAGTGGTGGTTGTGGTGGTAGTAGTAGTAGTAGTAGTAGTAGTAGTAGTAGTGATGGTGGTATTGGTGGTGGTGGTAGTAGTAGTAGTAGTGGTGGTGGTGGTGGTGGTGGTGGTGGTGGTGGTGGGTGTGGTGATAGTAGTAGTAGTAGTAGTGATGGTGGCGGTGGTGGTGGTCATGGTGATGGTAGTAGCAGTAGTAGTAGTAGGTGAGTTGGGAGAATTGATAATGATAACAATAGTGGTGACGATGATGGTGGTGGCGGTGGTGGTGGCAGTGGTGGTGGTGGTAGATTTATGTGTTAGCAGGCAACAATTCTAATTGCAGAAAATTCTAGCGGAGAAAAAGGAGGAGCAAACAGCTCAAGACTTGTCAGGCAGGGCAGGCAGTATCTGAAATTGAACAACAGTTTTATATATTTTCACCTTCAGGAAAAGGTTGTCCTGTGTAGCTGGTGGGTATTTCTAATCTTAGACGTGATAATGATTACTTCAGAGAGAAGACATTATTATGAATATTTTGACATTTTCACCCCAAACTCAAAACTGAAATAAGTTCCAGAGATTTCCAACAGTGCAGCAAGTCATTTAAGCACTAAACAGCACTAATGAATGCACAAGTTGCAGCCTTCTGGCAGAAGATTTTTCAATTCAACACATTTATTTTTATCCATTTTGGGGGTTGTTGTCGTTGTTGTTGGTGGTGGTGGTGTTGTTTCTTTTCTTTTCTTTAAGCATCCTTTTTATACTCTCATCTCTTGCCCTTGTGGCAATAATAAAGAAATCTTTCTTCTTCTTATGATTATTATTATTATTATTATTATTATTATTAGCATCATCACTGTTGTTATTTTAATGTATTTATGGTTAACTGCCTCTTAATACAAACACGCTATCACATTTACACATTCAGACATACATACATAAGCTCATTGAGTTACATGTTAATATGTGATATACATATATATATATATATATATATATATTGATAATGACTCCATTTTGTTTTGTTTTGTTTCTACCCATAACTCCTGATGGAGTCGTAGGTGTGCCATAGTGACATACAACACGTATTAGGTACTTTATACTTGGCAGAATCCATCCCCTCTCTAGGTCTGAACATAGCCAATTTCTTTCAGAGAAGAAGAGAGAGAGTCATAGAGAGGAAGTGAGACAGATATATAAAAAAATAATCAATTCCAGTATTTGACTGGTACTTTTTTTTATCAACCTCAAAAGATGAAAGGCAAAGTTGACCTTGGTGGAGTATTTCGACTCAGAGAGCTCAGGGAGCTCGAATGACTATGGCAAAACATTCTATCCAACGTTCTAATGACTCAGCTAATTTGCCACCTTTAAAGACTTAATTTAGGAAAAAGGTTAAACCTGTTTCTCTCTCAAAAAACATTTAATTCAGCTGCCATTCTCAAACTGCTTATCAATGATTTTGGTTACATAATAATTATTACCCACAGGGAGATGTTTTTTATTGTATTATCATTGGTATTATTTTTATTGTGTGTCATCACTGCATTATTGAGCACAGCTGTGTGTGCCTTGGGTATGTACAGTGTGGTTATTTCTATTGTATTGAGAGTACTCTTCATAATATGTGTGCAATGCTTAGTAATGCTATTTTCTGTATGTTGAATATATTTGAAAGTCCGGAGGTTTGGGTTATGTATCTGCCTATGTGTTGTTGTTTTTTCATGCCCAGAGCACCTATTATTGTTTCTAACTTCATCAGCTACATTTGACTTATTTCTATCTCCAGATCTTTATATGCGGAGAATTTCTCCAATCCCTTAGACATAATATCATCTGTGGAGTTGATACATCAATTAGAAGACTATTTTCATTTTTGTGGGGTTTTTTTACTATATCTGGTTAATTGGCTATGATCTCTTTGTTTGTGTATGCTGGCATATCCCAGAACAAGGTTGCTTTGTTGTACTCTGATCCTTGACAAACTCATGTATTTGTATAACAAGGTTTACATTTCTTAAAATGTCCATACTTTCTAAAGATAATAGAGTGCAATTAGGGGGAATTTGAGTGCTCTTTCTAGCTGATTGTGCAATTGCATAGAATAGATGTGGGCAAGCACTGGCCTATAGGTGAAATTCTGCCTATATTCAAATTTTTAAATGCCTGAAATGAAAATTTAAATTGCATACCTATGAATTTGTAAAACTGAAGATTTTATATTTTCCTGGGACAAATGAGCCCTGATAGGTGCTTATACCCTAGCAATTCCTCCCTTAAACTAAAAAAAGTCACCTACCTCTGGTATAGAGACGTCTTCATTGGCCTAACCAATAATAGGTTGAAGACTAAATCAGTCCTGACATGATGCAGCAGCTTTGATTGTCAAAGATAAACTAGTTATTAATATTCACCAGCAGAGCTGTCAACTTGGAAGATTGGAATTATTACATAATGATGACATTATCTGCTGGTAAATGTAAGGAATTATTAAATTAAACAAAATATATCTGATTTGCAACTATGTTGTCTGAAATGTTATAAAACAATCAGAATTTCTCTAAAAAGATATCATAGTTTGATTGATTACCATTTTATTAGATACAACCAGGGCCAGATTTATTGGAAGGCAGAGGGGGTGAATGCCCTGGGCCCTCTTTGTCAAATAGGGCCCCCTGTAAGGAACAGCCCTGAACTGCCCTCCCCCCATCTAAATATGGTCCTGAGTACAACCACTGTAAACAGAACCATAAGTAATCAGTTTTAGGGCATCAGTTTGGTAATCAAAGAGGAATTGTTTATATAATATATATTAATAAATTAGTGATGTGCTGACAGTATTTTGTTGCAGAGTTATACAGAGTATAACATTTATAGATTTTAACCAACACTGTATCTATACAAGGTATCTATACAGGCATGTGGCTTAGTGGTTAGAGAGTTGGCTTTGCAATCGTGTGGTTGTGAATTCGAATCCTGGACCAGGCAATGTGTTATGTCCTTGAGCAAGAGACTTTATTTCAAGTTGCTCTTTCTGCTAGGGGTTGCAACTGGTAGATAGTATCAGCAATGGAAAGACCAATGGAAGCATTATTTCCTTGGTCTAATTTGATGAGTTCCACCCAACTCGGTAAGCAAATGAGATCTGGGATCTTGTCAATCTGTTTATTGTATCTATATACAGATGTAAACACTTTGTCTCTAGATATATTCTTATTGACAGAAAATAAAAGAGATTAGTTAGACTAGTTTCAATCCTGCGTTGAAATTTCATCAACAGCTGAGTACCTTCTTTATCAATTCACACAAACATTCCATATAAACTTATAACTAATAACAAAACACTTAACATACCAGTAATTTATTAATCAAACTAGTTGACAAGAATGTATTATAAATGCAAAATCTATCTATCTTAGGAAATATTTATCCCTTTTGATACCAAACTGCCTGAAACTGCTCTGGATTTATAATACAAAACGGCACATTTAAAAATGATTATCCTTTTATTAAAACCTTTCGCCATCTTATTTTAGTAATTTTTATAGATGTAAAAACCAAACATGCTATCTTGAATTCAGTCTTCATGCCAACCTTTACCTATGGTGATGAATCTTGGGTAAGGACTGAAAGAATATGATCCTGAACACATGTAGCCGAAACAGGTTTCCTTCAAAGAGTCTTTGGAGTAATGTTACTTGATAGAGTGCTTAGCTTGGAGATCAGACAGAGCCATTACTTTACCAAATTGACACCTCACAGCCCCAATATTATGGACATGTGGTAAGAATATTTCAGGAAAGAATTACTGGAGAGATTTCAAGGTCAACACTAACCAATAGGAGACCAAGAGGTAGATCCTGAGCAAGATGGTTGGATAACATCCTTAAGCTCAACTGGTCTCACTTGGGGGTCAAGCCAGGTCAGTTGAAGAAGAAGAAGAAGAAGAAGAAGAAGAAGAAGAAGAAGAAGAAGAAGAAGAAGAAGAAGAAGAAGAAGAAGAAGAAGAAGAAGAAGAAGAAGAAGAAGAAGAAGAAACATCATATGTCAATACAGTACCCCTAAAACTCCCTCAGAAATTACAGGACCATGCATACATTCTCTTGTAGGTCTTCCTGGAACACACAACTCACCAATTACAGAGAGGACTCATGAAGGCACTATGAGGGACACACATTTAACTCCACATCTTATAATGATTTAGCCAAAAATATCCCAAAGGTGAATTGTTAATACAAATGTTTATAGTACCTTTACTAGTGGAGAGAATGTTGCAAAAATTTGCAGTAAATTAAACTAAAGTAAAGACTTTAATTTGTAATGTGATGCAGTCATAGTGCTGTTTTATATTTTTCAAGAATATCCTGCTAATGTGGTTTCATGTGGTACAGGACGTTAAGTGTTCATGTCAATGGTTTCAGTCATCCATGAAATACATACTACAACAAAGGCTAAAACTGCATCAACAAGGAAACTATGGCAATAATGACAACAGTAAACAAACACAGCAATTTGAGTTGTGCCACTATTTCAGTGTATATTTGTGAGAGAGAGAGAGAGAGAGAGAGAGAGAGAGAGAGAGAGAGAGAGAGAGAGTGAGAGAGAGAGAGAGAGAGAGAGAGAGAGAGAGAGAGAGAGAGTGAGAGAGAGAAAGAGAGAAATAGATAGAGAGAGATGAAGATGAAGAGAGAAAGGAAAGGAATATTTAAATTGCCTGATATAAAAAAAATGGAAAATAGAAATTTTGTTCAAACAAATTAAAGAGCACTATTTCCATTTGTTCTTTAATTTTCTTTCCATTTTTTTTTTTTGTTTTTATTTCTTAGATTTTTTTGTTCCTGTTTATTTAACAGATAAATTTAAGTGGCTATTGATTTTTTTAACCTCTTCCTTACTGACCTTGTAGGGGCACCACATTTACGGGTGTTATTTGGGAGAAAAACAGTGGATTGGCAAAATTGTTAGAAGCACAATAAATGCTTTGTGTTATTCCTTCTGGCTATTTATGTTATGAGTTCAAACCATGCAATGTTCAACTTCATTTTTCATCATTCATCAAGTAAAGTAGTAAAGCTAATTTAACCAAGTTTCACTTAGCTACTTAATTGGTGGATTTGTGCCTAAATTAAAATGTTATTTGAGGGAAGGAAATTTTGGCTGCTATCTCTAGAAGTTGAAGCAGGTAGAAGCTCTTACACTGATGTATTATCATGTGGATTGGCAGTATCGGTAGAGGGTCGGATGCCAAGTTTTGCAGCATAGAGTTACAGTTCTTTATGTTCTAAGTCCAAATCCCGCCAAAGTTAGCTTTGCTTTCCATCCTTACAGGGGTCAATGAAATAAAGAACCAGTAATGTACTGGGGTCAACTTAATCAACTTTCCACCCTCCCAAAATTGCTGGCCTTGTACCTAAATCAGAACCCATTATTAATAATAGTTGTTTCTACTTTAGGCACAAGGCCAGCAATTACCCCAGTGCATTACTGGTACTTTATTTTATCGACCCCGTAAGGATGAAAGGCAAAGTCAACCTCGGCGGGATTTTAACTCAGATCGTAAAGGGACGTAACTATGCTGGAAAGCATGGTGTCAGACTCTCTACCGATACTGCCAATCCACCGCCCTATTATTAATAATAGTGAGTTGTATAATGAGATGGCAGAATTGGCAGGGTGGCAAACAGAATGGAGGGCACATGGCCTTATGATCATAATATTGTGGGTTCAATTCCTGGATTGGGTTGTGTGTTGTGTTCTTGAGCAAAACACTTCATTTCATATTGCTCCAGTATACTCAGCTGAAAATGAGTACCAGCAATAGCTAGAGGTTTAACCTTGTGATGGACTGGCATCCTGTTCACACACATGAGCACACCTAAGCATGTGTACACTTACATACATACATACATACATATAAAACCGGTTTCTGCACAGTTTTTATCATCATCATCATTTAAACTCGCTTAACGTTTTTTTATACTAAACCATCTTTCGATGTCCCTTGTTTCATGATACAAAACTGTTCATTTTAAAGTATTTATATTTATTTTTAAATCTTCCATCATAATTTTATGTAAGTTTCTTTGTTGGGTTATGTTCCAATCACCAGATTAATGATGAGAAAGTTAATCCATCAAAATTCTTGATTGTTTTTTTAAATTAAATAAAGCCATAAACAGTGTCTTTCGTGAGAAATATGGTCACAAAAGGGTTATCACATAATCCAGATGGTTTCCAAGGAATTGAATGAGCAGCACTCCACCCTAAAGACAAAGTATACTGCTGGGAATAAGTCTACACAACGGCATATAGCATGGTCATTTTCCCTCCTGTTTAGCTAGTAGAAATAGTTCTCTTGTTAGAAGAGAAAGAAGAAAAGAACATAAGAAAATATCCACCAAATCAGTTTGCATCTGAGGATAGCTGAGAAAGTATACGTGTATGTGTATATAAATATATACACACACACATATATATATACACATATACATATATATATATATACATACACATATATATATATACACACACACACACATATATATATATACACATATATACATACACATATGCATACATATATACATACACATATATATACATACATACGTAAATACATATATACATATATAAATACATACATTCACACATATATGTGTATGTATATATATATATATATATGTGTGTGTGTGTGTGTGTGTGTGTGTGTGTATGACTTAAAGAATTGCTCTGCCCTCACATACAGAAAAAAAATAGGAAAAAAAAAATAAATGAACCTAGAATTTATCAAGAAGACCAAAACAACAACCAACCACCTACCACCACAAAGCTAAGATCACATCACTTATGGATTTTAGTTTGTGTTTTTTGTTGTTGAGCTTTTTTTTTTATTCTGGTACGTGGTTGTTGTTTTTTTTTTGTTTTTTTGTCTTTGGAAGAAGAATTCTTGTTTGATCTTGATTGAAGACACTGGCTTTTTTCCAAATTAACCTCTTCCAATATAAATGCAGGCAGGCCTTGTTTATGGCACTGACTAGTAATTTCCATTCTTTCCACTTTTTCTCATGCTTCCTTCCAGTAAGGGTAAGGGATTTGTTGCTAACCTGTTTTTTTGTTTTTTTTTTTGTGTTGTGTTTTGTTTTTTTGCTATCTATCTAACTTTCTGTCTGCCCAACAATTTTAACTTCACACTTTCCTGTCACCATCACCATCATCATAATCATCATCACTATCAACACCATCATCATCATTATATATGCTGCTATCCCTTCCATCATCCCCTCCAACTCCACTGACATCACCACCACTAACATCATCACCACTATCACCACCACCACTAACATCATCACCACTAACATCATCACCACTAACACCACCACCACTATCACTACCACCACTAACATCATCACCACTAACATCATCACCACTAACACCACCACCACTATCACCACCACCACTATCACCACCACCACTAACACTACCACCACCACCACTAACATCATCACCACTAACACCACCACCACTATCACCACCACCACTAACACCACCACCACTATCACTACCACCACTAACATCATCACCACTAACATCATCACCACTAACACCACCACCACTATCACCACCACCACTATCACCACCACCACTAACACTACCACCACCACCACTAACATCATCACCACTAACACCACCACCACTATCACCACCACCACTAACACCACCACCACTATCACTACCACCACCAACATCATCACCACTAACACCACCACCACTATCACCACCACCACTAACATCATCACCACTAACACCACCACCACTATCACTACCACCACCAACATCATCACCACTAACACCACCACCACTATCACCACCACCACTAACATCATCACCACTAACACCACCACCACTATCACCACCACCACTAACACTACTACCACCACCACTAACACTACCACCACTAACACTACCATCACTATCACCACCACCACTATCACCACCACCACTATCACCACCACCACTAACACCACCACCACTAACACCACCACCACTAACACCACCACCACTATCACCACTAACATCACCACCACTAACACCACTATCACCACCACTCTCACTACCACCACTATCACCACCACCACTATCACCACCACCACTATCACCCCCACTATCACCACCACTCTCACTACCACCACTATCACCACTACCACTATCACCACCACCACCACTATCACCACCACTATCACCACCACTCTCACTACCACCACTATCACCACTACCACTATCACCACCACCACCACTATCACCACCACCACCACTATCACCACCACCACTAACACCACCACCGCTCTCACTACCACCACCATCAAAACCACCACTATCACCACCACCACTATCACCACCACCACTACCACCACTAACATCACCACCACTAACACCACCACCACTCTCACTACCACCACTAACACCGCCACTACTTACATCCCACACACACACATTAACATCACCAAAACCACCACCAGCTCTCTCCCACCACCACCACATCACACTCACCACTACTATCAACATCATCACTATCAATACCACTACAATCAATACCATTACCACCATTAATAACAACACCACCACCACCATTATTACCATCACCACCACCATCATTACCATCACCGCCACCATCATTACCATCACCGCCATCATCATTACCATCACCGCCACCATCATTACCATCACCGCCACCATTATTACCATCACCACCACCATCATTACCATCACCGCCACCATCATTACCATCACCGCCACCATCATTACCATCACCACCACCATCATTACCATCACCGCCACCATCATTACCATCACCGCCACCATCATTACCATCACCGCCACCATCATTACCATCACCGCCACCATCATTACCATCACCGCCATCATCATTACCATCACCACCACCATCATTACCATCACCGCCACCATCATTACCATCACCACCACCATCATTACCATCACCGCCATCATCATTACCATCACCACCACCATCATTACCATCACCGCCACCATCATTACCATCACCGCCACCATCATTACCATCACCGCCACCATCGTTACCATCACCACCACCATCATTACCATCACCACCACCATCATTACCATCACCACAACCAACAACACCACCACCACCAGAACAATTATTTCCAAACTCCTCAGCACCAGTCTCCACCATCACAATCACCAACAAGATAACTAACGCATTCACTACAGCAGCCACCACTCAACTGCCACCTCCACCAATCAACCACCACCACTCAACCACCACCACCACCACCACCACCACCACCAACAGCAACCAACACCACTGACAGCAACAGCAACAACAAAACTTTTACAATTACTTACAGCCTCTCTCTCTCTATATATATATTAATTCCAAATATTAAAATAGATATTCTTGTGATCAATTATATTTTATTATACATATTTCAGATGTGCTGGATTAAGTTCAACAGTACGTCCTCATCAGATAAAATAAAATGCTACATGACATACCCTGACATGGTAGATGGTTAAGATTTAATCACAAATGCTCATTCTCGAATTCTAATAGGAAGTCTTCGACTTCTATATCACAGCTTATATGGTCATAAAAAGACAAAAATTTAAAATACTCGATCTTTTGGATGAAGCTTTGTAATAGTGGAGTTTATGTCAACTCTTCTATATCAATTAACTGCAGCCTCTGTACAAAGGAGACCTTATTAATAGTTAATAATTATGAAAACTTAATTAACAAAAAAAGTGAATTATTCTCAAACTGCCTTCATAAAGCTTTGTCTACATTCCAAGCCTCGCAAAAAGTCAGGAAAAAACAGTAAGCAATCAAGCCTGATTTTCGACGTCTATCATCAACTGTTGAACATATAAGTCATAACGGCTTATTAAACTTTAATAATACTTTATCTTCTAATCATTTATAATGGAATTAATGTTTGAATGAATAACACTTGTTTGATAACTTGTTTACTGGATAGATATGCACACCCTATGATTTTTTGGATATTTTTAACTTTGATTCAGATCTTTATTTTTCTATCTCTATTTTAATTATATAGTTTAGATATCTAACTTGTAAATTTACTGATTATAATTTGAACTGTGGATCATTCATGCGTTTGCATATTTTATATATATATATATATATGATATATTTTACTCATTTTGAAATGGTTTTTGGGGACTCAGAAAGTTGGATTTGCACTTTGCTTTTTTATGTATATTTAACAAACCATAATAGCTGACAAATATTGGCCTATTTATCCACTGAACTGGCGGTAAAACTACTAACAATGATTATAATTATTATTCTTTATTAAATGTATACCGTTTCATTAATACCTATTATATCTATATATAGTTTGTACAAATATCTTTATCTAGTGTAATAACATAATCGTAGTTACATTTATAAATAATTTAAACACTCAAATGACATTATTATAAGTGTTTGGTTTTCCCTGGAAGGTCGAACTTATATAATCATTTACTTAATACAATATATGAACAAATAATAAACTATAACTCGGTATGTTATGATCAATACATATATATAGCTGAAAATTCTGACTCCTTTAAGTTTAATTATAAGACCTGTTGAAACTTTAGCCACTCAAACTATTTAACAATAAATTCTTTAATAGTTATAACTATAAATATCTCATAAATTATATTATAGAAACTGTTGTCAATATTATAAGTAATTTTGGTAAAAGTTACCTTCGAGGGGATATCGAACATTATATGTATACTTTCTTTCTTTCGCGGGTTTCGTAAATCCTTTAAATTTGTCTTCATAAAATTTAAATTTTAGAAATTTAACATAATTATATTATAATATTAATACAAATACCCATTAACTTTTAAAACTTAAATTTGATTCTTTACCCTGAAATAACATAAACTAAATATTTTGAAAATTAACCGCCAACTATACATGAATATGTGTATGTAGAAACTTGAGCATAAATTACTCCCCTTTGTCTCTCTCTCTCTCTTTAATCACCTTTCATCTGTCTTTTCAAGCTAAATACTAAATAAGTTATAATATCAGCTACTTCTTCCTCTATGCTTTCCTCTCCCTCATATTTCTCTAGTGGTTTTTTAAATATTAAAAATTCTATAACTGTTATATTGATGCCATGTATTTCTTAAAATATATTACTCACACTCTCTCTATTGATTGTATTACGTTTTCTCATGTTCTCAATATTAGGGTATAAATATTGAGTTTTGTCATAAGTTAATCACTACCTTGATTAAATCTTAACCATCTACCATGTCAGGGTATGTCATGTATCATTTTATTTTATCTGATGAGGACGTACTGTTGAACTTAATTCAGTACCTCTGAAATATGTATAATAAAATATAATTGATCACAAGAATATCTATTTTGTTAATATTTGGAATTAATATTAATAACTCTGGAAAATATTTTTTGTAGAGTGCTTCCATTCTATTGTAAAACTCATTCTTTGATGTATTCATTGAATCTTGTTTAAGTCTTAAATATATATATATATATATATATATATATATATATATATAGTTTTGCGAGGTTTTTGATATGAAATCGTGTGTCGAAACAAATATTGTTATACTTGGGGAGGGTCATATTTGTGTAATAATATTGCCAGAATTAATAACAGAACACACTCACTGTTTGGTTGGTTTTCGCTTCTATGTCTTTTATATCGGTTAATTTAATTTATTCGGTCCTCAATGTTACCATTGACTGACCAACGGTCAAAAATCAACACTTCATCAACCGCATGCAGTTCTCTGGCTACAA
>OZ024745.1:111466104-111468604 GCA_964016885.1 Eledone cirrhosa
GCAGAAGAAAATTGGCATATGAAGATGCTTTAGAAATATGTGGAAAATAAAAATTTAGGATGTATTTAGGAGAGATAAATCTCCCTGTAATTTACTCATTTTCAGAGGAATCCATGCATTTTGAGCCTGGATTTCTATCATTCTAAACTAAATCATTAAATAATATGTTTTAGGCTCTATCCTTAATACATAATTTATGTTAATCTATGTTAAATCTATATCAAAATGACTGTACAGCCACAGAATGTTACAATTTGTCAGAAGCATTCTTAAATTTTATTTAGAATTCATGTTACACAAACGTAAGACAACAAAAATAAATATTGGGGTGCAAAATATTCTAAAACGCTTCCATTCATACCAGAAATCATCATTCTGTCAACAGTGTTGTCTATTTGTCATCCTCTATCTGTATGCATGCAAGTGTGTGTAATCCATAAACATGGCTTTGTTAAAGATTGATGAATAAACCAAATATTTCTTATTCTGTTCATAAAACATGTACTATCATCATCACTCTTTAAACCTTTAGCATTTAAACTGGCTGTATCCAGCCAGAATTCTCTCACCTCCTTTTGTTCAAACCAGTAGTAACTGGCCAGCCATACTTATGTTAAGGTATTGTTCTCAAAATGAATAATATCAAAATCTCATAGTTTCGATATTATGTGAGGTAAAGTGTTTACTGTGAAAATACAATAGTAGATATAGAGTAATGTAAATGCTAAAGGGTCTATGTCTATTTTCCATGCTAGCATGGGTTACACAGGTTGTCATATACTGAAATAAGGCTGATCAGGTGGCCGTGTTTTTCTCATATGCTCCATTTTTAGCTTGGTTTCTGTGGCTGGATGACCTTCCTAATGCCAACTACTATGCAACATGTACTGGAACCATTTTATTATGCCTCCAGCACCCCCACTATACAGGATAGACTAGGTGTATATGGTTGTGGCACCAGAACTACCACCTTGTAATATATAATAATTCTTCCAGTTAATAAGATCAAATAAAACAAGTTAACATATTGTTCCACTCTACTGAGTGAAATCTCCTATGCCTTTTTGATCAAAGTATTTTTGTTTTATTTTATTTTATAGAATTTAAGGATTAGATAAAATTTGTATATTAACTTATTCTCTAGCTGGATATCATGTCTCGTTTTGCATTCTGTTCTAAATGACAAGGGAGACTAATCACAGACTATATAAAGATGATATGGGATATATTCCTGAACAGAACACCATTCCAAGGTGATTTACACGGATTTCAGATTTCTAACAAATTTACGGTGGATCTCTGTTAGGAAGCCTTTCAGAGAGATTGTGAGTTCCAAAAGAAAAGTAGCTTCCTTGAATTCAATACACCAAGAACTTTTGGAATTCTCAAATATATCAAGTTAATCCATTTGTTACCATATTTCTAATTAAAAAAACACTGCCTATGATTTTCAAATAATTTTTTTAAATAATCAGAAATTTGGAGGAATTTAGTAATATAACTAACTTTCTCATTTTTAAGTTGGTGTTTGGAACATAACAAAGTTTCTTGCATAAAATGTTGCTAGAAACTTTCTAGATAACTATAAACACTTTAAAATAAACAGCTTAGTATCATGGAACTATTGGTGGTTTTAGTCAGTTAGGTATCAAAAGAGTTAATTACTTCAGAAAATCAAATGATATAATACTGAGTAGTGCTAAATTGCCATTAAAACATTCACTAGCATCAAGAATTTAAACCTTCTATTCAAATACAATACTACAATCAATGATGACAACTTTTAAGAAGTTTTCTTTTTTTTTTATTTTATATAAATAGAATTTGCAAAACAACAACAAATATTTTCTAAAATTGGTTTCCTTTTGTAAAGAGCTTCAATTATTTTAATTCTTAAAGTTCTTGAACAAAATGCAGGTGATTATGACAACTAATTAGATAAAACTGGAAATATATCTATCAGACTTTCTCCACAAACCACCAATTGATTTAATATCATGAAAAAAAGAATTTTTTTTTTTTTTTCAATAGGAAGAAATATAAATAACTTGCTTTCTTAAAATAATTATAAATGGTTTGACGTAGCTTTTCGTTCAGTTGAGGAATTTGCCAAACCCTTTAGAATTTAGAAAATAGAAACTGTTCAATGAAATATAGTTAAAAGATTGCCATTGTCCATGCAATCATTATTTTCAGTAAGGTTATGAATATGAAATACGATGATTACTAGATTGGAGAACAGAGAAAATTAGTTCAATCACAGTAAAAGCCAATGTTTGTTATTGTTTATCCCTCCCACTCAGCCAGCCAGCCAAACCAATTCTATTCCACCACACAGGATTTCTAGCCAAGATCCTCCAATCTTTTTACTTCCATGTGTCTAACACCTGTGGATATGCTTACAAAATCAGAAAACAGCACAGCCCCCATGACTTTCGGAAACATTTTTTCTTGCTCAGAGTTGCTGAAGCATGGAACAAACTACCAGCATTAGATGTTA
>OZ024745.1:111476104-111486104 GCA_964016885.1 Eledone cirrhosa
GCTTTCTCAAGATTCTGTAACTTGTGTATCGAAGAAATTTTTTATATAATTAACTGTCAAAACTCTATTAATCTTCAAACAGAATTATTATCTACTTGCAAACATCGCCAAAATTCCACTTTCAGATGTATTTTTAATTTATGATATTCATTACACTTGACTATATCTTATACACCTTCAAAATGATCCTATTTTCTTTAAAAATTTAAATTAAAAATTTTTTAAATGATCTTCCTTCTTAATTTTTAATATTTCTACTATTTTTACCTTTTGACATTAATTTTTTAATTTTTTAATATATTTTTTTACTATTTTTACCTTTTGACATTATTTTCCTAATGATACCCCTCTAAATATATTTTTTTTAGATGTAGATTGATAATCTTTAATTGAGATTCTGAAAGTTTATCCTCTTTACAGTAGTTCTTCGAAATACACATTACTTTTTTCCTCTTCTTTTGATCTTCAAACTTTCACACATCTTTTGACTAAAATAATATATAATTGAAATTAATCTCACACAAAATAATATATAATTTTCTCTATATATTTTCTGAGTAAATCATTCATCAAATTTAATGGTTAACAAACAAGATTGGAGTTATCTTTTCCTGTTTCAATCGTGCAAACATAAAACATTATAATATAATATGTATGATAAACTATATAACTTCGCTAAATTAACAATATTCTGAAAACATTTTCAATGTTGGAACAACA
This sequence comes from Eledone cirrhosa, assembly GCA_964016885.1. NCBI lineage: Eukaryota > Metazoa > Mollusca > Cephalopoda > Octopoda > Eledonidae > Eledone > Eledone cirrhosa. Next base: position 111,476,825 of record OZ024745.1, read on the forward strand.
TCTTTGAATCTACAAATTGTTCCCCTCTTACAACTTGAACTACGTGTTTTTGTTATGTAAAATGCAAAATCAACTTCCTTCGTAACTCATATTAGAAAAATAAACAACTAATAATTGTAAATTATTTCTATTTCTATAATACTTATACATGCACAATTATTAATCTATATAGATATTTATATACTTACAACCTGTTGTAATGTAATAAGATAAAATCTACTTACAACCATAATTCTTCATATAATATAATTGATTATATATACAATATTATAACTCATAATATAGCTAAATAAATTTAAATTCTGGAATCATATTCCACCATTCCTGCAAATTGTTAATTCCTTTTAACGTTACTCATACATATATCCTAATTATTTAAATTCTGCATAGCGTCTAAAATAACGTTTTTTCAGCCCTATACCTCAACCTCATTTGCATACTCATCTTAATAATTTGAAATATCTGACTTTTCTTCTCTTTTCCCTTCACTATCCAAGAAAAACTTGAACCATTAAGGTATCTTTTCTTGGTTATGTCAAAATTTATAAAACAAACTTTGTATTTTATCTGATGAAAGCGTACCAAAGTTTTGGTACCCTTGAAATATATATAATAGAATAAATATGGTTTTATAAATATAGTTTCCATTTATTAAATATCATTGAATATATATATATATATATATATATATATATATATAGAGAGAGAGAGAGAGAGAGAGAGAGAGAGAGAGAGAGAGAGAGAGAGAGAGAGAGAGAGAGAGAGAGAGAGAGAGAGAGAAAGAGAGAAAGAAAGAAAGAGAGAGGGGGAGAGAGAGATTTACCATGAGTGTGTATGACTGGATACATATGTGAGAATGTATAGTGTGTGTGTTTATTCATGCCCTGATCAAGCATACCTATGATCAAAGATGTTCTGCCTATAACAATTTCATCTTTTATTCAGACACAGTGTAACCAGGACCATCGAGGGAGATTTGGCTGCTACTTCAACCAAGTGGAATGAGTATATAGAGACTCCTTCATTAGCTGTGAATGTGTGTGTGACATATAGATATACATTCATCATCATCATCATCATTTTACGTCCGCTTTTCCCTGCTTGCAAGGGTGGGACGGGTCTTATTCAGCACACCATCTCTCCACTCGTCACGGTCCTTCGTCATCTCCACCGTGAGCTTCAATGATCTGGTCTGTTCTCACCACCTCCGCTCATGTTTTTCGTGGTCTACCTCTACCACGTCTTCCTTCAACTGGCATTTCTTCACCCATCGGTCATCCTCCATGCGCATCACATGTCCATACCACCTCAGTCTCCTCTCCCGTACACTACATTCTATCCCTCTCAGACACAGTTTCTCTCTCAACACATTCATGCTGGGTCGTTCACGCACATTTACACTGCACATCCAACGGAGCATGCTTGCCTCATTTCTCTCCAGCCGTCGCATATCCTCTGCAGTTGCTGCCCATGTCTCACTACCATGCAGCATCGCGCTCCTCACACAGGCATCATACAACCGGCCTTTCGTACGCAAGGAGAAACCCTTCTTCGTCAACAGAGAAAGCAGCTCCCTAAACTTCTTCCAACCCGTCCTTATTCTAGATACTATGGTCTCGGAACACCCTCCTCCCATGCTAATCTGATCTCCTAGGTACCGGAAGCTATCCACCACTTCTATAGCGCCCTCCTGCATTTGAAAAATGTGTCTATCAATGCGACTTCTACTGTCTAATTTCCCTGTACATCTACTGCATACATATTTCTCCCTACCTGTTAGTTTGCCTGCTATCCCGCTACATCTCTTGTGTACCCAGGATCTGCATTGTGTGCATTTTATAGAATTTATGCCAGTTCCTTTTCTGCATATCAAATATGGCCATTTCCCTGACGGAATCAGAGTTTTGTCCTCTTTTCTACTCATCAACACTTTTGTCTTAGCTAGGTTCACCCTCAGTCCTCTTGCTTCCAACATACATTATATATATATATATATATATATATATATATATATATATATATGTGTATATATATATGTATATATATATGTATATATATGTGGATGCCAACACATGAGCAAGAATGAGGGGCTCATTCTACTGACATGGCTTAAAAGAGGCTGTTTGCATAATTGCAAACGAATCGAATATTATTATTAATATTCGTAAAACTCAGATTATATTTATTGTATATATATATATACAGATATATTATACATAAATACATATATTATATTTACATATATATTATATATACATATATATTATACATATATTATATATTATACATACATATATTATATATATAAGGTTCTGTGACAAAAAAAAAATGTTTTATTTAAAGTGTTTATATTTATTTAAAATATCCTCCATCATAATTTTATGTAAGTCTCATCGTGAAGTTATGTTCCTAACACAAGGATTTATAAGAAGAAAGTTATACATATTATTAAGTTTTTTTTTTTTGGGGGGGGGGGGGGGGGGGTCTTGATTATTTTCAAAATATTTGGAAAATCTCAGACATTTGAAATATGGTAATGAATGTGTTAAGCTAGATAACAGCGGTGATCTGTTCTAGATAAAATGGTAAACTACAAGTGATCAATTATCAATTAACTTGTCTGGTAGTCCAATCTGATCTAATCCAGGGCCTCCTCACTCCTGGTAGAGGAATCCTTCCCTGGTTGATCCCCACTGCTTTCTGTTTGGTTTTGGTCATGTTAGCAGTGTAGCTGTACTCACCATGCTTGGCCAATTGTGGATTGGTGAGGTTATTTAACCCATAGTTGGGGTGGATGGCCATTGACTCTGAGGAGTTCATCTACCCTTTTAACAGCTCTTGCTTTTTGTGCTGCTGGGGTTTCACTTACTCTCCTTACCTGAACAGGGTCAGGTTGGGGAGTCGGTTTAGTCACCAACCACTCAACCATGAAGCAAGTAACAGGGTATCAGAAGCAGGCAGAAGCCTGACCTGACATAAAAAATAAAAGTGATGGCTACAAAAATGGACAATAACTAGAGAGTTGTTGTAGAAGAAACGGGTTCCACTTGTATATTGTATATATATTTTTTTTAATTACCCCTTTTCCGTGAATCCTCTAATTATATTATTCTTTATACATTACTGTTTTACATTACTAGAGGGATATAAGGGGAGCTAACAATGACTACAGAGCTATAGTGCTGCTATACTCTGATTAATGATGATGTAAACATCCATCTCACTTACCTGAGAGGTGAGAACAAAAAGAAACCAACCTGTAATAGATAACCTCATTAAAAAAAATGCTATGTTTTGGTTGCTATTGTTGAACCCAAGGAGTGCTTTAATCAGTCATGGCCTTCTCATCTGTTATTTATCTAGTACTACATCATCCAATGGATCCTTTTTGGAGACAATTTGAAGGAGATACAGTTGCTATTTCCAGTAGAGTGAATGACTGTGTAGAGTCTTCCTCACTGACTCAATGTGTTTTGGTGATTTAACTCTTAATTTCCTGTACCACATAAACCACATTAGCAAAACATACTTCAAATGTTCAAAACAGCTCAATGATTGCATCATAACATTAAAAATATAAGTTTTTACTTTAGCTTATTGCAAATTTTAACAACAATCTGCTCACAAGTAAAGATACTATAAACATTTAATTAACAAACCCATTTTTGGATATGTTCTGCTAAATCATTGCAGGATGTTAAAAGTAAAACTGCTAATATCGATTTACATTCTATGGGAATAGAACAGAATTCCAATTATATTTCAAATAATAAAATTTACAAAATAATATAAGAAGAGAGGAGTCTTCATGTTTTCAGCAGAGCCATTATATGAAGAAATAAGAATTGAGAATTCTCTGGATTTTATTCCCCTACTCCTTTTATATTTCATATAGCCTCTGATATGAAATCTCACCTTTTGTGTTTTTGAAGGTTTGCTACAATGTAAACTTACTATATACTATTATTTAGCTGACATTTTACAGTCATGCAGTGCCATAGAGTTTGTACAAACATGAGAACATTTTGCTTTGTATAAAGACAATCTCTTCATTGCCATTATGAAGAGAGGCTCTATAAAATTATTTCCAGCCACAATGAAATTAAATAAAAATGCCAGTATTGACCAGCAATGATTCATTGACCTCACTAACTATGATGCATCACTGCAGCCAACAGAGTTTGTGTATTGTATGTCCTGTATGGTTTGGTAGTGTACTTAGTGCAGAAAAACAACAGTTGTTGTTGTTGTCATTGCTGTAGTGTATCTATTGCATGCAGACAACTGATTGAACATGTCATTCACACAACTTCTATGACACAGATCATTATGTGACTACCTCACTTTATTGGGAACAAACTGTCCTAATTATTAATCATTCAAAATGTATAGTTGCCATATTAACTCATTTGATACCAGCCTGACCAAAACCAGCTCTGGTTCTATGAATCAAAACCACTACCCATTTTAAAAGTTTCCTATTTAAATTAAAATCTTTCGATATAATTTTATATAAGAACTATATGTTAACTTAATATCTTAGTACCATATTTCCCAGTGTCGAATACGCTACTTTTTTCCTAAAATAAGTCTCAAAAATCTACCATGCATTCTGGAGACTGAAGGTTGTTTTTGTTTTTTTCAAATTTTTGGCTGTCAAAATTAGGGTGCGTCCTCAAGGACAAAGCATCTTCAGCACCGGGAAATACAGTAATTGATTTAATTCTAGTAAATTCATCAATAATTTATTGAAATAGAGTGTAGTTAGAAATACAGTCATGAAAAGGTTAAAGAAGTCATGGAGTTTGTTGAACCAGATTTGACAATCACATAAAGCAAACTATTGTCATGACACCCATATGACCACTTTACAGTGTGGGCTGGGTGCTTTTTGTCATGACACCTACACAACCACTTTACAGTGCAGGCTGAATGCATTTTGTTTACAGTCTAAGGGTGGTGTGGACAGAAGTGAGTAGGTGGAGGTGTAGTGGTTAAGAGGTGCCTACTAGATGTATGTTTGAGTCTGTGTGCATGTGAAGGCATGTCTTCATGAATATCAATTGTGAAAATTGGAGTTACTCTATCAAAGAACAAGACCAACTGATTACATGTTCATCAGATGTATATTAACATTATGAGAAAGGAATTGTGCTTATATTGTGATTTTCAAACTTTACCATTGTTCTTAGTACAAATTATCATCTGTTGAAGTAGTTTCTTGTTAGGAAAAGTTGTGTCAACAGATTCATGTGTTTTGCCACAACAAAGCCTACAATAGTATGGTTTGAACAGTGATCAAACAGTTGTGAATTCTCTTATGTAATCATCATGTTTTCTATTTTGATATGTTTTAGTAAAGTTCAAATTTGAGTGTGAATGTATGTGTCTGTGTGTGTGTACATGTGTCTGTATGCCTCACTGTGTATGTATATGTGTTTGCATGCATGTATGTGTGGGTGCTTGTGTACATGTGTGTGTGTCTGTTTATATGTATAAGTGTGTGTATAAACCCATGTAAATGTTTGTGTTTAGGATGGTACTTAATATTTAAATGTGTACATGCTTGTCTGTGCCAATATGTGCTTGGAGAAGAGGCGAGATTAAACAGAATCTCAAAGAATATGTACTGAGGTGAGTTTTAAAAAATGGAGAAAAAAATTATTGCTTACTTTAATTTTTACAGAATTATTTACAAAAAATACGAGATTGTTTTCACAACAGAAATATATTCAAGTTTAGTTAAAATACAGGAAAAGAAGACTAACATTTCACAAACTTTTCCAGCCTCAATAACAAAATTAATAGACTGTACCTGAAGAAAAATTAACTGAGATAGGTAGGTAATAATTGTTTCTACGTTAGGCACACGGCCAGCAATTACCCAGTGTATTACTGGTACTTTATTTTATCGACCCCGTAAGGATGAAAGGCTAAGTTAACCTCAGCGAATAATAATTATTAACTTATAAGTATTGGCTTAAAATTTCTGTTGTAAATAGAGGCATTTTAAAATGATATTTCTGCAATATAGAAATTGATTCCTGACAGTGTTAAATCAATTAGATTAGGGAAATTCTTTCATTTTATCTTTCATTATATTATTGTCTGGACACCAGCAAACTGGAACAAAATTTTAGCGAAGAAAGCTTACAAGCAATATGACATGATATATGGAGGTCATAAATGTTATAATCCATTCCATCTATTATTGGTACACAGCCTCCAGTGTATTAGTGGTCACTCAATGAATTATTTATATCATTACAGTCCCCCTAGAGCCAGAGGCGCTCTGGACAAGAAGTTCTAATGAAAAGACCTCAATTAACAGTTGGTTACTTGCATTACAGTGAACAGTTCACTCCACCCTTCATGGCCACCATTATTCAAGCAGAAGCTAGCTCAGTGGGGATGGGGATGGAGATGATACAAGGAGAATAGACATAAATGACTGAACTCTGACATACAACTGTCTTTTAACAAATATCTAATAAAGATAGAAACAAAAATCTCATAACAGCATTTAGTACAATGTAATAGCAGCTACATATCTAGTTGATGACACAAGTTTTAAGTATGTATCTTTATACAAGATGGTAAGTTGAAAAATCTCATTGTGTTTAAGCAAAGGTCAACAATCCATTTTTCTTATGAGTTATTTAACTGAATATTCGATCACATTCTTCAATTTGTTTGAACACAGCCGGTGTCTTCTTGTTTGAACACATTCAGTGTCTTCTTGGCTTTTCTGCTACACCAATAAGAAGTAATTAATGTCTACCCTCTTGTTGATTTACAAACTATTATCAAAGATTAATGACATTGGCATAACCAAGGTGAGAAAGTTCACAAACTCCAAAACAGAAAAGTTCACTCACTGTTTTGCATGAATTAATTTCTTAGATATATCAAATGTTAAGATATAAAGATGGCATGAAATGCCATGAAACATCTGAAAATGTATACTTAACTTACATCGTATGCTTCACACCTGAGATTATTGTTCATCTGATTAAAATTTTTCAATAAAGCAGTTCATTATTTTTTTTTAAGTAGCTCTTTATGAATTAACATGGAAACTTTCAGCAAGTTTCTCATATGAAAAATAGAGCCTAGAGTGAACTATTCACATTAGAAATAAGTAAAAATATATCCATCTCTAGCTTCATGTTGGCAGAGATTTCCTTTATACTAGACTTCTTGCTTGAAGCTATTTAGAAAACTAATAATCTAATAAAGCTACATGGAAGCAACAGAGAGATGTAGGGGTCATTAATTAGATTTCAATATAACATTTGCATCTGTCCTCATTTTCATTTCCAGAGACATCCATAATTTTAGAATACAGTCTAGAATTGTAAATATAAAAATACAATGATAAAAATGATCTAAAATTGGCAAAACTCTTAGTAGGCTTCAATCATTTCTATTTTATCTGTGAAGAAACAACATAAATTTCTATTTTACTTCATTTATAAAATACCTGGTATGTGACAGTTTCTAAAATAAAAAAAAAGTATGCTTTTGTTCTTTGTAATCCAAGAAGCATCTGTTTCTTGTTAATTAGATTACTTCATAGCTGCAAAACCTCACTCTACTGTGAACAATGGACACCATTTCTTTCATTTCAAATGTTTCTTTTGTAATTTTTTTCGTTTTTTTTCCATCTTTCTTCACTTTGTTTTAAAATTAGGCAGAAAAGTGATTTTGACCATGACACACCGAAAAATACATTACATTTTCTTTTTCTCATTTTATTTTTTTGTTCTTGTTCCCAATACACTTAAATTGAATAAATACTTTTGACAAATTCTTACAGTGAATCTTTTGTGACTTATGTAGGATTTTTCTTTGATCACTCAATTCAATTTTCTTACTCAACTTAAAATATGAAGAAGGGAAAAAAATGATAGAAAGAAAGGAAGAAAATAGGGGGAAAAAAAAAACGAAATAGAAAATAGAAAATTTCATAGTTCAATATTGCTTCATATATATATATAAGGAAGTAGTGTGATATATTATATAAAATAGAATTCCTGATATGTGTATGAGTTTGTATGTATGAAAGACGGTGGATCTAAAAGAAGACAAAATAGGGAGAGGGGAGATGGTGGTGGTGATGATGATGATAATGGTGGTGGTGGTGGTGGTGATTATGATAATGGTGGTGGTGGTGCTGATGATTATGGTGGTGGTGGTGGTGATGACGAAGAAGAACAACAACAAAAACAACAGTAACAGCAACAACAACAAACAACAACTGGCAACACAGATCTGTTTGAAATAACCAGATACCGGTGACTTTTTACTGGGTGGGAGGGGAGAAAAAGGAGAATGTCTGTGTACAGTAACACAAAAAGAGAAAAGAAGAAAAAAATGCCTAATTATTAAATCAAGGAATTCAAGGCAGGAAGCAATCTGTGTCCTAAGATTCATTCTTGGGTCAAGAATTTGAACTTTCTTTTTCTAAAACTGCCTTTGCTATGTAGAAGCAATTATCACATATGTGACGCTATTCAAAATTGACAATTTCACAGAGACACATGAGGAAGGCACCGAAGCATGCCAAAATATCAGATAGCATAGTGTTGGACAGCAGAAAATTGAGAAACTCTAAATAAGACAGAATGTGCACTTAGGGACACTGCAGGATTTCTGTGAAATTGCATTGATTATCCGACAACATTCCATCACAGATCTAATTGAATTGATCAAAAGATAAATGGATATTATAGAGAGTAAATAAAGAAGTTTGGTGTGCATGGCATGTTAGTGTGTGAGCATGCAGGCACAGGCATATATCATACACAACCAAACCCAAAGCACATATATATATATCTGTTAGTGTATGTGTGCGCATGCGTGTGCATGTGTGTGTGTGTGTGCATGCTTGTTTGTATGTGTGTATATATATGTGATTAGGTATGTGTGTGTCTGTCTGATTAAGTGTATATATATATGTGTGTATATATATGTGATTAGGTATGTGTGTGTGTGTGTCTGTCTGATTAAGTGTATATATATATGTGTGTATGTATACATATATATGCATATATTTATATATATATATATATACATATATATGCATATATTTATATATATATATATATATATATATATACATATATATGCATATATTTATATATATATATATATATATATATATATATATATATGCATATATTTATATATATATATATATATACATATATATGCATATATTTATATATATATATATATATACATATATATGCATATATTTATATATATATATATATAT
>OZ024745.1:111488604-111498604 GCA_964016885.1 Eledone cirrhosa
TGATATAAAAAAAAAAGTGAAGAGAGAATCATCATCATCATCATCATCATCATCATTATCATTTCATTTTACGTCCGCTTTTTCCCTGCTTGCAAGGGTGGGACGCTAACTGATGCTGGCTTGATTTCTACAGCTGGATGCCCTTCCTAACACCAACCTCATTTACAGTGAGTGCTGGGTGCTTTTTTTCCGTGGCACCTCCACGACCACTTTGCAATCAAATGATAGGGACCCCAGTCTCTATCATCTCATTTCTACAGCTGAGGAAACTGGAGCAATGTGAAATAAAGTGTCTTGCTCAAGGAAACAACACATCATCCGGTCTGAGAATTGAACTCACAACCTTTCGATTGCAAGGCCAATGCTCTAACCACTAAGCCATGTGCCTCCAGAGAATATATATATATATATATATATATGAGAGTCTATGTGAGTGTGTATGTGTGTGTATATATATATAAGCAAAGGGATATTTAATTTGTTGGTAATTCAACAAATATATTTATAACAGATGGAACTCGAACCGTTAAGGTCTCATTCCTGGGTATGTCACTATTTATAAAACAAACTTTGTATTTTATCTGATGAGAGCATACCCAAGTTTTGGTACCCTTGAAATATATATAATAGAATAAATATGATTTTACAAATATAGTTTCCATTTATTAATATCATTGATATATATATATCAAATATGTGTTCACATGTAGACTTACACCTACATATATATATATATAGGCAGAAGTCTACATGTGAACACATATCTGATGAGTTTCCAATTCCAGAGGCAGGATCAATCATTAATAGATCGTTCCTTGAGCTGATCGGCAATGAAACATATGTAATATGTAATTAAATATGTATATGGTGTAACACTGATTCTTTGTTCCTTTATATATATATATGTGTGTAAAAGGTAAACAGAAATAACAAAAATAACAAAACAAATGATACAGTACATGGAAGGAATATATTAGTTAAATGCTTGAAATAGCAGGTAGAGGGTCTTAACATTTCGGACATTAGTCCTTTATCAGAAGAATGTGTATATGTGTGAGTATGTATATTTTATCAGTAGCACTAACATAGTGTGATTCATAATAGGGGTGTATATGGAAGAATACAAAATATGTTTATATATAATATATATATATCATCATCATCATCATCGTTTAACGTCCATCTTCCATGCTAGCATGCGTCATATTATATATGCCTTCATATACACCTCTAATGAATAGGTATGTGTGTGTGTATGTATGCGTATAATATATATATATAATATATATATATATATATATATATATATAATAAATGCCTTCATATACACCTCTAATGAATAGGTATGTGTGTGTATGTTTGCGTATATATATATATATATATATATATATATATATATATAAAAACATGAGAAGAATTGAGTGCTGCGTGGTTGCACAAGGGTTACATAAGAAAAAAATAGTCCTTCATATATATATATATATATATATAATATAAGATCAAAAGATGGTTAAAGGAGTTCCATGTATTTTATTATGCGCATTTCAAAAACAAACATCATCATGCAATAATATTTGTGTTTTCATCAGATAAAACAGGAGAACATGATACGAAGGCTAAAAAACACTTGTGGATAGTGCAGTTTTAAATCAACATATCAATTTACCTTACAGATGTTAATTTAAAACTGCACTATCCACAAGTGTTTTTTAGCCTTCATATCATGTTCTCCTGTTTTATCTGATGAAAACACATATTATTGCATGATGATGTTTGTTTTTGAAATGCGCATAATAAAATACATGGAACTCCTTTAACCATCTTTTGATCTTATATTATGTATACTCCAGTCCTACAAACTGTAGAGTGCTTCTTATCCGATATCTGCATTGCTTTATTGTACTACAATAAAACTCACCTCCTACATATATATATATATATATATATATATATATATATATTTATATCATGCTAAAATAGAACAGTAGATGTAAAATTATGAAAATTGTGGCATATACATATGTATACACTCACACACACACATTTTTTATGAGCTACATTGATACTTCTACCTCTTTCACTCATTGCTGATGGTTGTATTGTTGGCAGAAGTGACAATGGCATTGCAGATAACTATGATGGTCATTATCACAATAATAGGGTTTGATATTTTAATGACAGTCACCATGGAATATATCTTATAAATAAAATAGTGTGTGCAGTGCATGGACATGTGTAACCCTTCTTTTTACTAGTCACTGGTGTAACTCCCACAGCTGAAATTTTGTCTGGGAGTGTAACTCGAAACAGAGCAGTATAAAATATTTTAAATGTTTTGTTCTTTTACCTTTTTTTTTTAACTTTTGAAATGTCAAATTCTAAACTGGGTTTTATATAAACATTTAGAATATATATTCCAGCTGGATTGAGAATTGTGTGGCAAAGCTGTTTCATATTTTACTTACCATCAATAATGTTCGGAAGAAAGAGTTAGGGAAGTGCCATTATGTGAGATTGTTGGAAGAAAGAGGGACTAACCTAAGGCAACACGACACAGGGTCCAGCCAGCCATGTTGACAGTAGCACGATAGATAAAGCAATTAATGATATGAAAGCAAGGAAGACAGTTGGACTATCAAGTGTAGTCACTGAGATGCTGAAAATATCTGGCATGGCAGATAGTACAGAATGATGTAACAGCAATATCAACTACTGCAAGGGAAAACAATGGTGCACTATACAAGGAAATTATAACAGCATTAAGTTGATGGACCAGGTCATGAAAATTACAGAAAGTGTTATAGTGTAGCTGATTAGGGATAGAGTTTGCTTGGATGAGATGTAGTTTAGTTTTGTGCCAATGCCCTCTTCCTAGTGAGGCAATGGCAAGAGAAGTACTTAGCTAGGAGTATACCCAGCATTTCTTGAATTTGTAATCATAATGTTAAGTATTCCACCAATCACTTGTATGCTTAACCTTTTTAATACCATCTGAAACAAAGTATTTATTTTTATCTAAAAATCTTTCAACATAATTGTATGCAAAAACCTTTGTTTAGTTGTCTTCCAAACACCAGTGTTATAATGAAAAAGTCAGCTATGTTTCTAATCCTTACAAATTCTTGATTATTTTCAAAAATATTTTGAACATTTTAGGCAGTGCCTGTCATTAGAAATATGGTAGTAAAAGGGTTAACATTATCTTTGAAAGGCTTCAACACAATATCTGTCCACCCAATTTCACTTATAAGGCTGAGGCAGAAGATACTTGTCTACATAAGTGTAGACAAATACTGAAATATAAGGTCCTTCACTTTTGAACCTAAGCCCATGCTATACCATGACCACCCTATGAATTCACTGAAAGAAATTTTTAAAATTTGAAAAAATAGAAAAAAAACAAAGATAAAAAATAGTCATTGTTATATTTGGAGAGGATCATATTGTTTTAATATTGCCAAAAAAAACAAATACATCGCCGCCATAAAAAATAGTATTAAAAGGAATACATTCATTTATAAGAAAAAATATTTTACTTCTTGATTATACATGGAAGGGAAGGGTGAAAGAAATCAGAAAGACATCATGTCCATTTTATAACTGTGTACAGGAATAAACTAAGATAAAAACAGACCTGACAGTGGCAAGGAGCAAGAACTGCTCCCATTGGTACAAAGGTCATTTCCTGTTTACGACTAATGTTTTTATTTCACACTTAGCTTTCATATCTATAAACTAATAGGGTAAAATTGAAAGACCTTAACAGCCACCCATAGAGCTTAAGGCAACTTGATTTTACTTCTCTCAAGGATTTAAGCCTCAGCTTGCATTATATATTAAAGAGAACTGAAAGAAGCACTCGCACAAGTGTGTGTGTGTGTGTGTGTGTGTGTGTGTGTGTGTGTGTGTGTGTGTGTGTGTGTGTGTGTGTGTGTGTGTGTGTGTGTGTGTGTGTGTGTGCACGTGTGTGTGTGTGTGCACTTGTGTGTGTTGGCATGTGTGAATCCATTTATTCATAAATCTACAACCATTTAACAAGGCTGGCTATAAATAGTTTGTAAAGTCTTATGTCACTTTATTGAAAGCTAAAGGTCAACAGGTAAGAGGACCAAGGGTAGATCCTAAGCAAGATGGATGGATAACATCCATGAGCTCAGCTGGTCTTGCTTAGGGATCCAACTGGATCAATTGGAGACAGTTGCCTTTGACAGAACCTGCTTGAAGGTGTACTTGAGTGCTCTGGCCCCACAACCCTCTCAGGAATAAGCAGGCAAAGAAGAAAAAGAAAGATGAACAGGGTAAATAAAGATATTTTCACTAAATGATTATATATATATATATCTATGCATGAACCCATATATCCTGGCGGGGCCATAGAGGCACTGTAGTGACATACAGTATTTCTTAGTCTAAGGCATCAAACAACATGCTTTGTGGCATAGAGTTATGGTCCTTTATGTTCTGAGTTCAAATTCTGCCAGGGTTAGCTTTGCCCTTCATCTTTACACGGTCGATAAAATAAAGTACCAGCCAGCCATGTACTGGGTCCCATTTAATCAACTTTCCCGTCTCCTGTTGATCTTGTGCCTATGTGAAAAGTCATTTTAAATCTAGCAGAGCCCATCCCTCTCCAGGTCTGAACACAGCCAATTTCTTCCAAAGAAAGAGAAAAAGTAACAAGAGAGTTAGTGAGAAAACTACATGGAGGAAGAATCCACCTCAGTACTGGAATGGTACTTTTTTTATCAAACACAAATGGATGAAAAGTAAAGTTGACCTCAGCAGTATTTGAACCCAGATCACAGAGAGCTGGAACAAACACCACAAAGCATTCTATCTAGCATTTTAACAACTCTGCTAATTTGTTGTCTGAATAATTAAGTATTTTACCACAACTGCTAACTATAAAAATAATCAAAATGATAATTATTATCTTCATCATCATCTCTTCACAGTTTAGCATCCATTTTTCGATGCTTGCATGGGTTAGACAGGTCATCTACATCAGGACTTCCTCTCTATCAATCTTTCTTTACTCTGGAAGAAATAGGCTGTGTTCCAACTTGAAGGGAGGATGGGCTCTGCCAGGTTTAGAATGCAAAAGAAATGCCATATGCCACTACATCACCCCTACGACTCCAACAGGAGTTACAGGACCAACCATAGTAGAGTGTCGTTTGAAATAGATTTGGCTGCTGTTTCTAGTGGTTCAAGTGACTGTAAAAGCTCCCCCCTGGTTGGCAATAATAGCATGCTGTAATTGTGTTTAGCTCTGTAACTACCTTGATTGAGTTGACCTATGATGAATTTTGTTCCAGCTGTGATTATCTCAACTTATTTTCAGACATTGATATCTAGTGCCACTACAATATAAAATGTGTCCTGCCTTATTTAGAAGTGTAAATGTGATTTGAAGGAAATTTGACTGTTATTTCTAGCAGATAAGATGATCACTTAGTGGCTTCTCCCATTGGTTCAAGTGAGCTGGAGTATAGTGTAGTGTAGCAGTGATATTATGAATCTCTAAATTATAGAGTAAAGTTGCAGAGTTGATGTGAAAAAGATTAATACTGAGTGAAGACTGAAGAAAATACATTTACAGCATTCTGATATAAGGTCTATATGGATTAATTGTTAAACCATTCACAGGAAAAAAGAGATGTTTGTGACCCTTTTTAGGGGCATAAGACTAGTAGGATGGAGGGGAAAGATATCTTCAAACCAGAGACCTGGTCTAAACACTTGCAACAAAGGAGACTCTGGTCTGATATTCTACCAATTGCACCAGCAATTGTTTGACAAGTTTTTTATGGCTTGATGCCTTTCCTACCACTAATGCCCTTGCTATCACCAATGTTATATAATATATATCTTTATATATATACAAGCGAGGATGTGTGTGTGTCTGTGTACAACTTTGGATACCTAAGACTTTTACAATTACCAACCGAATTTGACCAAATTTTCTGTGCACGTTGCACAGGTCGCTAAAATTTCACCAATCAACCCATGTTGAGCAATAAAAAATCGATATCAAAATTATCGGTAGCAAAATTGATGTAAGGGAGATAACCAACTTTATTGACAATCCTTATAAAAAAAGGGAGATAACCAACTTTATTGACAATCCTTATTAATCATTTGTATAACTATGCCAAATCAGTTCCTGTATGAGCAAGGCATGGTCAGCCGACCAGACACTGCCCACAACAGGACAACCCGTCTAACCCATGCTAGCGTGGAAGAACGGACGTAAAACGGTGATGAGGATGAACTACATCCTGTTCAGTGTTTTCCTTCATTATCAACATAGTTTTATGTGTACAAAAATTGCACTAAATATTCGGATGTGTAATAGTAATATACGTGAACGGCAAAGCATAAATGAACTAAGGGAGAAATTAGGAATAAGAGGGATCAGATGCTGTTTACTCGAGAGAAGACTACGTTGGTATGGTCACGATATGCGCATGAAAGACGATAGCTGTATAAAAAAGTGCAGAGCGATCAAAATAGATGGTAGCCACGGAGTAGGCAGACCCAGAAAAACCTGGGACGACTTGATAAATTCCGACCTCACATATTTCCACCTCTCCAAGACAATGTCACTGGACCGAGATCTTTGGCGCTACGCAGTAATACAGAAGACCCGCCTTGCCTAAGTACAAAGTGAAACCTACAGTCAGTAGGCACCTCTTACCAAAATACACCCCTGTCCCACTACCCCCACCCCATCCACACCACCCCTTTCAATGTAAAGTTATGTTGGTACCACAACATCCAGTCCTAAATAAATGAGGTCGTGTAGGTGTCACGACAAAAAAACACACAGTCCACGCTGTAATGTGGCCGTGTAGGTAACACGGTAAAAACCTCCCAGTCCACACTGTAAACGTGGTTGGTGTTAGGAAGGGCATCCAGCCGTAGAAAACCCGCCAGACAGTCCTATACGAGCAAGACAACCAATCTTGCCTCAAGTGGGAAAATTCCCGTCCAAACCCATGCTAGCGTGGAAGATGGACGTTAAACGATGATGATGATGATGATGATGATGATGATGATGATGATTCGTTTGCATTAATTATTGAAGACTTCTGCTTATTTTGACAGGTTGGGGACAAATAATGTTCTTCTTTTACTTCCTAGCTGTATATTCTTAGCATAATTTCAAACCCCGAGCAACGCTGGGTAAATCTGCTAGTATATATATATATATATATATATATATATATATATATATATATAATGTTGAAAGAGATATAAGGCTAAACAATGCAAAATGGACTGTAAGATGAGGTAACAAAAAGTTTAAGTAACCTGGTAATCTTTTTTGTTTTTTTTTGTTGGTGGTGTTGTTCTTTTATCTGTCCAATATTTCGGGACCTAAAAGTCCCTTCCAGGAACAACAACAAAAACAAAAAAAAAATTAAATAAATAAATAAAACAAAGATTACCAGGTAACTTACTTTTACTTTTCGTTACCTCATCTTACAGTCCATTTTGCATTGTTTAGCCTTCTATCTCTTTCAACATTATATATTATTAGATATACAATGCTTCAAGTAAACTACAATATTTTATTTATATATATATGGACCGAGACCTTTGGCGGTACTCAGTAATAGAGAAGACCCGCCTTACCTAAATACAAAGTAAAACCTACTACAGTCAGTAGGCATCTCTAACAAAATACACCCCCGCCCCACCACCCCCACCCCATCCACACCGCCCCTTTCAATGTAAAGTTATGTTGGTGCCACAACATCCAGGCCGAAACAAATGAGATCGTGTAGGTGTCACAACAAAAAAAACACAGTTCACGCTGTAATGTGGCCGTGTAGGCAACACGGTAAAAAGCCCCAGTCCCACACTGTAAATGTGGTTGGTGTTAGGAAGGGTATCCAGCTGTAGAAAACCCGCCAGATAGTCCTATGCGAGCAAGATAATCACTCTTGCCTCAAGTGGGAAACCCCCGTCCAAACCCATGCAAGCGTGGAACACGGACGTTAAACGTTGATGATGATGATGATATATATATACACACATAATATATATATATATATATATATATATATATATATATATTTTGATTTCAACTAACAGCTGAGGGAGAAGAGGGGATTTCTGGTTGTGCAAGTGAGTGAATGAACTGGAGAGAGAATGATTGGGAGAGATGGAGAAAGAGAAGAGAAGGAGAGGGCTTTGCATAAATATTTTTTTATGGTGTAAGAAGAGCAAGTGTATATGTGTCTGCAGCTAGACGTAACAATATTTATGTAATATGTGAATGTGTGACTTTATTTGTCAATACAGTGTGTGTGTGTATGTGTGTGTGTGTGTGTGTGTGTGTGTGTGTGTGTGTGTGTGTGTGTGTGTGTGTGTGTGTGTTAATGACAGAGAACTACAAAGGAGAGTTTATGAGTAAATATTGTTTTTTTTATAGTTGAATAGAGACTGTGTATCTGTAACTAGGTGTCTTTGATTAATTCACTGTGAGTTTTTGTCAATGAATGTGTTGGGTGGATGGGATATATACACACATGCAACTATTAAGTGGAATTGGTGCAGCAAATGTTTGGATATAATGGCAACCAGTACACTGTGTAAAGAGGCTGGTATTAGGAAGGGCATCTAATCATAGAAACAATGCCAAAATAATTGTTTCTACTTTAGGCACAAGGCCAGCAATTATCCCAGTGCGTTACTGGTACTTTATTTTATCGACCCCGTAAGGATGAAAGGCAAAGTCAACCTCAGCGGGATTTGAACTCAGATCGTAAAGGGACGTAACTATGCTGGAAAGCATGGCGTCCGACCCTCTACCGATACTGCCAATCCACCGCCAAAATAATGGAAGATAAGAGCAACACTTGCTTATTCAACACATCTTGTCTGAGACTGCGAGGACTTGTCAAACACAGAAAACACATAAAAGGGAGGAGGATGAGGGGGAAGAGGAAAGGGAGGAGGATGAGGAGGAGGTTGAGGAGGGAGAAGTGTAAGGGGGAGAAGAGAGAGAAAATGAAGTGGAATAGAAAGGGGGAAAAGAAGCAGAAGTGGAAGTGAGAAAGAAAGTGGAAGAAGAGGAGGAGGGGGAGATAGAGGAAGAGGATGATATCCAGTTTTAACCAGTTCTATCCAATTATATCTGGTCAACTCGATCTATATCCAGTTACAGCTTGTTATAACCAATTAGAGCCAATTATAGCTAGTTATTTCAATTTATATGTGCTTTTATCTGATCATGACCGATTATATGTAATTATATCCAATTAGAACCAGTTCTATCCAGCTTTAACCGATTCTATCCAGTTACAACCTGTTCTATCCTGTTATAGCAGTTGTATCCAGTTTTAACCATTTCTGACTAGTTATATCTGGTCACATTGGGCTATATCTGGTTATATCCACTTATAATCCAGTTAGAACCAATTATAGCCAATTATTTCAAGTTATATCTGATCACGGCCGATTACAGCTAGTGAGAAACGGTCCTATCCAGTTTCGACCAGTTCTATCTGGTTAGAACCGATTCTATTCAGGTGTAACCAGTTCTATCCGATTGTAACAGGTTCTATTCAGTTTTGACCAGTTCTATCTGATTTTAACCAGTTTGAACCAGTTCTATCCCATTTCAGCTGCTCTATCCGGTTTGAATCGGTTCTATCTGGTTCCATCCGGTTGTAACCAGGTCTATCCGGCTATAACTGGTTCTATCCTGTGATACCAGTTTTATCCGGTTTTAACTGTTTCCATTCAGTCACTTTTGGCTATATAGTGTTATATCCAGTTATATCTGGCTATATCTGATCATGACCAATTCTGATTTCGACTGGTTCTATCCGGTTTAGACCAGTTCTATCCAGTTTGGACCAGTTCTATCTAGTTTTAACCAGTTCTATGAGATTTGGACCAGTTCTCTGTGTGCATATATATATAGACCTACAGCATGGAAGAATCATTACAACACATGAGCATCAGTTAACAGCACTACAGCTCC
>OZ024745.1:111513604-111528604 GCA_964016885.1 Eledone cirrhosa
TCATCACTTGATGATTTCTTATAAATGAAACAGTTCTAGTCCTGTAAAAGTCATTTCTAAAATATATATATACATATACCATAATCATTTAATGTCCGTTTCCCCCTTTCAGCCAGGGTTGGACATACAAGCAAGGATATTCACCCCAGTTTCACGCTCTATCAAGTGCATTTTATCATGACCGCAGCACTAGAGAAGTTTTCAAATATTTGATACACCTGAAGGATCCCCTAACCTTTTGTTTAGCAAACTTTCTATGGCTGGATACCCTTCCTATCACCAACCACTTTAGAGTGTGTACTAGGTGTGTTTATTATGTAGATCACCAAACACAAGGGAGGCTGCCATGTCCTTGATACAACTGAAGGGTGGTTTTCTGAAGGGGGACGGACAAAACCCCACAGTGAAATAAGGTTCTCAATATGTTAGTAGAGAAGAAGCATATACATTTTATATAGAAATGACTTGTACAGGAAGTTTCATTTGTATGGAAGTTTCATTTGTATGAAATCATCAGGGATGTCATTCTTGATGATTTCATATGAAGGAAACAGTCATTTTTATATAATATATATAATCATGAGGTTGTGAGTTCAATTCTCAGATTGGGTGATGTGTTGTCCTTGAGCAAAACACTTTATTTCACGTTGCTCTTTCTACCAGGAGTTGCAACTGGGAGATAGTATCAGTAATGGAAAGACCAATGGAAACATTGTTCTCTTGGTCCAATTTGACGATTTTCACCCCACTCGGCAAGCGAATGAGGTCTGGGATCTTGTCGATCGATCAGAGCAACCCACACATAGTTGCATAACTTCAGTTTACTGTGCCTAAATCACTTTATTTTTTCACAGTTTTCATAACTGCTCTCATCTCAGTCTGTTTCCAAACAATTTCTGTTCAAATGCATATTTGCAGATATATTTTTTTAATGTGTGCATCATGATTATGATAGCACATGGCTCAATTTGGTGCCATTCTTGATGATGAGTGCACTGACATTTGAGTAGCCCTGCATCATGGATACCATGTGTGTTTAAAAAGAAGTCTAAAGTTTGTCTCTAGCCCGGAGGCTCATCAGACTGCATGCTTATCCCAGTTTTTGTGGTGTTAAGTGACTGAGAGTTCAAGACCTCCCAATGGGATAGGATACCAGTTCATCACAGGGTTAAAACCCAGCTACTGCTGCTACTTATTTTCAACTGAGTATTCTAGTGCAATGTGAAATGAAGTGTTTTGCTCAAAAACACAACACACAACCCAATCTAGGAATATAAAATGGATGCTGGTTCATCCATGAGTTTTGAATACTTGGATTTCATTGGTCAACATTTAGGAGCAAGATTCAGTCGGACTGAAAAATAATTCCTCTTCTGCAGTACACCAACCAGCTGTATATATTACATTAGACTTATGTGCAAGTGTTAGCTGCATCCTTATTGTCTGAACAAATATCTAGAAGGCAACCTCTCTAGAAGAGCAGCCATTCCGAATAAAATTTGATATAATGTAGGGTTTGGGGACAAGGCAGTTAAATTCTGACATACAACCTCTCTAGAGCTGGTACCCAATCAACACTGTAAAGTGGATAGTGATAGGAAGGTCATTTAGCCTGAAAATCACACCAGAAATATGAAATACTTAGTCATGTTTACCATAGAAAATAGTCTATTTCTGAAAATTATAAAATAACCCTTTTGTTTGTTTGTTTGTTTGTTTTTTAAGTAACTATAATTATTTTACAAGTGATCTGCATTCACTCACAACTTTACCATTTTTATGGCTGATAAGCAAAGCTTGCAAATGACAACTTTTTTTCATAACATGCTCTTTCTGTAAATTACAGCAATGCCCATTTCCAATAAATCAATCTATTTTCAAATTGGTTGGTTGTCTTTGATTCTACAACCTCACACAGTAATTGATTTTAGTCAGTATTGACCTGCTTTCAGTAGGTTCCTTGCTTTGTTCATTCGTTGATGACTGACAGGATTCCAAGATACTGTCTGTTATTATTTTTTTGACTTCTTCAGTCTACATACATTCCCTCTTATTACATTATAGGCATATATCATGTATGTCTTTTCCTCTTATTACACATTGGGTATAATGTTTATATATCATATATATGTGTGTGTGTGTGTGTGTGTGTGTGTGTGTGTGTGTGTGTGTGTGTGTGTGTGTGTGTGTGTGTGTGCGCGTGTGTGTGTGTGTGTGTTTGGATCCAAAGATTAAATTGAATGTCTGTACAAGAGTAGATATTGAATAATTTCATATTTGAACCTATTCCATGAAAGTTAATATATTAAAAGTTTATACATTGATATATATGTATATAAATATATAAATATATATATATATACATATATACACGCACATACACATACACATACACACACACATTCATATATATTTCAGCGTGGCATAACAGACATTAAACGATGATGATGATTATATATCTATATACTCTCTTTCTTTCTATCACACACATGCACACACACAATATACTCACTCAATCATTGGAATTTTTAAAAGAAGGGCACTTTAGATTATGTAGTCCTAGATACACAATGTCTAGAAAGCGATAGGATGGTTACAAGTGAAATATCTTTGGTCAGAACTAATATTGGGGCTAAAGACAACACACACACACAACACAACAGCACAGCTCCCATGACTTTCGGAAATATTTTTTCGTGCTCAGAGTTGCTGAAGCATGGAACAAACTACCTGCGTCAGTTGTTAGCTGTCGAGACACTGCATCCTTTAAAACTTCCATGCTTCCTGAAATTCGCCAACACTACCACTGATATCCCTCCCCCATACACACGCACACATTTATATCATGACTCATACACTGTTCACTTTCCTGACGTTTGTACATTATTCTATATACTATACATGCACCTTTGATGAGTTCTAGTGCACCTGAGCACTGTACACAATAATTTCATTATTATTATTATACATAAACCGCGGAGTGGGGAGACCCAAGAAGACCTGGGATGAGGTGATAAAAGCCGACCTTACCCAATTACACCTCTCAAAGACGATGACACACGACCGTGACCTCTGGCGTCACGCAGTAATACAGAGTACCCGACCTCCCATGGGTACAAGCCGAAGCTGAAGCATATAGACAATATGCCCCCACACCCTCCCACTGCAAAATGGTCGTGGAGGTGCCACGGCAAAAAAGCACCCAGCCCACACAGTAAAGTGGACGTGTTGGCACCACGGAAAAAAAGGCACCCAGCACTCACTGTAAATGAGGTTGGTGTTAGGAAGGGCATCCAGCTGTAGAAATCAAGCCAGAATCAGTTCCCGTATGAGCAAGACAAGGTTAGCCGACCAGACACTGCCCACAACAGGACAACCCGTCTAACCCATGCTAGCATGGAAGAACGGACGTAAAACGGTGATGATGATGATACATAAATTCCACAATCTATCATATAAATGAATATTTTCTATTTTGGAACAACAAATAATAGTTCCTCTGTATAAATTGAAATCCTACTATGGTCAACTTTACTTTTTATCTTTACTAGAATTTTTTTCAACACACTGACATGTATGTATATGTGTGAACATGTGTGTATGTGCATATGCATACATTTATGTGTATCATTTCATTTTTTTCATTTTACGTCCGCTTTTTCCCTGCTTGCAAGGGTGTGACGGAACTGATTCTGGCTTGATTTCTACAGCTGGATGCCCTTCCTAACACCAACCTCATTTACAGTGAGTGCTGGCTGCTTTTTTGCCGTGGTACCTCCACGACCACTTTGCAGTGGAATGATAGGGACCCCAGTCCCTATCATCTCATTTCTACAGCTGAGTAAACTGGAGCAATGTGGAATAAAGTGTCTTGCTCAAGGAAACAACACATCACCCGGTCTGAGAATTGAACTCACAACCTTTCGGTTGCAAGACCAATGCTCTAACCACTAAGCCATATGCCTCCATGTGTATGAGTATATAAATGTAAACATGCAAACACACTTACAAAAATACACTCACAGACATACATTCATACAAACACACACACACACCTACATACATTTACACAAACAAACACATACTCTCACACAGCGTGGCAAATGGAACGCCAGCCGCTATTTTGCTATAGTTTTTACACCATCCCCTCCCTTCCTTTTACACACACATACATCCACACAGACACACACACACAGAGGGATTATGTAACGAACAAACGGAAGTCACTCAAATTTATATATAGATGGAGTCAATAGAAACAAGTACCAGTAAAATACTGAGGGCAACATAATTGACTGTTCCTTGCCCTCACTGAATTTTTGATATTACCACAACATTTATAACATTCAGAGAAGGAGAGTGGTAGAAGAATAAAGGGTATCATAGCAAAATGGTTATATTTCTCAGACAATCTCTTCTAGTTTCTTTCTCTATAGTTCCAAGCAAGGCTATATGGTGAAGGAATTCACTTCACAACCACATCATTTCAAGTACAGACACACTGTGTGGTCCCTTGGGCAAGTGTCTACTACTATAGTCTTGGGTTGACTAATGCCTTGTGAGTGACCGTTTTGGTAGATGGAAACTAGGTGCATGTGTGTGTGTGTGTGTGCGTGTGTGTGTGTGTGTGTGTGTGTGTGTGTGTGTGTGTGTGTGTGTGTGTGTGTGTGTGTGTGTGTGTGTGTGTGTGTGTGTGTGTGTGTGTGTGTGTGTTTACATGCACTGTTTGATTATGTCCCATAACTTAACAGTTCAACAAAAAGAGATCGATAAAATAAGTACTGAGTACGATATGACTGACAAACATTTCTTGAAGGTGTTGCCTCACTATGTCTAAAGTCAAAGACTGAAACAAGTAAAAGAATAAAAGGAAGAATATTTAAAAAAAAAGAATTAATTAATATGAAACATCATGGAGCTCTCTAAAGTTGACTAAAGTCTTGCTATTTGGTACCATGCACTTACCTATTACCAATCCTCTACAAATACATCACACTCTATCCCTATCAACTAAAGTCATATTACTTCCAATTGAGATAAACCTCTACCTGTAGGTCTTCATAACAAAGTTATTTTCATCACCTTCTATCCACACACACACACACACACACACACACACACCTGCTTCACTCTGTTTCTTCACTAATAACCATCAGGTATTAAATATTACAATAGATAATAAATGTATTTTCTTTTGGTCTGTTCTTTTAAAACAAAATTCTTTTCTTTTCTTTCCTTTCAATTTTTTTTTCAGGATTTTTATTATTACTATTTTGTTATTTTTATATATTTACACCAAAGAATAAACAAACAACTTATTTAGCTAAATATAAATACTTACTTACAACAAAAGAGAGAAAAAAAAGAAAAATAAGGTTTAGCTCTTGCCACCAGCTACCTATCATTAACTGTGGCATTGATAAAAATTTAGAGAGAGAAAGATAGGGAGAGGAAGATAGAGAGAGGGGGCTGAGCAGTGGGGAAGTAATATAGAAAGTTTTAATAATATAAAAGTTTTTCATTGATTTTGTCTTCTTGCTTTATTTTCCCATCAGTTTTGTCTTTGTACTTTGATTTTATTGTAAGCATCTACTTCCAAAATTTATTCTAAATTTTCAATTGCTTTTCTCATGAATTTTACAATACATCTTCTCCATCGTATATATATATATATATATATATATATATATATATGTGTGTGTGTGTGTGTATATATATATATATCTCCATGTATGTGTGTGTATACACACACACATATTTATGTACGTAGGTATATATATATATCTTTCCATGAGTGTGCATATGTATGTGTATATATATATGAAATAATTATGCTTATCTTTTCTCCTTTATCACTTAGCTGTTGCTTCATTATTGCAATAAAATGCGATAACATTTCCCCTTTGGGTAATTGCTATAACTGATTAATAAATAAATGATGGTTTATTGCGTAGTTTAACAACAAAACCTATGGTTTGCATCAACAACTTGTCTAATGAAGTAAGTAAGTAAGTAGCTGTTCACATATACACGATTGCAGTTTGGACATAGTTGACAGATGTAGAGTATCTAAATGGCAAAACCATTACATTCAAGATTATTTTTCAATTGTTAAGTCATAAAAGAAATGTTACAAATTTTGGAGCAAATTTGAAAGAAATCTCGACAGATAATTCTTATTCAGTATGTTTTCATTCTGATATATTTGAGCAGTACAAAAAACAAGAGCTATTAAAAGGGCAGATGAACTCTTCAGAGTCAACAGTCATCCACCCAAACTATAGGTTAACCCTTTAATGTTCAAACTGGCCAAAACCGGACAAAATTCTCTACCTTTTTCTGTTGAAACTGGCTGTAACTGGTTTCTCAAACTGATGTTAAGGTATTGTTCTCAAAATAAATACTTTCAAAATTTCATAGATTCGATATTATGTGAGATAATTATGTGAGGTAAAGCCTTTACCATGAAAATATAATAGTATATATAGAGTAATGTGAATACTAAAAGGTTAAATAACCTCACCAACCTGCAATTATCCAAGTATGGTGAGTATTGCTACGCCCCTGACATGACCAAAGCCAAACAGAAAGCAGTTCCTCCAACAGGAGTAAAACGGCCCTGGATTGGATATATATATATATATTTATATTATTAAAAATGTTAATAAATGAAAAATATTCTCATAATCAAAATATATATTTTATTATACATATTTCAAAGGTGCAATCGTGTTTTTAAGTACGTTTTCATCAGACAAAATATATGATTTGATATGTGACATACCGCTACGGTTTTGATTATTCAATTCCAGTATTGAATAATCAAAACCGTAGCGGTATATCACATATCAAGTTATATATATAAATGGAAGTTCAGTAGAATCGAAGCTCTGGCTGCAGCTAAGCTAACGAATGCAATTCGGAATGTGCAGCTAAGCACTCAATAAGGTAGTTTTACCTTAGAGTAATAATATTACGTTTAGACAGCTTGACAAATTGAAGATTGCGACCGGTGAGCCAGCCACAAGGACCAAAGCAACGAGAAAGCCAACTCAGGATAATTTGACAAACTTGGATCATCCCATCGGTATTATGCAATATCTCCAGTAGGTTTCTGTGAATCCGAAATCAACAAATCCACTTGTGTGGTATGCAAGTTATTGGTTTTGGATGATCGAACAGAGGGTTCACTTTCTCAACAGGTTTCCGTTCAATGAAGCGTTCGGGTGTGAGTTATAGCAGTAAGGCTGCTGACGGGCACGTGGTTTCCCAAAGGGATATATATATATATATATGTGGAGGCACATGGCTTAGTGGTTAGAGCATTGGCCTTGCAATCAAAAGGTTGTGAGTTCAATTCTCAGACCGTGTGATGTGTTGTTTCCTTGAGCAAGACACTTTATTTCACATTGCTCCAGTTTACTCAGCTGTAGAAATGAGATGATAGGGACTGGGGTCCCTATCATTCCACTGCAAAGTGGTCGTGGATGTGCCACGGCAAAAAAGCACCCAGCACTCACTGTAAATGAGGTTGGTGTTAGGAAGGGCATCCAGCTGTAGAAATCAAGCCAGAATCAGTTCCCGTCCCACCCTTGCAAGTAGGGAAAAAGCGGACGTAAAATGAAATGATGAAATGATGATGAGTGTACCCACGGCACTCACGGTCCTGGTTCTTCACGGAATTTTCCTTAATAGTTTTCCTTAATAGTTGTTCATGGAAACCACCACATATTCGCAGAATCATAAATATCTTCCGCAATATTTTTAAGGGTTTTTTTCTCGCAATATATAGTTTTTCACGCTTTTTAACGCAAAATTATTAAAAACAAAATACCGCATTTGTCTGCCTATATTTTACGTTTATAGGCATTTTTATGAACCACGTCCAATATTCACAGTTTTTCACTCTTCACAGGTGTTCTACGAAAATAACCCAAGCAAATACATACACACATACATACATATACATATCATCATCATCATCATCATCATCATCATCGTTTAATGTCCATATTCCATGCTTGCATGGGTTTGGACGGGAGTTTTCCCACTTGAGGCAAGAGTGGTTGTCTTGCTCGCATAGGACTGTCTGGCGGGTTTTCTACGGCTATACATACATACATATATACATACACATATACATACATATATACATACACATATATATATACACATATATACATATACATATATATATATATATACACGAAGCATGCATGCTCCATTGTATGTGTAATAGTAATATACACGAACAGCAAAACATAAATGAACTAAGTTGAGAAATTAGGAATAAGAGGAATCAGATGCTATTTACTCGAGGGAAGATTACATTGGTATGGTCACGTGATGCACATGAAAGACAACAGCTGTATAAAAAAATGCAGGGCAATCAAAATTTATGGAAGTTACAGAGTAGGTAGACCCAGAAAAACCTGGGACGACTTGATAAATTCTGACCTTGCACACTTACACCTCTCTAAGACAATGTCACTAGATCGAGATCTTTGGCGCCACGCACTAATACAGAAGACCCGCCTTCCCTACGTGCAAACTTAACCTACAGTCAGTAGGCCCCTCCAAACCAAACATACACACCAATCCACTACCCCTACTCCATCCTTCCACTCCCGCCAACACCACCTTTCTCTATAAAGTTATGTTGGTACCACAACATCCAGTCCAAATTAATGAGGTTGTGTAGGTGTCATGACAAAAAAACACAGTCCACGCTGTAATGTGGTCGTGTAGGTAACACAGTAAAAAGCTTCAAGTCCACACAGTAAAAAGCTTCAAGTCCACACTGTAAATGTGGTTGGTGTTATGAAGGGGATCCAGCCATAGACAAGCTGCCAGATAGTCCTATACGAGCGAGACACGGTCACCCAACCAATCTTGCCTCAAGTGGGACAATTCCCGTCTAACCTATGCTAGCGTGGAAGATAGATGTTAAACGATGATGATGATATATATATATATATATATATATATATATATATACATATATACGAGGGTAATCCTAAAAGTAAGGTCTCCAAAACGATGGGGACACAGAGAAACTATTCGTACGGCTGTTGGCAACACTGTTGTGATTGGTGCTTCCTTCACTCCCAAACAAGCATGCGTGCGCTTCGCTGGGATGCTCAATCTTGGCTTGGCAGCCGTTGAGAATGGAGCTCCCGTTGAACGCTACCGCCAAGTGCGAATTTCACGCAGTTATTATATAGAGGGCAATCCCAAAAGTAAGGTCTCCTTCCGAGGAAAACATGCGTAAAGATCGGCGGATCACTCTGGATGTTCTCTGCATTTTGGTTCCTGAGGTTTCCCGAAGCACCATCTACAGCATTTTAACGGAAAAGTTGCAATATCGGAAGGATACCTTACTTTTGGGATTGCCCTCGTATATACATACACATATATATACATATATATACATATATATACATATACATGTATCATCTATATATATATATATATATATATGTGTGTGTGTGTTAATGGGGAGGCATGCAGTTAAACATATAATTAAATGCATAGCTTGTTTCCAAGTAAGAATCCAAGTAAATACTAGCAATCCAGTTTCACACTTAGTACAACAGATCACAGATCACTAGCATCCACTTGAACAGCTTCTGTGAAACCATGGATTCAGTTTAATTAATTACATACACAGAGTAGGGAAAGAGAAAAAGAAAACATTGACTGAGAATTTCTTAACTAGAAATCAAAAGTCTGGTATCTATCTAATAACAGTCAGGTAGTTTACTATTTAAACTTCAATCCAATTGTAAAACCTCTTGTGTAATCATACAAACATGGGATAAGAAAATCTCATAATAATAATAATGATAATAATATATACAACTACATATCTTAGAGAATAGATATCCACTTAGGTGAATAAGTAATTACAAATATTTACAATATACATGTAAAAGTATGTAAAATGTAAAATCTCCATCTCAAACCTACTTGTCTTTATCAGAAGTTGAATGCACACTTTATATACATTTATATATATATATATATATATATATATATATATATATATATATATATATATATCATCATCATCATCATCATCATCATTATTATTATCATGATATATATATATATATATATATATATATATATATATATATATATATATATATATCATCATCATCATCATCATCATCATCATTATTATCATGATATATATATATATATCACAGGTTATCGATCTAAACCCTTATTATTAGTATTATTATTTCCATTATTATTTTTATTGCGCATCATTACTGCTTTACCGAGCACAGCTGTGTGTGCCTTGGGTATGTGCAGTGTAGTTTTTGCTGATGTTCTTTCTATTGTATTGATAGTACTTTTCATAATGTGTGTGTGCAGTGCCTAGTAGTGCTATCTTTGGTATGCTGTATATATGTGTAAGTCCTGGGGTTTGGGCTATATATTATTATTATTATTATTTTTATCATCTTATTATTATTATTATATTATTATTATTATGTTTATCATCTTATTATTATTATTATATTATTATTATTATTTTTATCATATTATTTTTATCAATGGCCGTGGATTGGCAGTATCGGTAGAGGGTCGGACGCCATGCTTTCCAGCATAGTTACGTCCCTTTACGATCTGAGTTCAAATCCCGCCGAGGTTGACTTTGCCTTTCATCCTTACGGGGTCGATAAAATAAAGTACCAGTAATGCACTGGGTAATTGCTGGCCTTGTGCCTAAAGTAGAAACAATTATTTTTATCATCATCATTATTATTATTATTATTATTATTATTATTGTGCATGTTATCATTGCATTACCAAGCGCAGCTCTGTGCACCTTGGGTATGTGCAGTGTGGTTTTTGGTGGTGTTTCTGCTATTAGCAGTGAATTGGCAGTATTGGTAGAGCAGTGGACAACATGCTTTGCAGCATAGAGTTACGGTTCTTTACGTTCTAAGTTCAAATCCCACCGAGGTTAATTTTACCTTTCATCCTTACGGATAAATAAAGAACCCATAAATAAAGTACCCATCATGCACTGGGGTGGAGGCTCAAGTTTTAAAATATATTTTTATTTTATCATTTTAATTCTTTAACACTAAATTATCAAAAATTATATATATATATAATCAAGGTTTAGCAAATAATGAAAAAGTTTCAAAATAAATTTTAAAAAATTAACTTTACCTACTATAGTTACCTTTACCGATCGGTTTCGAATCTCAAAAATAAACGGAGACCATACGGCCTTCGTTGCAAAGAAAGATTCTCGTCAGAGGGTTCTTTTCATTCGAAGAATATAAAATTCTTGAATTTAAATTACGAACTAGCACTACCCAAAACTGTTCCCGAGATGAGAGTGAATGAAGTGGAATCAATTTTTTCAAGGGCCGAAGTAAAGATAGATCCAGAGGGAGGTAGGTCAAATCGGCCGCCACTATCACTAGCAGCAGTCGGAACGACCAAATTTTTTCTCAACATAGAGGAGAATAGTAATAATAGGATATGTGTTCCTTCACGCACAAGGCGCTAAGGGACGCATGTATTGTCCAACCATATGCCAATGTGGTTCAATGGCAGGTTAATAAATTAACGAGCCCAAACATATATAATCAAGGTTTAGCAAATAATTGTTTCTACTTTAGGCACAAGGCCAGTAATTACCCAGTGCATTACTGGTACTTTATTTTATCGACCCCGTAAGGATGAAAGGCAAAGTCAACCTCGCAAATAATGAAAAAGTTTCAAAAAGCAAAGGGATATTTAATTTGTTGGTAATTCAACAAATATCATCATCATCATCATCGTTTAACGTCCATCTTCCACGCTTGCATGGGTTTGGACGGGAGTTTTCCCACGTAGAGGTGTTAGTGGGATGTGTGTGTGTGAGAGAAAGGGTGTGGGTGGAGCGGGGAGAGAAGGGTGTGGGGGCCGGTGGAGGGAGTGTAGTGTACTGGTGTGTGTGTGCGTGTTTGGATGAGTGTGTGTGTGTGTGGTGAAGGGGGTGTTAGTGGGTGTTAGTATACTGGTGGTGGGGAAAGGGTTGAATGCGGGTGTGAGTGGGGGTCAGTGGTGGTAGGGTGTGGAGAGTGGGTGGTGTAAGTGGGTGTGTGTGTTCGTGTGCGTGGGGTTGGGGGGGGGGGGGTTAGCGATGTTAGTTGCGGGGTGGTGGGGTGGATGTGTGGGGGTGAGGGTTAGTGGTGGTAGTAGGGTGTGTGTTTAGTGTGAGCGCGTGTATATATGTACCGGTGGGTGTGTGCGTGTGAAAAAAAAAAAGGGGGGGGGATGTTAGTATGTTAGTTGAGGAAGGGTGGTCGGGTGTGGAGGTGTTAGTATTGTTAGTTGTGGGGTGGGCGGTGAAAGGGAGGGGTGTGCTAGTGGTGTTAGTGGGGGATGTGTGGGGGGAGGGGGGCGGTCAAAGGCTAAAGGAATAAGGGTGGGGAGTTCAGGCCGGGGGGAGCGTGGGTCTGTAGGGTGAAGATGTTCATTGTTCAACCCTGAGGAGAGTGGCGGGTGTTCCGTGGCATTGGAGTAGGCCACAGACTGTGAGGTGGTGCGCGGAATGTCCAGGGGCACCAAAGTGACGGGCAATGGGGGAACTACCACCGAGACGAATATCTCGGAGGTGCTCGGTAAACCGGTCCGCCAGGCGACGTCCAGTCTGTCCGACGTAGGTTGCGCTGCACTCCGTGCAGCGAAGTCCGTAGACTAGGTTGAAGGAGGTGCAGAGGAAGTCATGCCGGACAGAGAGAGAGTGGCCATTGGGACCCTGGAAGGTGGTGGTGTTGGTGATGTGGGGACAGGTGTTGCAGCTGGGCCTGGAACAGGGAAGGGAACCGGGGGGGGGTAGGGAGCTGTGGACGAGGAGGGTGCGGAGATTGCATGCGCGTTTGAAGGAGGGGAGTGGTGGGGCTGGGAAGATGTTGGAGGTGGAGGGGTCGGACTGGAGGCGTCGGACTGGAGGTGTCGGAAGAGGCGGAGGATGGTGCGGTGGAGGGGTATGGTGGAGGGATGGTAGGTGATGGGAAAGGGGAGACGGTGGGTGGGTGTGTGGTGGCGTGGGTGAGGGTGGTGGAGCGGTGGACAGCACGGGCGCGAGTGAGAGCGGTGTGGACGAGAGGGGGGGGGGGGGGGGGGGGTTAACCTCTGCGGATGAAATGGCTGACTAGGGAAAGGGCCTGGGACTCAAAGTCAGCATCTCAGCTACAGAGGCGGTGGATCCTGAGGAGTTGGGAGTAGGGAATAGAGTGTTTAGTGTGTGTAGGGTGGGAAGAGGTGAAGTCGAGGTAGGAGTGGGAGTCGGTGGGTTTGAAGAAGGTGAAGGTGACGAGGGAGTGGTGGGAGGGGTCGAAGGCAACGGATATATATATATATATATATATTATTTATTCTTTAACTTTAATATAAAAAATGATAATCATATATCACATATATCATCATCATCATCACCGTTTAACGTCCATTTTCCATGGTTGCATCAGTTAGAAGAGCCATCCACATCTTGAGACAAGTCTGGCCAGATTGGCTGCATCATACATTGCTCAAATGGAACTGTAAATTTGGCCAGGAATCTTTTACAGTTGGATGGCCTTCCTAACACCAACCACATTTACAGTGTGGAACTGGATGGCTCTGTTATGAGGAGGGACAGGCAAGTTGGCTGTGCTGTACCCTGCTCACAGGGGAACCAGTTTGGGAGCCACAACCACATTTACTGCATGGAACTGGATGCCACCGTTATGAGGAGGGACACACCAGTGGAGCTATATTTTTTTACCCCAATTTTTTTAGAAAAGGGCCACTTATTTCATATATTTTAGAGCCTCAGCAGGTGAAAGTCTATTTATGACTAGAGAGGATGGTATATACTTATAATTTGAGAAAACAGCAGGGTGCATAAAGTATGAACCGACATGTGCTTGAAGAAGCAATTTTATCAGCTTAACTCCTAACATCCTGCACTGCATAAAAGCACATTAGCAAGGCATTGTTGGAAAATACAAAACAACACTATAACTGCATCACATTAAATATTAAACTCTTTACTCTAATACTGCAAATGTTTACAACAATCTGTCAACTAGTAAAGATACTATAAATATTTGAATTAACATATGAATTTTTAGATATTTACATTAAAATCATTACAGGATGCTTCATATAAAATGTATAATGCGGGGAGATAATTCTGACTAGATAGGAATGTTAAATAACGGCTTGTGCTCGGATGTTTAATAAAGCCACAGTCGAAATAGTAGTAGAATGAGATTAATCAGTTATATGCTGCATTGCAGACTCATGCACCCCATTCCAACATGGAAAAAAATAAAACATTCTGAACAGGTGGATGTTGTTATTATTGTTGTGATGATGATGATGGTGGTTTCTGATTTAGGCACAAAGCCAGCACTTTGAAGGGAAGCGGAAAGTCAATTAAATTGACACCAGTGCATGACTGGTACTTTATTTTATCAACCTTGTAAGGATGAAAGGCAAAGCTAACCTCGGCGGGATTTGAACTCAGAACGTAAAGGGACATAACTCTGTGTCGTGAAGCAGGGTGTTCGACGTTCTACCGATACTGCCAATCCACCACCCTTATCATGATGATGATGATTATAGTGATGGTAATGGTAGTTGTGGGGTGAGTGGGTGGAGTTGGAGGGTTATCATCATCATCATCATCATCATCATCATCTCATGTCTATCAAGGAAATATATGTAACAGAATGTAGTTTAAAAGTCAGTAGTTTTCAATCCTAACCTATGTTATAGCTGGAATATATTAATTCACAATGAGGTTTGTTTTATAATCACTCAAAATTTAAATTAAAATTACTAAAGAGACTAATTAAATACTATTGATTATGCTAAGAAGTGTATAATGGCATGTTTAGAGTAATCATTTTTTTTTTTTTTTATCGCATTTTTCCATGATTAGAAAATAAAAATATGTAAATTTTAAATTGTTTTTATACTTATATAAAATGGCCTCTT
>OZ024745.1:111536104-111563604 GCA_964016885.1 Eledone cirrhosa
AGTTGGATGCCCTTCCTAACACCAACCACATTTACAGTGTGGGTCTGGGAGGTTTTTACCGTGTTGCCTACACGGCCACATTACAGCGTGGACTGTGTGTTTTTTTGTCGTGACACCTACACGATCTCATTTGTTTCGGCCTCGATGGCGCGGCACCAACATAACTTTACATAGAACGGGGTGGTGTGGATCGGGTGGGGGTGGTGGTGGTGGGACGGGGTGTATTTTGTTAGAGATGCCTACTGGCTGGAGTAGGTTTTACTATATATTTAGGTAAGGCGGGTCTTCTCTGTTACTGAGTACCGCCAAAGGTCTCGGTCCAGTGACATTGTCTTGGAGAGGTGTAAGTGTGTGAGGTCGGAATTTATCAGCTCGTCCCAGGTTTTTCTAGGTCTGCCTATTCCGTGACTACCGTCTATCTTTATTGCCCTGCACTTTGTTATACAGCTATCGACTTTCATGCGCATCACGTGTCCATACCAACGTAGCCTTATATGTCACATTTAAAAGATAGAAATGTTTATTTATTTCATTTTGTAACAAAGGTAGTGATAAAAAATATGTTAAGGGTAGTGATAAAAAATATGCCCCAAAAAATGAAAATTAGACATTTCATTAACCCCCATCCCTATGTATAGCTGAAAAATAGCCATCACCCAAAACACTTGAATCCAGAAGAAAAATGCTCTAGTTTCAGGAGAAGGCTCACAAAACTATCCTCTAATGACAGGAGGCAAGCTCAACTAAGAATTTGTTACAAATAAGGAAAAATATGTAGCCAGATACACCATTAGAAGTTTCTTGAAAGAATCCAGAATTCATAATAGATATTGTGCTGACAGAAAGCAATTTCTTAAACTGTTCAAAGAATGGGAATTCAATTACTTTAGGATGTTATCTTTTTGTATGAAACAAAGAATTTATTCTTCCCTAAGATAGCCATCATGTGTGCTCAATAAGTACAATAGGAGAAAATCAAGGAAGATTGCCTACAACAGACAAGAGTATTTGAAAAAAGGGGTAATTTCATCGGTTAAAGAGTTAGACCACATACTCTCTGAGATGTATCAAGTATAATATCAGTAAGAAAGATATTTTACACTAGTATCTTTTTCCCTTTATATATGACTTCTTCAGCTTAAATTGGAAATATACCAACATGATATTGTTCCAATTGAGTTAGTCAAATTCCTTCTACTTGAACTAGTCAAAAAAGTTCCTTTAATATCATGAGTTCCAGGCATTATTTTGGCCTGGACACTCTTACAGACCTGAACAACTCTATTGAAAATTTATGGCAGACCATTAAGTCAAAACTAAATTTAAGAACTTTTAAATTAACTGTAGAATAGACTCACCCATCTCTTCAGTCACACAAAGGAAATGAATTTGCCTTGTCCATTGAATTGAACTCTCTCTCTCTCTCTCTCTCTCTCTCTCTCTCTCTCTCTCTCTCTCTCTCTCTCTCTCTCTCTGTGGATGTATGTATGTTGCCCTTTCATTAGGTACATTGACCTATCACATTGGGGTGCAATACTCGAATTCATTAATAACATTCTAGAAGCTCATAGTCACATGACAGAAAATTATATAAAAACTAGATGAGAGTTGTAAGCTAGTGAGAAATGTTTAATATTTTCCTGAATCCATATGGCTTGGATTTGTCACTTTGCAAATTCTTCCCACCAATATATATTTTTTCCCCAACTTTTCTGTTTCTTCAAATAACAAACTTGCAGAATGTAAATGTAAGCATTCACTGAATTCCAAACTTTGCCTGATATGCTTCTCCTCTAGTCTACAAAAGCCCCCAAAAAGCTATGGGTATACACCTCTCTCTCTCTCTCTCTCTCTCTCTCTCTCTCTCTCGTCTATATAAGCCTAAAAGAGCTATGGATATGCATTATTTTCTTCTTGCTCTCCCTCCCCTAGCCTAGGAAATCCTAGAAGAGCTCTGCATTCCTCTCTCTTTCTCTCCATCTCTCTAAAAAAACAATGTATGCACCCTTTTCTCTCTCTCTCTTCTCTAGTCTAGGAAAGACTAAAGAGCTCTAGGCATACACCCTTCTCCTTTCTCTCTACCTTTCCTCTAACTAATGATTTATAATAAAAAAAAAACAGCAACAAATTATTACATTGCAATGTTATACAACAATACAAACACACACACACATGTATGTACTCATAGCAATATACATATAGAAAGTCATGAATAGCTCCATGTAGATGGATTTTTGCAGGAAATGAGCTCAAACAGACATGCCAAAGCAAATGTGTAAATACACAAACTCTCTCGCTACTTTCTTTCTCTCTCTCTCCCCATCTTCATATCTTTTCTGTTCTTCTTCCACCTCATCTTTCCAAAAGGATCCAGTTATTTTGGCACAATGCCTGGCATTGGCATTATTAAAAGGTGTGGCACCCAATAAGAAACCATAACAATAACATTCTCTAAGTAACCCACCCCCTCTCTAGCAGCCCCACCACCAACACCACCACTAACACCACCATCATTATACCAACAAAAAAAAAAAAAAGGAAAAGTCTTACAGGCTTATCACATCTCTTGCAAAAACTTATCTAACTATTATATATATGTTGCCCAGCAGAGTATCTTTCTTACAAAGCAACCTTTCAACATCCTATCTAATCTTACACCACATCCTTTCTCCCTCCCCCTTCCCCCACCCCTCTCTGGTTTCTTCCATGAACTAAACAATTGATTGACTCTTGTTAAAAAGTCTAACCTAAAAACAAAAACAAAATAATAAAGAAATAAATGAAAGGACTGGAGACAAATTTCGTGATAAATCAGGTGACTGGCTGGAAGATGGCTAGACTGAGTGAAATTTAGCAGCCAAGAAGGCAGGCTAGTTAAACTGGCCAGTCTGTCAGAATCAATAAAGCCTCTTTACACTGCCTGACACTTGTAAGAATAACAGCAGTATATTTTATTCATGAAGATTTAGGACAGATTTATGAATGGAGACACTAAAACAACTACCAACAACCAAAGGCCAGAAAGCAGACATATATATTTATATATGTGTGTGAGTGTGTATGTATGCATATGTGTGTGTGTGTATATATATATATATATGTGTTGAAAAAATACACACACACACACACACAAGTACACACATAACTATACATATAGAGGAGTAAAATGATGTCCTGTACAATGTATTTACTGTGTAAATAAAAAGTTCTCTTAGTATTAGTAAAAAAGAGAAGACTGTGTGTAATACTCCATCAAAGAGAATTTGCAGAAAGAGGGAGAGCAGTTTGATGATGATGATGATGATGATGATGCTGAACATGATGACAGTTTTCAAGTTCAATCCTTGTGATGTTTTTAATTAATGAATGCTCTAATTCTGAATGTGTTTACATGAAGAAAAAGAAATGTGATTGCTTTATGGGTGTCAGTTTAGTTTATTTCTATAAATGTGGAGGCATGGCTGCGTGGTTAAGGAATTTACATTGCAATCACATGGTTTGTGGTTTGTGGTTCGATCACAATGTGTAGCACCTTCAATAAATGTCTTTTACTAAATCCTCAGGCTGGTTAATGTCTTGTGTGAAATTCAGTAGACAGAAACTATGTGAAAACACTATTGTATGTGAGAGAGAGAGGGGGGGGAGAGGGGGAGAGAGAGAGAGAGTGTGTGTGTGTGAATAGAGAGAGAAAGAGAAGCAATGGAAGAATATGACAAGACTGTGTATATACATATGTGTGTGTGATGAGAGAGAGAAGCAATGAAAGAATATGACAAGAATGTGTGCGTGTGTAAGTGTACCCATATCTTTGTTTCTGTTCCATAATTTAGAGAGGTTTAACAAAGAGATTAATAAAATAAGTGACAGACTGGAAATATATAGTAGGGCTGATTTGATCAGCTAAAACTTTCAAGACATTGCCTTGAAATAAGTGAAACCAATAAATGAAAGGAAAAGGAAATAGGTTTCTCCACAACAGCAACATCTTCACAATTTAAGACGTAATTGGACCCCTGTACAGCCGAGCTCCTCCGCAAGATCAGAACATTGGTGGCCCATCTGAGGAAGGAGACCTACGAGGTGGAGTGTCTGTTGTAACGGGTGTCACTGGCCATTGTCAGCGGGAATACTTTAGCGGTCTTGTCCACAGGGCGCAGCCCCTCTACCGCTGCGCCCTAGACCCAGAGCCCAATAATCTCCCCCCTTCCCCATTCTTCTGTGACACTAGAGACCTTACCATTTCCTCCCCTTCCCATTTTTGTTTTTTCTCTTTGTTTTTTATATTTTCCTATTTTACATTCCATTCTTCTCAATCTAAATTTTCTTTTTTTTTCTTTTTCTATTAAACTGTATTTAACATCTATTTTCTATGCTTGCATAAGTAAGGCAGGCTGTCATGTTATGAGGGTCAAACAGGTTAGGGGCTGAGGTGACCAGCTTTGCTCATACACAGTTTGGAATTTTTTACAGTTGAATGTCCTTCCCCAAACTCACCACCTTTTTTGTTTGTTTGTTTTTTTTTGTTTGTTTGTTTTTTTGTCATGGCACCAATAAGACCACCTTAGAGGGTGGACTGGGTGTTTTTGTCATGGCACCAATATGACCACTTTTGAGAGTGCACTGGGTGTTTTTGTCATGGCACCAATATGACCACTTTTGAGAGTGGACTGGGTGTTTTTGTCATGGTACCAGTATGACTACAAAAGTTAAAGTAAATGAACTTCCATTGATCTCAAAGATGAGTATTCAGTAGTTTGATTAACTGAAATACCTAAATATTGAATTAGCATTTAAGTGGCTGAGTGCTCCACAGACACATATAATACACTTAACATAATCCTAAAGCAGACACAGCATAGGACAAGGTTGGACCTTTGAAATACAGATATTTCTGCAGAGTTTCTGTCTAGCCAATATCACTCACAAGCCTTGGGTGCATCTAAAACTATGGTAAAAGACACTTGCCTGAGATGCCCCTCAGAGGGTGTGAACTCATGAACTTATGATTATAAAATGTACATGTTGTCTTACAGGTTTCAATCATTGAACAATAGCCAAGCTGTAATAATATGTTGACGGGTATAGTTGATTATATCAATCCCAGTACAGGTGCACCATGGCTTATGTCATTTATGAAGTTACGGCAGTTTTTCTTAATATTATATGGCAGAAATAAACCTTGTGTTACGTCAATTCACTCAACTTTACGCCAGTCTGCCAAAAATATTAAACCATAAAAAAATACTAAAAGAAACAATAAAATATAAAATCACATTTAAATAAATGCTAAAATATATAAAATAAAGTAATGTATGAAATGCCTATTAGTGATTTATAGTCTTGACTTCTGGAACCAATTAACAACATAGAGTGAGGTCGACCTGTATTTGTAAATTGGTATTTTATTTTATTTATTGATCTCAGAAGAATCAAAGTCAATCCAGGTGAAATTTCAACAGAAAAATACATAGCCGAATGATATTTTGTTCAATATTCTACTAATTCTACCACTCACTGACATATGTAACCACATTTTAAGGCCATTAACTCTCTAATGGCAATATTTCTAATGAAATACTCTCTATTTTAGTTAAGTGATGAAATATTTTAAGAGATTTCCTAACATTATTAATTATTTCATTACTTAGTAATTTAACACATGGTTCTGATATAAAATTATGTTGGAAGATTTAAAATGGGTGGTTTGATTTCATAAAACCAGAGCTGGTTTGGGTTGAATTGAGCTGTTATTAAAAAGATTAAACTAGTTTATACTGGTTGAAAAAAATTTTGAAATATTAATTTGTAATTTTGCCACAAGTAAACATATTTTTTTCTTATTGAATTTAATTTTTCTCAGATTTAAAATGGGTGTTTTGTTTCAGAGAACCAGAGCCAGTTTTGGCTGAGTTGGTATCAAAAGGGTTAAAATATATCTTTTATTTTATTTTACTTGTGACTATGAAAGTGCATGGCTTAGTGGTTAAGATGTTGGGCTTACAATTGTCAGGTGGTTAAGATGTTGGGCTTACAATCGTCAAGTTATTTTCTAAGTTATGGGACATAAACAGAGACACAAATGTAACACACACATTGACACACACTTTTTTTCCATTTCAGGTGGACACGCTCCATCATCCACTTTTCTAAAAAAATAAATCTTACTCAAAACGCCAGCACCAACAGTTTTCCAAGAGTTGTCAACATGAATGGACCTGTTATTTTTATCTAAAGACATTTTTTTCCAATTCCAACCCTCCCATCCCTTCAATCTTTCTTATTTCTCATTCTTTCTTCTGATGAAGGACTAGCGTCCGAAACGTTAAGACTCTCTTCCTGCTATTTCAAGTATTAACCTAATATATTCCTTCCATATACTGTACCGATTGTGTTGTTATTTCTGTTTCCCTTTTATATATATATATATATGATGAGCTTTGACAGCTACCTTCTACTAAAATTCATTCACAAAGTATTGGTCAACCCAAATCTATAGTAGAAGGCACTTGCTCATAGTGCCATGCAGTGGAAGTGAACCTGAAGCTATGTGGCTGCAAAGTAAACAACTTAAATACACAACCATGCCTGTGCCTATATAAGTTTGATTGATTGAATCGATTGATAAGTAACCAGACCTCATTCACTTACTGAGTGGGGTGGAACTCATCAAATGAGACCAAGGAAACAATGTTTCCATTGCTGATACTATCTACTGGTCGCAACTCCTGGCAGAGTCTAAATAAGTAAAACATCCAATAAATATATGTTAGGTGATAATATGGAGAAAAAAAAAAGGTGGAACAAAACAATGAAAATAGAAGAAAAGAATTTTCTGCAAGTGCTGGAAATAATCAAAGTGTAGAATCTGCATATGCATATTATTTAAATAAAATTGTAGGTCTGAAGAAAATTCTAGCATTAAACAACTATATAAAGCCTTGAAGTGTTGAGTAAGCTTAGACAGCATACATTGAAATAAGTATATATGGATTCAATAGGAATCCCAGTGTTTGTGTGCTGATCCATCAGAATTGTAATATGATCCAGTTGTCCTGTGATAGGAATCAAGTTGATGGAAGATAGGTAATTCCTGTTTTATAAATATGACGAATCATCAAATGTCTCCCGATTGCACAATAGTTTTAGTTTCAAGTTAGATCCATCTAGAAGAAAGACTAAGAGAGATGGTGGGTGTTATAATGAATAGCTAGTCTACTGTGGTTTTAAACTGTTCTGTGATATTGTAGATATAAATAAAGAAAATTTGAGGGAAAAAAACTGATCTGCAGCATGAGAAATGATAGGAAATTTATTCATAGAATAAAACAGTTCTGATAGAAGATAATGCAGTTGTAAGCACAAACAACCAATATTGTTCCATATCATCAATAACTCTAGTTAAAAACAATAGTATTGCTTTTTACTTTTCATACAAATAAAGGTAAAAATAAACAGTCAAAATTATTTCAATCATCATCATCATCAGGTATCATCTGCTCTTGGCAGGTTGAATAACATGGATCGCCAATTCTGTTTTTCTTGTGCTTTCCACATACATTCACTATATTTTAACCCTTTCATGACTATATTTCTACAAAGCTGCTACAATCTTCTAACCATTTTAAAAACTATGAAAAATTTGGAAGAATTTAATAATATAACTAACTTTTTCATAATTAACCCTTTAGCATTCACATTACTCTATATATACTATTGTATTTTCATGGTAAAGGCTTTACCTCACATATTATCTCACATAATATCGAATCTATGAGATTTTGAAAGTATTTATTTTGAGAACAATACCTTAACATCAGTTTGAGTGACCAGTTACAGCCAGTTTCAACAGAAAGAGGTAGAGAATTCTGGCCGGTTTTG
Organism: Eledone cirrhosa; assembly: GCA_964016885.1. Lineage (NCBI taxonomy): Eukaryota > Metazoa > Mollusca > Cephalopoda > Octopoda > Eledonidae > Eledone > Eledone cirrhosa. The sequence goes on from OZ024745.1 coordinate 111,543,983, forward strand.
GCCAGTTTGAACACTAAAGAGTTAAGCTGGAGTTTCAAACATAACAAATTTTCTTTTGTGAAATTACGATGGAAGGTTTTAGATAAATTCTAGCAGAATGGCCCAGCGTTGCTCGGGATTCTAAACATAGATTGGCATGTTTATCCCTCCTTTCTGAAACAGTACAGAGAAGTACAGAATACCTCGGCCTTGCGACCGTCGAATAGCAGATTCCACTGACGATTCGTTTGCCCGCCTTGTTCTTTTTCTTGCTGCTTTCGCAGTATTTCGGCTAATAGAGTATCTCTTCTTTCAAGGCATAACCTAAAAGCAGGTCGAAGTACACTAAGACTAACTGGTAGAGTAAGGAGTAAACTCGTCAGTGATGCATGTGATTTCCGAACCGTTGACTATGTAATTGCTGGCCTTGTGCCAAAAGTAGTGGGACTTTTTAGGTGGCATATCGGCAGTAACAATGACGATAAGCCGTCTGTGCTTTCGTGAAATAAATACGTTTGTTTATATTTTGTTTTTGTGTATGCAAAAATATCTGTACACGAATATATAATTATATATACAGGGTGCGGATGATATTTGTTCGCAATTTTCAACTGCTAATTTTATGCAAATTTTTTTTACTTCCGTTGTCACTCTTGTCTTCATAAAAACAGTGACTATATTTCCATTATTTATTTTCAGAATAATTGATTATGAATAATTTTGAACCTCCAAATTTGTGTAAGAGACATGGAGTTCTTCTTGGAATCTGCACCGGGAGGACAAATAAGACCAGAAGATCAACTCCCAGAATAACAGGTGGCTCACTGTCTCATCCAAAGACGTGCCCAGAGTCATGCAGACAAAGTTTCCAGCGACAACATTGGTCTTAGGTGTCGTCAGCAGTCAAAGTGACGTCATGCCACCTCACTTCTTCCCTGAGGGCCTCAAGCTGAACACCGATGGCTACATCCGCATTCTGAGCGAGGTAATAAAGCCCTGGATCGACCAGGTAGCTGCAGGTAGGCCGTACGTGTGGCAGCAAGACTCAGCGCCCTGCCATACCAGCCAAAAGACCCAAGGCTGGCTGTCAGAGAACTTTGTCGACCACACTTCACCTGACATCTGGCCTCCCAGCTCGCCTGACTGCAACCCCCGTGACTTCTTTGTGTGGGGCGCAGTGGAATGAGACACCAACAGATCTAGCTGCAATATGAAAGATGATCTGAAGGCCAGGATCACAAGTGCCTAAGTCGAGGGACAGTGACGAAGGCCTGTAGCCGGTTCCGAAGCCATCATCAAAGCCAATGGCGGGGTTATCGAGTGAGATCGTAAGAACAAGTCATGAAGACAAACTGACCCAAGTTTGATAAATAAATCTTAAAAAATAAAACTACTGTGTTATTTTTTCCTAGACAGTAATCTTGTGAACAAATATCGTCCGCACCCTGTATATATATATTAAAATAACAGATTAAAGTTTAAGCAAAGAATCGATGCTTTCACCCTTAACGGGATCTTCTGAAACTAAAAAAATCAATCTGTGAACGCAGATTGCAAAAAACGTTGCAACCGAAGGAAAACAGGAAGACAATACTTTTGTTCATGAAGACGTTTTCATAATGTCGTAATGCAGACAGCAGACATACAGACAGATATTATAAGGGCGCGACAAAGCGATTTTCCAAAAAAATTAGTTTTTTCTCTTTGATGGGAGTCTAATAAAATTTTCTTAGCAATTGGCTTTCTCATTGCTTTTATGTTCTATCCATGATATTCTCAGAAGTACTATATATACCCACATCTCAAATAATTGTAATCTGTTTATGATGATAAAATAGGGTAAAGTTGTATTAAGAACTGGATTGTTGATGGCATCAAACATTTCTTCTCTGAGTACAGACACCAGTTTGTCATATGATTTTTATATAAAATTATTTGAATTCAGCAATGAAATTTTGTGAAACACATCAGTGTTGTTGTGTAACCCCAAGTCAACCTTGACTGAACAAACCTCTGATCAAAGACATTCCAGCCATGTCCATCATAATGGCGTCCTTATTAACTCCTTATAGTACTTATGCAAAATAATGTTGAATTATAAAACTGAAATTGATAACACGAACAATGAAATATAAACTTCTTATTTAGCAGATCAATACCATAAGACTTAGCAGTATCTGTTTTATCTAAAGACTAAAATTGGTGCAATAACTGGTTGATTTCAAACCTCTGTCATTATAGTCTTCTAAGGGCAGTGAATTGGCAGTATCGGTAGAGTATTGGACAACATGGTTTTTGGCATAGAGTTACAGCCCTTATGAGATTGATAAAATAAAGCACCAGTAATGCACTGGGATCAATTTAATCGACTTTCCCCTCCACCCAAAATTGTTGGCCTTGTGCCTAAATCAGAAAACCATTATTTAGGGGGCAGTATCAGTAGAAACATGGAAAGTTCTTCTCCAAGGTGCAAACTTGAGCAAGCTTTTTGTGGAAAACCATTAGTCATCCATGCATGCCAGTACCCCCTCTTCTCCACACAATCAATATTATCCAAATAAAAGGCAAAGACTAATACAGCTTGATACCAATGTCATAGCAACTCACTTTTTCCAGCTGAGTGGACTGGAGCAACATGAAAAAAGTGTCTGGTCCAAGGACATTATACACAGCCCAGTCTGTAAATTGAACTTATGACCTTATGATCATCAGCTCAACATCCTAACCACTAAGCCACATGCCTTCATACAAACTGAAATAACTCTGCTACTGTATACATAGACCAACTGAGCTAAAACATCAAACTCTTGAAGTTAGTTTAGTAACAAGGATTCATCCATCTTCCTCCATATTCCTCCCTTCACCTCCAGCTAGAAGAGATTAATAACCAAAAGAGTTAAAACCTTAATGACAGATTGAATAATAAAAGCTTCAATTTGAGATATTTCATCTTGTATTCTCAATAAACAACACCAGCTTCAGTGAAGACAAGGGAGGGAAAAACAAACATATAAACAGTTCATTTATTTTGGCCAGCATTTACTCCAAAAGATGTAAAGATAATGATGATGGTGATGGTGATGGTGATAATGATGGTGGTGGGAGTGATGATGATGCTGGTAATGGTAATGTTGGTGGTGGGAATAATGTTGGTGGTGGGAATGATGATGATGGTGGTAATGGTAATAGTGATGATGATGATGATGGTAATGATAATGTTGGTGGTGGGAATGATGATGATGCTGGTAATGGTAATGGAGATGATGATGATGATGGTAATGGTAATGATGGTGGTAATGGTAATGATAGAGATGATGATGATGCTGGTAATGGTAATAGAAATGAAGATGATGATGCTGGGAATGATGATGATGATAATGGTTGTGGTAATGATGATGATGATGGTGATAATGACAATGACGATAGTGATGATGGTTATGGTAATGATAATGTTGGGAATGATGATGATGGTGATGTTGGTGTTGCTAATAATGATGATAGTAATAGTGGTGGTGGTATTGCTAATAATGATGATGATGATGATGGCATCGATAAGGAGGAGGATGATGACGATAGGGGGGGTGATAGTGATGATGTTAGCAGTGATGGGGGTCGATGACAAGGATGATGATGGTGGTAGTGGTAGTGGTAGTGGCAGTGGTTGGGATGATGGTGGTGGTGGTGGTAGTGGTAGTGGTTGTGATGATGGTGGTGGTGGTGGTAGTGGTGGTGGTGGTGCTAGTGGTGGTGGTGGTAGTGATGGTGGTGGTAGTGGCAGTGGTGGTGGTAGTAGTGGCAGTGGTTGTGATGATGGTGGCGGTGGTGGTAGTGGTTGTGATGATGGTGGTGGTGGTGGTAGTGGTGGTGGTGGTTGTGATGATGGTGGTGCTAGTGGTGGTGGTGGTAGTGATGGTGGTGGTAGTGGCAGTGGTGGTGGTAGTAGTGGCAGTGGTTGTGATGATGGTGGCGGTGGTGGTAGTGGTTGTGATGGTAGTGGTGGTAGTGGTGATGGTGGTTGTGATGATGGCGGTGGTGGTGGTAGTGGTGGTAGTGGCAGTGGTAGTAGTGGCAGTGGTTGTGATGATGATGGTGGTGGTAGTGGCAGTGGTGGTAGTGGCAGTGGTTGTGATAATGGTGGTGGTGGTAGTGGTGGTGGTGGTGGTGGCAGTGGTGGTGGTGGTAGTGGCAGTGGTTGTGATGATGATGGTGGTGGTGGTGGTGGTTGTAGTGATGATGATGATGTTAGGATTGGTGGCAGCAATGGCAATAAGGATGATGATGAGACAGGAGAGAAAACAGTAAAATGTAAATAAACAACATCCCGGTAAAGACAGATTGTTGCTGCAGAATTACTACATCTTAGAAGACGGCCCAAAAGAAACAAATGTAAACTTTCTCTTTTTCTCAAAAATTTCTTTTTTTTTACTTTGTTTGTTTTTTCTTTTGTTTCTGAAAGTTTATGATTTCTCATTAATTTTTCATGCTTTAAATTTGGAAAACATCTTCAATAACACAAAATGTTTAAATACAAATCATCATCATCATCATCACCGTTTTACGTCCATTCTTCCACGCTAGCATGGGTTACACGGGTTGTTCTGTTGTGGGCAGTGTTCGGTCGGCTGACCTTGTCTTGCTCATATGGGAACTGATTCTGGCTTGATTTCTACAGCTGGATGCGCTTCCTAACACCAACCTCATTTACACAGTGAGTGCTGGGTGCTTTCTTGCCGTGGCACCTCCACGACCACTTTGCAGTGGGATGATATGGACCCCAGTCCCTATCATCTCATTTCTACAGCTGAGGAAACTGGAGAAATGTGAAATAAAGTGTCTTGCTCAAAGAAACAACACATCACCCGGTCCGAGAATTGAACTCACAACCTTTCGATTGCAAGCCCAATGCTCTAACTACTAAACCATGCGCCTTCAAATATACATAAATATATATATATATATATATACACACACAAACACACAGATATATACATACATACACAGACACACACATATATACATACGAATATACATAATTACACACATACATGTATGTGTGTGTATATATATATATATATATCAAGTGATAATATATATATATATAATATATATACAGGTAAAATTCCATTAAAACGAAAAAAATTTCAATCCCCGGCCACACACTGTTGGGTTGAAACCGTTATAAAGAATTTTTCATTACAACAAATTTTTTTTTATACCCTGTGAATTTTGTTGTAACGGAATTTCACTCTGTGTGCGTGTATGTATATATATATATATATATATATACATACATATCACTACCAGAAAGGGACACAGCAGTCAACCTGTTGTTGCTACCTAGATGAAAACTGCTATGAAATCCCACAATGAATTTTATACTTGATTTTTCAAGTCTCAAATTTTAACTCTTCGTATTATTAATTTTTCTTAATATTAATCAACATTTGAAAAGATGGCTTTTGCAGACCCATCGAAACCGGTCATTTTTTATACCCTTTATTATTTCCTTACCTTATAAAATTATGTTTTTTCACAAAAAAGTATTCTGTCTCTTATATATTCCATGTGCCATTACCAACCTCAATTTTCTCTATAACCTTCGTTTTGTGTAGAAAATTACACTTTTCATATATATATATATATATATATATAGAGAGGGTGTCCCCAAAAAATTTATACACACTTCAACAGCATTTCTAATAAAATATTGCCTGTACAGGTAATCAAAGTTTGTATACATTTTTGGAGGATATTGAGTGTGTGTGTATATATATATATATATATATTGGTGTGGGTTTTATTTTAATGGAAAATATTGTGAAAATAATATCAAATCAAAATTATCAACATAAAAAAAAAAAATGACATCAAATGTAATGAGATAAGGTAAAAGTAAAGTAGAAAAGAAGACATGTTTACAGATTAACTTTTAACAGAAATATCTCTCTTTTACATTGTCTAGGAAAAATTTCATAAAACTATAATTGGAAACTAAAGGTAATGTAAAAACATGCACTTGCAGACATATTTACATACACATGTGCATGCATGTGTTGGTGCATTGCCTAGATGGCAAAAAACAAAATGACTGAGACTAATAAATATTCATCAATGCGACCACAGTCGAACATTCCTGACAAAGTCTCTCAGCAACTCTTGATTTTCCATTGCTTCAAGCAACTGCTCTCTACTGGAGTTTGTATCACCTTAGAGTTAATCGATGATTGTTCGAGCAGGTCTTCTTCTACTGCATCTCCCATTAGTTGGTTCCCACAATAGTAACTTATGCATAACTTCCTACTTTCTTCATTAGCAATGTCCTGCAGGTTGCAACTGTCTTTAAGCAACTGTAGTTGTTATCTTGGGCATGTTTCCATAGCGAACAACACAGTCCACTATATTATTGCCTCACCCATATTTCAGTTTCTCATTTTCCTAATATATCAGTAAGAAGAAGGATTAAGAGCAGTGTTCAGGCCATTTATAGGGTCTTTCTAGTCTAGCAAAATTGATGGAACTGATGCACATCTTAGACATCTACAGATGAATGACAAGCTGTCAGCCAATTCAATGCAGCTATGCACCACTGGGGCTGCGGCCATCAGCAGCTTGCCAGTGCGGCTCACCAGAGCAGACTGTAGAACACATACTGAGTGAGTGCCAGGATCTCCACCGACCTGAGTATATGGACCTCACACACCCTAATCCCATTACTGTGAGATAGTTGCAATGCCTGGGAGATACAGACCTGTAAACTCACCCCATCTGACGGGGAGATCTTCTACCAACTTTGGGGTGGGTATAGCTTTCATTATGTAAAATCTCCCCAATTTGCCTCATTTCTACCCTTTTTTCATGGTACTCCCCGTTTGGGTTTTTAGAGGTTGGCACATCTGGAGATATCACATGATTGCTGTCTAATATGAAAGGAAGAAGAATGAGAAAGAGAAGAGTCCCTAATTCAATGCATGTTTAGTGTGTGTAAACACATAAACCCCTAAAACATGCACTATAGTTAGTTTAGGAATAAAGATTCCAAATTTGAATTCAGTGTGACACTATATACACATCCATGAATAAGTGTTTTTGATAATCAAAGACCAACCAAAATATAGTGAAAAAAATCATTCAGTTCTGAAGATGAAATTATTAGTTAAATCACACAGTAATGTATTACTCTACATATATATATATTCTAATATATTCTGCATGTAAAAGTAAAACCTACTACAGTCAGCAGGCATCTCTAACAAAATACACCCCCGTCCCACCACCCCCACCCCATCCACACCGCCCCTTTCAATGTAAAGTTATGTTGGTGCCACAACATCAAGGCCGAAACATATGAGATCGTGTAGGTGTCATGACAAAAAAACACACAGTCCACGCTGTAATGTGGCCGTGTAGGCAACACGGTAAAAACCTCCCAGCCCCACACTGTAAATGTGGTTGGTGTTAGGAAGGGCATCCAGCTGTAGAAAACCCGCCAGACGGTCCACGCTGTAATGTGGCCGTGTAGGCAACACGGTAAAAATCTCCCAGCCCCACACTGTAAATGTGGTTGGTGTTAGGAAGGGCATCCAACTGTAGAAAACCTGCCAGACAGTCCTATGCGAGCAAGACAACCACTCTTGCCTCAAGTGGGAAAACTCCCGTCCAAACCCATGCAAGTGTGGAAGATGGACGTTAAACGATGATGATGATGATGATATTCTGCATGTGACTATTTGATGAAGGGAAACATGTAATACAATCATAATAGGCTTTTTTTTTATTTCTTTGTGTATGTGTGTGTGTGTGTGTGTGCCAAAGACTGTTTTAAATTAGTTCCACCATTAATATCATGATTAGAGCTATAAAGAATTTCATATATGATAAACTCACACCAAACAACATCAGTTATGATAATATCATTCTAGAAGAATGCTAGACTAAAGCTATATATGTGCATGTGTATACATATATAGTTGCATATATATATATATATATATATATTGACAGCTGTTCAAACTCTGAAGGTTGACAAAATGAATTCCAGTAGTAAACTAAAATAGAAAGAAAGAAAGAAAAAGGAAAGCTGGTACAAGAAGAATGTTAAGTTGGCTATCTCTTCAGTTTTCTTGTGGCAAGCCTTAACTGATTTGAGATGACAACAAAAATTTACAATCTTTCAATCTCTCGAAAATGGAGAGTTGTGATTATGTGCTCCAACATTCTGCTGCTATCTACCCCCACCACCTGCAACAATGAAAGTTATTTTAAGGCCAAGTGTCATTATTGCTATTTAAAGTATTGAGATGCATGTATATTTGTTTTTGTCAGTCTCAGCCTGTCATATTTTACCACCTGAGTAAGCAGTTTGTCTTAATCTTAATAATTCATGTCATATAAACTGTAGGTGAGATTTTTTTTTCTTGTGTATCTCTGTTTTTTTTTTTAGGGGGGGTCCACTAAAAACAATGTCAAACAAAACAATAGAAAACTAAACAAGAGGTTCTTTCCTTTCAATTGAACAAAACGTTTGAAGTGTTAAAAAAAAATAAAAGCTAGTCAAAAGTAAGTCCATACAAAGAATTACATCCAAACTTGAAATAGTAAAAGTTACTATTGGTGTTGGAAGAGAAATAAGAAATGACTTTGAGAAATTGTGTTCTAATCAACCTTCTAATAATGATATAAAAAAAAAAAATCATTAGAAAACTTTAAAGAAATTATGCTATGGAAATATGAATGGTGCCTTCTTCCTATGGTTACATTCATCAAAGAGTCACAGACATGTCTAAATAAGGACTTACAGAGCCAGAACAGATCCAACAAAGCACCCCATAAGATGTTTATATAATTCCTGCAATCAACCACTAAGAACTAGTACTTTCATCATCAAACTTGAAAGGATGAAAAGCAAACTCAGAAAACCAGCAGAAATACTAAAATACATTTAATCCGAAGATTTCATGATTCTTCCAATTTGCTGCCAAATAGAAACAATTAATTGAATTCAAAGATTTTTACCCATTGTTTTGTAAACAGACTCTTATTCCTTGGTTTTATTTCATAATTGGAATCATGATCCTCATCATCATTTAATGTTCCCTTTCACTGCTGGCAAGGGTTGAAAGGGCCTTCACAGATCAAGTCAGTATTGAAGTGAGGCTACTGACCTGCCAACAAGTAAATTTTATTGTAGCACAAGGACTAAGGAGGTTGTCATGTTTTGACTCAACTGAAGGGGCCTCCCAACCCTTTGTTTGGCAAGCTTTCTACTGCTGGTTACCTTTCGTATCACCAACCACTTTACTGTGTACTGGGAGTGTTTATCATATAGGTCAGGAACTCTTGAGACAACTGAAAGATCCTCCCAACTCTTTTTCTTTGGCAAGCTTTCTATAGCTGGTTGCCCTTCCTATTACCAACAACTTTACAGCATGTACTGGGTGTGTTTATCATGTAAATCACCAACAAACAAAAAGATTTGTTAACATTCACAAGATTTTTATATGGGTGTATAAGAATTAATAAGTATAAAATAAAATGATTAACAAACTTTAAATTGACACAATACCTGGGACTTCAAATATAAGATATATTAAACATAAAGAAAACAAATATTGAATATATAATTAGAACAAATATTCGCGAAGTGGCGAAGTGTAGGCGCCACGGAAAAAAACACCCAACACTCACTGTAAATGAGGTTGGTGTTAGGAAGGGCATCCAGCTGTAGAAATCAAGCCAAAATCAGTTCCTGTATGAGCAAGGCATGGTCAGCCGACCAGACACTGCCCACAACAGGACAACCCGTCTAACCCATGCTAGCATGGAAGAACGGACGTAAAATGATGATGCTGCTGATGATGCTGATGATGATGAATGAGAGAAACAGTTTAATCAATTTGAAAGTAACTTTTGATTTTTTTTATGACACAAAAGATTTACTCTATATGCATCGTGCACAGATAAGTGTGTGTGTATATGTGTGTATTTCCTAGCCAGCATGGAAAAAAAGGTGTTAAATGATGATACACATTATACATACATACACACACACACACACACACACACACACACACACACACACACACATTACACACACACACACACACACACACACACACACACACATATTACACACAGACACACATATTTTTATATATATATTTGTGCTAACATCTTATGACATGAAGCCTTGTGAATTGATACAAATGCTTCACAAAGAAATCAATTTGTAAATAGTTTTCTTTAGATTATTACTTTCAATAAACCAAATTCACTGAAGTAAAAGACACAGACTCACCTCCAAATATTTATCTAATCTTATCTTTTTTTATTTTATTCAGAATGAAGTATGTATAACAAAAGGCGTCAAGCAAAGGACTGGTTTTGCACAACTTAATCCATCATGTGAATAACTGAAGTAGATATAAAAGAGTGTGATTGACTTTTGATGTAAATGTTTACAACAAAATAAATAATAACAACAATAATACTACTAATAATAATGGTGGTGTGTGTGTGTGTGTCCCCTCCACCAAAAAAAATGTATCATGTCATGTGTTCTTCTCCACCTTCAGTAACAAAAGAGTTCCATGTTATATGGATGCTAAAATAATTACAAATATATATGTGGGCACACAATGTCTATTTATCCCCTTTTCTCATCATCGTTTTTACATTTATTAATAAAGTATTTATTACTTTTAAAGGTGTTTTATTCTTAGTATAATAAGTTCTGAAAACTAAATAAGTAAAAAATAATACAGATAATACAGATTAGTAAATTTTTTTTTTTTTGGGGGGGGGGGGGGGGTCAAATCGAAAAAAAAACGATTCTGAAAATTTGTGGACATGTGTGTGTGCATGTGTGTGTGTGTGTGTGTTAGTTCCAATAAATGTAATGCTACACTTCAAATTCATCTTTATAACACACACATACACAGTGAACACAAAGACACACACACACATACACAGTGAACACAAAGACACACACACACATACACAGTGAACACAAAGACACACAGAGAATGTGAGGAATCTTCTTGAAGATGTAATTATGCCTATGTTTCTCTTTTTGAAACAATGATGATATTTCAACTGATTATAATAAAGTGATTATGTAACCTAACTCTTTTCATATCTGACCACCTGAAACTATATTTTCTTTTAAGTGTAAATATTTATCTAAAAACCTTCTATAATAATTCTATATGAGAAAATTTGTAAAGTTTTATTAAGCATAAGCTTAATAATGGGAAAGGTAATTATATTACTAAATCCCTCCAGCTGTAACTGGCCGTTTATTCCAATGTTTAGGTATTGTTCTCAAAATAAATCATATCAAAATCTCATAGATTCAATATATGAGATATTTATGTAAGGTAAAGCCTTTACCATGAAAATACAAAAACCTTCTTCAACATAGTGTCAACAATTTATGAAATGCTAAATTCTTCTGCACTGTGACAATAATACAGTAGCATGATAGATAGGTTTTAGCCAGTATTTGCCCAGATCAAGTCTAACTTAATAGCACCACCCTGTAAAACTGAACCTGGCTAGTAAGAGGACCAAATTCACAATATTAGCATTAATATCCTGACACTGTAAACAATTGAGCTTTCACTGGCATAAAGAGGTTTAAAAAAAGAAAAAGGAGAAACTGGAAAATGTTAAATAGAGCCAACTACAGGGATTGGCGTCATGAAAGACACCCGGCCATAAAACACTGCTTCAAAAATTCCTGTCCAGTCCATGCCAACATACTAAAAATGCTGAAAGTAAAGTAATAGATCACAACAGTATGTTATCTATTACTTTACTTCCAGCATTCATTGATCCTTTGATCTTTATCCTATGTCACCTTGTTCACCCATTCATGAACACATTTGTAATAAAATACACTTTATTAATTAAGAATAAGGGCGGTGAATTGGCAATATCGGTAGAGGGTTGGACGCCATGCTTTCCAGCATAGTTACGTCCCTTTACAGTCTGAGTTCAAATCCCTCGGAGGTTAACTTTGCCTTTCATCCTTACGGGGTCGATAAAATAAAGTACCAGTAATGTACTGGGTAATTGCTGGCCTTGTGCCTAAAGTAGAAACAATTAATTAAGAATTTTGAAAGATTTACTAAAATTATTTTTTTCATATCTAACATTTGGTATTTGTAATATAAAACTTTCCATATATAAAATTATGTTGCAGACATGTCAACTCTGTTTGTTGGACAGGGAGATTACCCACCCACCTCAAAGTGGGTCGGTGATGTTTTCTCTTGTGAAAATGGGTATAGCTTTTGCCTCATTTCTCCCTGTTTTGGGGCCCTTTTTTCATGGTACTCCCCATTTGGGTTTTTAGAGGTTGGTAGGTCTGATATTAGTTTAAATAGGAACCCTTTAAAATGTATACTGTGTGTATCTAGTCTAGAATAGGTACACTATATCCCTGCGTGTTGTAAGAAGCGACTAAAAAAAGGTTGGTGTCAGGAAAGGCATCCAGTTATAAAATATTACCTCAAAAAGTCCCACCCAAACCATGCCAGAATGGAAAAGATGATGTAAAATCAATGATGATGTTCCATAAAAACATAGGCAGATTGGTATCAAAGGGGTTAATATAGAAGTCTAAAAACTGGAGCACATCATTTAGTTTATCTTTTCAATTATTTTACAATTCAACAAATTTGTGTGTCCCTCATAAACTACACCTTTATCTGAATGGCCTTTAAGTATCAAAATAATGACATTCTTTGAAAAAGAGTTTGTAATTTACTTTTTAAAAATTAGATTTATTAAAAAAAATATATTCAAATAATTAATGATGGTGATGATAATGATGGCAGTAATGGTTGTCGTAGTAGTTGTGGTGATGGTGATTGTAGTGGTGGTTGGAATGATGGTGGTGGTAATGGTGGTATTAATGATGATAGTGGTGGTGGTGGTGTGGGTTTTGTAAAAGTGATGATGATAGAAACAATGAATGGAAGATAAAGTATCAAACTTAAAGGAAGAAAAAAAAGAGAAAAGAAAAAAAAGAAAAAATATTTGGACATTTGTAAAAACAAAAGGATGTAGAAGCCACAGCAGTTGCTAAATAGATCACATCTATAATATGAGTTAACCAACTTGTGTGCTAAGATGGCACTTACAAAAACAAATGAAAAAAAAATTTCTAAAAAAAAAAATGCCGAGAAATCCAAAGAGAGAAAAAGATTACATTAGCAACAATAACTCAACCATTGAAATGTAGAAAGAAAATGACTGGAAAAGAAAAGGAAAGGAAAAGAAAAAAAAAATACTATAAAATGGAGAGAAAAAAATAAACTGAATGAGAAAAAATGGCCACCAACTCCCTTGATAAAAAAATGAAACAAACTAAAGAATAAATAGATAATTTCCAAAAGATTGAAACTAATGGAACAGAAGTAAGATTCAGTTGAGTGATTATTTATTTGAAGCCATGTATATCCATTTTTGTGGCTTTCTGATTGAGTACTCAGCCAAACAGAAATTGACGATTAACAAAACAACCATTTCCTTACCATTTGATAATTGCAGAAAGTTACTTTGGACAAGGAAAGGGGGGGTTGTTGGGTAAGCTGGCAAACATTTTATGGTTAACTAGATATTTCTCACTGAACTTACCCACCATGTCTGTTCGTACAAGCTTCCTTTCAAGACTTCCCGCCACAATTTGTCTTAATTTTGTTTATGTCAAAATCACTTCGAAGCTTTCACACTTCATTAGTTTCTGATATCGGCAGAAACTCCCCTGACACCCATCAGTAGAAAATCTTTTTGGATTCTCTAACTTGACCTATAATTTATGCCCTTATTAGATCTAGCTGGCAACAGGGCAAATTTTCTAAGCGAGTCCCTTGTGTCAAAGCTGATGAAAAGATTTCCTTTTTGCTCTTTCATTGTTCTTTATTCTTTAGCATTTCTTTTCCCATTCTCTTTTACCAATATTATTTTTTCTTTCCATTTCCCTTCGTAACAACTCCTATGATATTTTTTTACATGTATTTTTTTTTTTTTTTTGCTTGTTTTGTTTTGTATTTAAGACAATCCTCACTGGGGTTCAGCCTCACACTGCTTTGCATGTAATCATTATAAGTCTTGTTTATCAGACCTGGAGCCGAGAAAATTTCATCTCAAAGAGACAAGAAAAGAAAGTTTAAGTTAGCAAGTTAGAAGGTCGTGTCTTTATCATATTTCAGTTTGCCTGACCTAATTCACAAAACAAAACTACCTCATTGAAGAAATACCTTCGGGAAGTTAACTGTTCAAAAGACTGCGGAACATTAATGAAAATCTAACCAGTAAGAAATTATTTTTGCTCTACTCTTGGGTGTCGTAAATATGCCTTCGGAAATCTCCTTGGTTCCTGAAGCCAAATGCCTTGAACAACATATAAGTATGACCTTTCTCTGACACCATTTTTCAGTCTCCACATTTATTTGATTAGACATAATGAGTAATAACTAGTCATCAACAAGAAAAGTTAGTTATGGAATCTTTAAGTAACTTTGCAAGTATAGAGGACAGTCAAAAGTTTAATAACCAAACCAATAATATAACTAATAAGTTACAAGATTAGTAGTAATCTGCACAGACTTCCCCAAACATTTCATATCAGACTTTTTAAAGTAAAAGTGTTTGCTGTGTTCATCCTGTCTCAATTTAAACTCAAGAAAATGTGAGAGAATTTTATTTCATTTCTTTCTAATTAAAGTATTAATCAATATGCCTGGAGGTCAGTAATCCTGCTAGTGTGTATATATATATATATATATATATATATATATATAAGGATCCCTTGGTGGGACAGGCAGTTATTGCATTTGCTTAAGTTCATGGATAGCATTACATTGGTGTTGATTTGTTCAAGTTAAAGCAATTTATGGTCTTATTTATATATATGTTCACACACACACACACACACACACACACACACACACACACACACACACACACACACACACACACACACACAATAAAAGCAGCAGAGAGAGAGAGAGAGTAAAAGCAGCAGATGTATAAAAAAAAACTTAATGAAAATTGTAATAAAATTTGAAGAGGATATTATCAAAATAAACAAGATATCTTAATAAGTCACCAGTATCAAATAGCTAGCAACATCACACTTATTTTGTACACAACAGATAACAGAGTATATCTCTTCTGGCAATGATGAAATTTTATTTCCTGTATCCACTTGCAAACATTGGTTTTTATTTTTAAATGAATATTTCATCAAATTCTAAAATGTTATACACACCCTTATTAAATATTGGAAGATATAATTTTCTTTTTCATTTATAACACCTAACTTTTAATAAATAGATTATCTAGATATGTCCATGTTGTCTACAATCATGACAAACTTTACAGCCAGCAGCAATTTTCAGTGACAATTAATAAGCCTGATCTTCTTTACCTTCAGGGAATCCTCATATGATATAAATATTATAAACTCTTCCCTCTTTTAATCATATATTTTTTTTTTTATAATCTTATTTCCAAACACTATATTGTTTTGTTTGTTTGGTATTTGTTTGTTTGTATTTTATCTTTTATTTCCATCTTTTAATGAGCTTCATCAAAGTAAGATATTAAAAAGCACCGTCGTTATGGAATGAGAACTCAAAGCAGCACCTCAGGCAAGATATGTTTAAAGCAAAATTATTTCCTTTTCTTTTTAATGAATTTCACTTATTAAAAAGAATCCCATTACCTCTACCAAGGCAAGGTATCATAAGAGACACCATGTCAAGTATACCAGCACAACTTGTTGTCTAAGTCCTGGAATTCAAAATAGAGGAAATACATTCATTTCCTGCGTACGGTGAAGATTTTAATTTGCTTATGAATTCATCTTCATAGATAGAGTATCTATTCATGTGTAAATCCCTGTAGTAGATAAGTCAGATGCTGGGTTTTTTGTGTAATATTGTGGGAAAATGTGTGACTTGTACACAATTATATACAGAACACACACACACATATATGGTTCGAGTATATTTGATATACTAATATCAGTACCCACATGAAGCCGTTTATCTTGCTATGTGTGCACTCTGAGTAATGGGTTTATATTTCTAATAATAATAATACTAACTTGATTATATCATTGATTAAGGAAACAGCTGAAGCTGTACCTATTCTCTTTAACTAGCTTTGTGAACCTATATTTATATCAAGGCTGTCCTCTCTCCTACCTTTGGCATGTGCTGACTCTCAAGTCACATTAACCTTGCTGTCAAAGCCATCAGTGTACCCTGTGGTCAAAGCCATCAGTGTACCCTGCTGCCAAAGCCTCATTGATCCTGTTGTCAAAACTCCATTAACCCTACTGTCAATGCCTCATTAGACTCCTCTGTCAAAGCCTCATTAAACCTGCTCTCAATGCCCCATTAGACCCTGCTGTCAAAGGCTCCTTACAACTGCTGTCAAAGGCTCCTTACAACTGCTGTCAATACCTCATTACAACTGCTGTCAACACCTCATTACACCTGCTGTCAACATCTCATTACACCTGCTGTCAACACCTCGTTACACCTGCTGTCAACACCTCATTACACCTGCTGTCAATACCTCATTACACCTGCTGTCAACACCTCATTACACCTGCTGTCAACACCTCATTACAACTGCTGTCAACACCTTGTTAAACCTGCTGTCAACACCTCGTTAGACCTGATGTCAACATCTCATTACACCTGCGGTCAACACCTCATTAAACCTGTCAACACCTCGTTACACCTGCTGTCAACACCTCATTAAACCTGATGTCAACACCTCGTTACACCTGCTGTCAACACCTCATTAAACCTGCTGTCAACACCTCATTAAACCTGTCAACACCTCATTAAACCTGCTGTCAACACCTCATTACACCTGCTGTCAGCACCTCATTAAACCTGATGTCAACACCACATTACACCTGATGTCAACACCACATTACACCTGTTGTCAACACCACATTACACCTGATGTCAACACCACATTACACCTGATGTCAACACCACATTACACCTGATGTCAACACCACATTACACCTGATGTCAACACCACATTACACCTGATGTCAAAACTTCATTACACCTGCTGTCAACACCTCATTAAACCTGATGTCAACACCTCATTAAACCTGATGTCAACACCTCATTACACCTGATGTCAACACCTCATTAAACCTGATGTCAACACCACATTACACCTGATGTCAAAACTTCATTACACCTGATGTCAACACCTCATTACACCTGATGTCAACACCACATTACACCTGATGTCAACACCACATTACACCTGCTGTCAACACCTCATTAAACCTGATGTCAACACCACATTACACCTGATGTCAAAACTTCATTACACCTGCTGTCAACACCTCATTACACCTGATGTCAACACCACATTACACCTGATGTCAACACCACATTACACCTGATGTCAAAACTTCATTACACCTGCTGTCAACACCTCATTACACCTGCTGTCAACACCTCATTAAACCTGATGTCAACACCTCATTACACCTGCTGTCAACACCTCATTAAACCTGATGTCAACACCTCATTACACCTGCTGTCAACACCTCATTAAACCTGATGTCAAAACTTCATTACACCTGCTGTCAACGCCACATTACACCTGTTGTCAACACCACATTACACCTGCTGTCAACACCTCATTACACCTGTTGTCAACACCTCATTAAACCTGATGTCAACACCACATTACACCTGTTGTCAACACCTCATTACACCTGTTGTCAACACCTCATTATACTTGTTGTCAACACCACATTACACTTGCTGTCAACACCTCATTACACCTGCTGTCAAAGCCTCATTAACCCTGCTGTCAATGTCCCATAAAACCCTGCTGTGAATGATTTTTCTTGAGATATTCTAACCACATGCCCATAATATTAGAGCTATGATCTCTCAATTCAAAGAGGTGGTGGCTCTACCTGGAATGACTCCCTGGCCTCCCAGCTACAAACTCTATCGAGTAATGTTACTCCAAAGGCCCTTCAGAAGAACCCCATTTCAGTCAATTGTCTTCACAATCATATTCTTTCGGTCATTATCCAAGATTCATGACCATAGGTAAGGGTTGGCATGGAAACCAAACTGAAGATAGCGAGTTTGACTTTTATGCTTACCTCCTTTTTTTCTGCTGAAGTTTTGGAGGAATACACAAATAGATTATTACTCAATTCTTTTTCTTTCTTCCTATTTAATATCAAATTTCCCATGCATTCATGGGTGAGATACCTTTTTCTTTCTTTTTCCTTTGTTTTCTTTTTGTTCAGTCAAGCAAGCTAGAGTGAATTCAAAATTTAGGAAAGACAATACTAAAGAAAATACTAAAGAAAAATTATCTAAATAAATTTGAATATGCGAATCAAATAATCATGTTTGAAATGAATATTGTGATAGATAATAATGGTTTCAGATTTAGGCACAAGGCCAGCCATTTCGAGGGAGGGGAAAGGCGATTAAGTCATCCCCAGTGTGTGACTGGTACTTTATTTTATTGACCCCCGTAAGGATGAAAAACAAAGCTAACCTTGGCGGGATTTGAACTCAGAACGTAAAGGGCCATAACTATATGCTGCGAAGCATAATGTCCGACACTCTAATGACACTGCCAATACACCACCCTTCTGATAGATAATAATAAAAGGAAAAGATAGAGTAAAAAGGAACAAAAAGCAAAAATAAATTAAGCAATGAAAGAAAGGGAAAGGGGGCCAAAGTAATAGACTGCACACCCCAGCTTAAGTAGCATGCTTCAACTGTGTCCCACAGACAAAATTATGAAGGTATTGTTGTGGAGAATGGTTAGTAACACTTGCTGCAGCAGCCACCCTACTTCATGGGCCTCCTATCTTCCAGGTGGGCTGTTATCTTCCTGATTTTGTGGAGGAAAACAGCAGTTCAAGGACCAAGGACACCTGAGGTCTCGACAGCAACCAGTACAAAAAAGGAAGCAGTCAATCAAACCACAATATTTAGTTATCTTCCTCTCCTCTGCATTGTGATTGAAAAAAAAAAAAGAAATACAATAGAAAAGTATAAATTTTTCTACATTTGCTGCCATTGTAGACCAAAATCTCAACACCTTTGATGTCACACCCTTGCTGCCATTGTAGACCAAAATCTCAACACCTTTGATGTCACACCCTTGCTGCCATTGTAGACCAAAATCTCAACACCTTTGATGTCACACCTTTGCTGCTATTGTAGACCAAATCCTCAACACCTTGGATGTCACACCTTTGCTGCCATTGTAGATCAAATCCTCAACACTCTCAATGTTATATACCAGTCATGGGCCACATGCATCCCGTGAAGCTTTCTGAATAGCTCGCCTAAGTGACCTAAGTGAAATCTTTCTGATTTTTTTACCCCAACTTTTCAGCCGTAATTTATCTTTCTATCATTTTTACTATCGAGGAAAACAATGTGTATGAATTCTGAAGAAACAATCCAAACAACCTGAGTTACCGCCCTTTTTTTAATGTAGGCACAAATGTAAATTAGCGCTTGCAGCCTGCCTGATGATGAGCTATATCTCATGTGGCCCACTTCTCGAAAAAGGTTGCCTATGCCTGTTATATGCTATGCTTA
>OZ024745.1:111571104-111578604 GCA_964016885.1 Eledone cirrhosa
ATAGACACATGCATACACACAAAATATAATAAAACAAAATATATATAAAATGTCTTTGTTAGCCATTTTTTTCTTTACATCTCAGAAACTTCCTTCTCAATTACTCTGCTATGAAATTTGCTATTTCCTGCCTTCACATACAGTTTATCCTATCATCTCAGTAAGTTGCCCAACCTAAAGTTGATCCCTCCTCATCATAACTAAATATTCTAGGAAATCAAAGAATTAGCTGAAATAGTAGAACGGTTAATATCAAATTCATTTCAAGCATAAATATCTACCCCAGAAGACAAACAGAAATAAAATAACTGCAGAAACATCTTTCAGATGAAAACATCATATGAAAAGATATTTTTATATAAGAAATTCATTATCATTACTAATACATAACCCAGTGTTTTATGGGTGGAATACTATATAATATTTAGTTTCTTCACCAAACTTTAACAAAGCTATGTTATATATATATATATATATATATATATATATATACACACACATAATCTGCTTGTTCCCAAGCATAGAATGCTCCCATGATTTATAACCCCCCCCCCTCCCTCCCCCCAGTCTCAGTACCATAGAGACACACACACACACTCTCTCTCTCTCTCTCTCTCTCGAGAGAGAGAGAGAGAGAGAGAGAGAGAGAGTGTGTGTGTGTGTGTGTGTGTGTGTGTGTGTGTGTGTGTGTGTGTGTGTGTGTGTGTGTGTCTATGGTACTGAGACTGGGGAGGTTATAAATCATGGGAGCATTCTATGCTTGGGAACAAGCAGATTATATATATATATATATATATATATATATATATATATATATATATTTATTAAAATAACAGATTAAAGTTTAAGCAAAGAATCGCTGCTTTCACCCTTAACGGGATCTTTAGTGTTCAATTTTATTATTATTACTATATATATATATATATATATATATATATATATATTTGATCTCATACTTTTGCAGAACCTTCCACAGCAGGTCCCATGGAATGCAGTCATATACCTTTTCAAGGTCTACAAAGCAAGAATACACCCCTTAGCAGTACTCACATGATTTATCGAAGTCCTGCAGCACTGTGAATATTTGGTTGGCTGTGCTGTGTCTGGGGAGAAAACCACACTGTTCATCAGCTAGCTTAGACTCGACAACCTGTCTACATCACTTTGCCAGACACTTAGCATAGACTTTACCAGAGAGGCTTAACAAGGAGATCCCTCTATAATTACAACAATCTCTCTTGTCTCCCTTTTTTTGAAAATTAGGGTTATCATTCATGATTGCCATTGTTTAGGTGCCTTTCCAGAGATCCAAGCTACCCAGCATACACTAGTCAGCCAGAGAAACCTTCTCTATTTAAAGCGTTTAACACCTCGAGCCAAATTTCATCCTCCCCAGAGCACTCTACATGAGAATGTAGTTCAAGGATCTCAGCGCTGTGTTCACAAGTGATGGAAGGCAGGAGGCTGAATTAAGTGAAAAGATTGCAGGGGCTGGTGCAGTAATGTATCAGCTTCAACATTCGGTAATTAGAAGAGAGGTAGATGTAAAAGCCAAACTTGTTATCTTTAATTCGATATCCATGCCAATCCCTATCTATGTTCATGTATCTTTGGTAATGACTGAAAGAATATGATTGTAAATACAAGCTGCCAAAACTGGAGTTCCCCCTTAGGGTCTTTGGAGTAATGCTACTCAATAGAGTGTGGAGCTCAGAGATCAGATCATTCCTCCAGGTAGAGCCACTACTTTTCCAAATTGAGAGATCACAGCTCTGATACTATGGGCATGTGGTTAGAATGTCTCAGGGAAGGATCACTAGACAGATTTTACAGGCAAAACCAGCCAGCAGGAAACCCAGGGGTAGGCCTCAAGCAAGATGGCTAGATAACATTCATGAGCTCAGCTGGTCACGCTTGGGGATCCAGCCGGGTTAATTGGAGATGGCTACTTCTGACAGAACCTGCTGGAAGGAGTGTTTCAGGACTTTTCCCCCATGATCCTCTCAGGAATAAGTGGGCAAAGAAGAGAAGAAGGAGGAAATCTTCAATGAACTTGCTGCCAAATCTAATTTTACTGCACCTTCATGCATGCCTTGAATTGCTTTCACATGCCATTTATTGGGATTTAATTTCTTCGTTTATTCAGTACCCAGCATATCACAGAACATAAGGCTCAGTTAAAGGCCTTCTCGAGATAAACAAACACAAATTAGTGTTATTTGTTCTTTACTAAACAATGTTTAATTTGATCAAATTAAGTACTCAATGAGGCGAAAACAAACAAATTTCATTGATTCAAATTTCATTGATTCATTCCTCTCTACAAATTTATGAACTAGTGCCAATGATAGAAACTATTATAATAATTCTTATCATAATTACAATTCATGGTATTTTGTATATCTCATGTATCACCAAGCTTAGCACTTAGATGGTGTATAAGATTTGTTCATACATTACAATTCATGTTTTGATTTTTTTCTTTATGTGTTTCTCTATGTACATTTGTTTTTACTGTATAGTGTGGTGTGTTATATAATATCTATACTGCACCTAACAGTGATATGTTTTATATGTCATGTAATTGGAGATGTCTGCTATCTATTTACTTGTTTTGTTTTGTTTTTTTCTTTGTTAATTAGCCCTAATGGGATTGTTTGGGTTTTCAATCTCATATTCTAGATATTTCTTAGTCATTATACATAGACAGTTTCTCCAATTCATTCAAGCAAATATTTTCCTCGGCTGAGATTGAAATGTATTTAAAGCAGGCTTTTTTTCTTGTTGCTGTTGTCTGTTAATGTAGCCCTTAACAATAACATTTGGGCAACTTGCCACTAGCTCTCTCTCTCTCTCTCTCTCTCTCTGTTATTGTATATAGGAGTATATGGCTTATTATCATAGCATTGTTATTTTCAGACAGTGTCTGTAGCATGTGTTTGTACCATCAGTCTTAGGGACAGCTAATTATGTAACACTAACACAGTTTCCACTCTGTATGCCTACTAACTTTGTTATACCAGTATATGTACTCAGTTTCCACAAAGTCTGAACATTTTCAAACAATGTGGTTACTTGCTTCAATAACTCTCAACATCCTGTATTGATTTAACAGAAAATATCTAAAAACAGGTTTGTTAATTCAAATATTTATAGTATCTTTACTAATGGACAGATCGTTGGGAAAGTTTGCAGTAAATTCAACGAAAGGCATTAATTTGTTATTGTAATGCAGTCATAGTGTAGTTTTGTATTTTTCAAGAAAGTCTTTCTAATGATACAGTTTCATGCGCTATAAGATGCTAATAGGTAACTGTCACAGATCTCTTTGTATGTGATATTCTTTGGCAGACAAGTACTGTTCTTGTATTGTTATTAGAACCCAGGGCGGTGGATTGACAGTATCGGTAGAGAGTCGGACGCCATGCTTTACGGTCTGAGTTCAAATCCAGCCGAGGTTCACTTTGCCTTTCATCCTTATGGGGTCGATAAAATAGAGTACCAGTAATGTACTGGGTATTTGCTGGCCTTGTGCCAAAAGTAGAAACAGTTATTAGAACCCCTGCAATCTCAGTTTAAAAAACCTGAGTTCTCAAGTCAGCTTTATTTTTGCTGTTGGCCTATTTTGGCACTTTGTAGTATTGAATATATTAAGAGGTTTGTGAGGGTTGAATATATAAAGAGGTTTGTGAGGGTATGCAAAATATGTTGAATATTTTACACCAGTCCTTTTTTATAGTTCTCTTTTATATATAGTTTTTTTTCTTACTCCTTACCTCTGTCCTATCCTATTCTCTTTGTGCTACTTATCAGCCCTACATTTTCTTTTGTCTTCCATGTCCTTTACCTATCTGGATTAACAGTGTTTTTCACTTGTGTATTCATAAGAACCTTATAGTACATATCACTCTAATAGTTTTGTGATATTAACCCTTTAGCATTTACATTACTCTATATCTACTATTGTATTTTCACGGTAAACACTTTATTTCGCATAATAGCTTATATAATATCGAATCTACGAGATTTTGATATTATTCATTTTGAGAACAATACCTTAACATCAGTATAAGTGGCTAGTTACAGCCGGTTTGATCAGAAAGAGGTGAGAGAATTCTGGCTGTATACAGCTGGTTTAAATGCTAAAGGGTTAAGCAGTCTCTCCCTCATCTTCTACCCATGTTAATGTCATTATTTCCCTCTCTTTCTCATCTCATTTATTAATTCATCTTCTAATTTATTACATTTCAATTACAGCTTATTATACTCAGTGTTTATATATTAATTGTTTCTACTTTAGGCACAAGACCAGTAATTACCCAATGCATTACTGGTACTTTATTTTATCGACCCCGTAAGGATGAAAGGCAAAGTCAACCTCGGCGGAATTTGAACTTAGATCGTAAAGGGACGTAACTATGCTGGAAAGCATGACGTCCGACCCTCTACCGAAACTGCCAAATATTAATGCCCCAGGCTTTGACCATTGGTTTATCACTATCCTGATTGTTCTGTAATCCCAAGTTTATTTTGGTTGAGTTATCAATGATCAAAAGTCTCCCGACAAGACTGCCCGGTCTCATTTTTTCAGACAAAGTCGGAGCCTACACATTATTCATTGTGTACTTTCCTTTTTAAGATTGTATCTGAGGCAGATTTTGGCTGCTATTTCTAGCAGGTTAAGTTATCATATAGAGGCTTCTTCCAGTTTAGTATTATATGTTTGTAACATTCTTACCAGATATCTTTTTCATTCTTATGAGTTATAATCCAATCTTGTTTACATATTCTTGAAGGAGGTTTGTACCCTTACCCTTATTCTAATTATTTAATTCTGTCCCTACATAATAATAGGGACAGAATTAAATAGTTATATAAGACTTCCCTTTTACAGGGTGGTCTTTTTACATTTTTCTACCCTTCTTTTTATATAAACATCTGTGCTAAACCGCTGGCATATTTCCAACTGATTATCATTTTCAACTTCAAGCATTAAATTATTCACATATGAGGGATGGTTTTTATAGCCTCCAAATAACATTTTGTAAAGACAGCCAATATGGTTTCATATAATAATAATAATATTTAACCCTTTAGCATTTACATTACTCTATATATTCATAGTAAAGGCTCTATCTTACATAATTATCTCGCATAATATCAAATCTATGAGATTTTGATATTATTTATTTTGAGAACAATACCTTAAAGTCAGTATGAGTTACGGCTGGTTTGAATAGAAAGAGGTCAGAGAATTCTGACCAGATATGGCCAGTTTAAATGATAAAAAGTTAATAGGTTTAGAGCTAAACATTGAAAGAATGGTAAGAAAGAGAAAGAGGCTTCTGAGAGATTTGTTATTTTCTCATCATTTGGATTGGCAGTATCGGTAGAGTGTCAGACGCCATGCTTTCCAGCATAATTACGTCCCTTTACGATCTGAGTTCAAATCCCGCCGAGGTTGACTTTGCCTTTCATCCTTACGGGGTCGATAAAATAAAGTACCAGTAATGAACTGGGTAATTGCTGGCCTTGTGCCTAAAGTAGAAACAATTGTTATTGTTATTGTTGTGAGGGTGGTGAATTGGTAGTATCAGTACAGCGTATGACAACATGATTTGTGGCATATAGTTACAGCCCTTTACCTTCCGAGTTGAAATTCCACTGAAGTTAGCTCGGCCTTTCATCCTTACAGGGTCAATAAAATAAAGTACCAGTAATGCACTGGGGTTGATTTAATTTGCTTTCTTCTTCCCTTCAAATTGCTGATCTTCTTCCCAAAGTAGAAATAATTATTATTGTTGTTATTGTTGTTATTCTAAACAGGAAGAAAGAAACCAGGAGAGAGTTTTATGGGGAGTGGTGGTTCTCCCTGGAATTACCCTAAAGTGTAGTTCCCACCCCCTATTGAGGAACTGGTCCTAGTTGTCATTCATTAGGTGGATTGGCAGTATCGGTAGAGGGTCGGACGCCATGCTTTGACGCATAGAGTTACGGCCCTTGCCATTCTGAGTTCAAATCCCGCCGAGGTTAACTTTGCCTTTCATCCTTACGGGGTCGATAAAATAAAGTACCAGTAATGCACTGGGTAATTGCTGGCCTTGTGCCAAAAGTAGAAACAATTATTATCATGAGAGTCGGACGCCATGCTTTGCAGAATAGAGTTACGTCCCTTTACGATCTGAGTTCAAATCCCGCCGAGGTTAACTTTGTCTTTCATCCTTACGGGGTCGATAAAATAAAGTACCAGTAATACACTGGATAATTGCTGGCCTTGTGCCAAATGTAGAAACAATTATTATCATAAATATATTGTTTTTAATTTCTATTACTATTATATCAACTGTTTTCTCTTCGGTGATATCCCCTTTGTTCTACTTGATATAAACCTCACACTGTGTTGTTTTTTCATTCTAATGTCTCCAATGCCTTGGGACGACATGACGAATAAAAGCAATAACTATTAAATAATGATGGCTTCCGATTTAGGCACAAGAATAACACCACCACCACCATCACCACCACTTCCAGACTCAGCATCAACAACATCATTGGTTTATATATATAGAACCCACACTGTAAATGTGGTTGGTGTTAGGAAGGGCATCCAGCTGTAGAAAACCCGCCAGACAGTCCTATGCGAGCAAGACAATCACTCTTGCCCCAAGTGGGAAAACTCCCGTCCAAACCCATGCAAGCGTGGAACATGGACGTTAAACGATGATGATGATGATGATGATGATGATGATTACATTCAACCAAGAGAGTCCAATATAAGGTACTACTCTTAAATTAGATACCTTAGTTGAGTTAGATAGCTTAACATCTTCATTATACAACTCAAGAAGTGAACAGTAAAATAAATCTGGGACAGAAGTGCTCTCTCACACACACACACACACACACACACACACACACACACACACACACACAAGGTTGTGCACTTAATCACTTGGCAAACATAGTGAAATTTGAGCAGCAAATGGATTGAGAAGAAAATGGAATGGATACATTACAAGCATGAAGTTAAAATATAGACAGACTAGTTTGAAAAAGGTGTGGGAACACTAGAACCTATATATATATATAAAGTCTGCAGTGCCAAGACCAGGGAAACACAAATCAGGGGAGTACTCTATGCATGAAAAGGAGAAAAGTGGGGGGTATATATGAAGATATAAACCCAACTGCGACACCTAGTGGGTTTTGGCTTGTATGTATACCCTTGAGAAGGATTGCCACAGATAAGCTGAAACTGCTAAGCATTGTGATCAGGTTTATAGCTTCCTTTATATATATATATATATATATATATATATTAAGTATAACAGCTATCCCTTTATATATCATACATACATAGATACATAAATATATACACATACATACATAGATACATATATACATACATACATGGTGGCTGCCAACTCGTTTTCGAGTACGGCCACTACTTTATATCCATGTAGGAGAACCCCTATCGAAAGGTTGTGAGTTCAATTCTCA
>OZ024745.1:111581104-111643604 GCA_964016885.1 Eledone cirrhosa
TAGTGGTGCTGGTGGTGGTGGTGGTGGTCGTCGTTGTCGTGGTAGTGGTGGTACTGGTGCTGGCGGTGGTGATGGTGCTGGTGGTGGTGATGGTAGTGGTGGTGGTGGTGGTGGTAGTGGTGATGGTGCTGGTAGTGGTGCTGGTGCTGATAGTGGTAGTGCTGGTGGTAGTGGTGCTGGCGGTGGTGATGGTGCTGGTGATGGTGGTGGTGGTAGTGGTGGTAGTGGTGCTGGTGGTGGTGATGGTAGTGGTGGTGGTGGTGGTGATGGTAGTGGTGATGGTGGTGGTGGTAGTGGTGATGGCGGTAGTGGTGGTGGCGGTGGTGATGGAGGTGGTTATGGTAGTAGTGCTGGTAGTGGTGCTGGGTGGTGACATTGATGACAGTGCTAGGATTTGAGAAACATACTGAGTTATGTTAGGAACAAAGCAAGAATGGACTTGAGACATTGTGTGGAGAGGGAGACAAAGAGATGGAAAATAAAGGAAGGGGACAGAAGAGATTCAGAGATGAATATTTGGTGCCTGGCAGCTGTGATCTTGGTGTGTGTGTATGTCAAAGAGAGTCATATACATGTGTGCGTGTGTGTCTTCAATACATCTGTATGCATATATACACACACATACACATGTATTCATACACTTTAAAATAAACTCTTACAAGACTAACTCTGTTTTCTTCAAAAACGAATTCTCAAGTGAAAGAAACATGACTAGTCCTGTAAGAATTACTTCTTATAAATTAATGTACTCCCTCCACTTGATGTATTGAGTACTTTGTTATAATTGTGGCTCTTTCTCATTTTTAATGGAATATCTTTCAATAATTGTGTGTGTGTGTGAGAGAGAGAGAAAGAGAGAGACTGTGTGTGCGAGAGAGAGAGAGAGAGAGAGAGAGAGAGAGAGAGAGAGAGAGAATGTGTGTGTGTGAGAGGGAGAGAGAGAAAAAGAGAGAGAGAGTGTGTGTGTGTGTGCGAAAGAGAGAGAGAGAGAATGTGTGTGAGTGTGAGAGAGAGAGAGAGGGGTAGAGATGCATGCATACAAGTATGTATGCATACTCGATGTTCAGAGATTGAGATTGGCCTCGTGCAAAGCCTTCCCTCACTTTAAAAAAAGCTTCAAGCACAGGCATCACTTAATATGTGACATTTCTTTTGCGTTGCGTGATATTGCTGGCCTGAGGCAAGTCCCTAGCAGGGCTAAAAAGCCACGTCCATGATACTTATGCTTAAGTATCAAATGATTTGCTCAAAATTGAGTTGCAGCCATCATCATCATGTATATATGTATGTATGTATGTATGTTATATATATATATATATATATATGTATGTATGTTATGTCGGGTTACTCTTGAGTGCTACTGGTAACATGTAACCCAGTACAACCTGTCACATGGTCGGGTCGTCGGCGACTAAACCGGCAACCCCACCAGGTTTACTTGGTGAGGAGGGTGATTTTGGACACCCTGCAGGACAAAAAACACAACCTGACAAAGGGCGGAAGAACTCATAAGAGTCACCAGCCATCCAAAAGTGTGTAAATATGTATATACACATGTACCGCGCGGTTAAACCACTGGGAGTGAAGGACCCCTAGCCTTTGTCAGGGCATTCTTCTAGGAGAAAGCAACTCAGGAAACTGGGATAACTCCGATATAAAACCTGCGGCTCAGTAGTTACCGATGATGTTGATCTTTTCTTCTTTTCGGGTTATAGCTACTGTCGCTCAGCGAGTGGGACTGGCTCAGTGCACAGTCTTTCCTCACTTTAAAAAATATCTTCACGCACAGGCATTGCACTATAGAATTAATTAATAATTATTAATAATGGTGTATCGTGCAATGGCCATACTCGATAACGAGGGGGCAGCCATCATGTATGTATGTATGTATGTGTGTGTATATGTGTGTATGTATATGTGTGAGTATGTGTATGTGTGTATTTTGTGTATACTTTATATGGAAACGAAAGATTGGCAGAGAAGGAACAAGAGAGAGAATTAACAAGTTACCCCAAATCAAATAGCAAGCCACTGGTGAAAGCTGAAGGACAAACAATATTAACCCTTTTGATACAAACCCACCTGAAACAACCCTTTGTTGTATACTACCAAGCTATTTATTTGAAAGTGTCTACATTTATCTAAAATCATTACATCAAAATTTTATGTTAGAACCTTTGTTAAGTTATGTTCCAAACACCAACTTGATAATGAGAAGTTAACTATATTACTAAATCCCACCAAATCTTTTATTATTTTCAAAACTATTTGAAAATTATTGACACTGTCTTTCATTAGAATCACGCAAAGGAAAGGTCTAAAATGAAGATTGAGGGGAAACATTGTAAATTAGTCTAGCTTAACAACAGGACTATAATAAACCTGTGGCTAAGCAATCTGCAAATTTGTGGAGAAGCAAAACATGATGATGATAATGATGTTGTTGTTGTTGCAAACATTAGAATTTTATTTCTAATACAAATGGCTACTGACCAGATATATTTTCTATGCTTTGTTTAGTAATTATTAATAGCTGGGTTTTTTTATGTTATCTTTTCATCTTCTGTTAATGAAGCTTCACATGAAGTTACACAAGATTCTTCAGACCTGCCTAACACAGGCTTCTGTGTATAAACAAACATTAAAGTGAGATAATAGAAGGTTAATTTCAAAATACCAGCTAGCTGATTAGTGAAGATAATCAGAAAAACAAACATCGATTGAAAGTAAATAAAGAAAAAAGACAAAAAAAAATAAAACAAATAAAAATACCTAAAAATAAAAGAAAATGATGACAATTTTTAGTAGTCAATTAATTTATTGTTAATTATTGTTTCTGAAAATTAATGAATTTCACATAGGAAATAAGAACTGTTTTATTTCTTATTAAATGTGGTTGATGTTAGGAAGAGCATCCAGCTGTAAAAACCCCGGCCAAATTTACAGTCCTGTTGGAGCAAGGTATGGCGTGGCCAATCCTGACCAGACTTGCCTTTTGATGTGGACAACCCGTCTGACCCATGCAAGCATGGAAAAATGGATGTTAAACGGTGATGATGATAATGCAATGTTAAATAATCTTTGGTCTTGTCATGGATTGAGAAGAGAAAACACAGGAGAATGTATTGTCCAGTGTGGAGTGTACAACATCCCTTATGTTATTGGCTACTCTTTATGGAAACAGAAGAGAATATATAAAGGAAAGAAAACAATGACTAAAATAATAAGGATTCCTAATTTACACACAAGGCCAGCAATTGTTGTTGAGGAGAAAGTAGATTACATCAACCCCACTTATTTCCTGGTACTTTATTTTTTCGGCCCTGGAAGAATTAAAGGCAAAGTAGACCTTGGCAGGACTTAAATTCAGAATGTTAAGCACCGGAACAAATATTGCGAAGCATCTGTCTAACATTCTACCGATACTGCCAATACTCCCCTCTAACAACAACAATAATAAAAGTAATGATTGGTTCTACTTTTTGGCACAAGGCCAGCAATTACCCCAGTGCATTACTGGTGCTTTATTTTATCGACCCTGTCAGGATGAAAGACAAAGTTAACCTCAGCGGGATTTGAACTCAGACCGTAAAGGGTTGTAATTATATGCTGCAAAGCATGGTGTCTGACCCTCTAATAATTAGGATGGTGATGATGAGGATCTTTACTATACAATACCTATGTAAAGTATATTATATAAATAATAATTGTTTCTACTTTTGGCACAAGGCCAGCAATTATATCAGTGCATTACTGGTACTTTATTTTATCGACCCCGTAAGGATGAAAGGCAAAGTCAACCTCGGCGGGATTTGAACTCAGATCGTAAAGGGACGTAACTATGCTGGAAAGCATAGCGTCCGACCCTCTACTGATACTGCCAATCCACCGCCCTTATATAAATAATTGTTTCTACTTTAGGCACAAGGCCAGCAATTACCCAGTGCATTACTGGTACTTTATTTTATCGACCCCGTAAGGATGAAAGGCAAAGTCAACCTCGGCGGGATTTGAACTCAGATCGTAAAGGGACGTAACTATGCTGGAAAGCATAGCGTCCGACCCTCCACCGATACTGCCAATCCACCGCCCTTATATAAATAATTGTTTCTACTTTAGGCACAAGGCCAGCAATTACCCAGTGCATTACTGGTACTTTAT
The DNA here is from genome assembly GCA_964016885.1 of Eledone cirrhosa. Lineage (NCBI taxonomy): Eukaryota > Metazoa > Mollusca > Cephalopoda > Octopoda > Eledonidae > Eledone > Eledone cirrhosa. The sequence continues at coordinate 111,585,266 of OZ024745.1, forward strand.
TTTATCGACCCCGTAAGGATGAAAGGCAAAGTCAACCTCGGCGGGATTTGAACTCAGATCGTAAAGGGACGACCCTCTACTGATACTGCCAATCCACCACCCTATGATTGAGTACAGTGATCAGGTGCACTACAACTCATCAAAGGTGCATGTATATTAAATAGAATAATGTACAAGTCAGAAAAGTTAATGTGCATGAGTCATGATATAGACACAGACACACACGTGTGTATATGGCGGGGGAATATCAGGTGTAGTGTTGGCGAATTTCGGGAAGCATGGAAGTTTTGAAGGATGTAGTGTCCCGACAGCTAATATATAAATAAAATAAAATAAAAAAACAATATTCATTATATAGGCACAGAGCCTATATATAGTAAATTATATAGGCACAAAGTCTTTCACTACAATATACAGTTTCTCATACTATTGAAGAATGTAAAACATAAGCAGTCTATTTGGTTTCATATTTTAACCCTTTAACATTTACATTACTTTAGATATACTATTGTATTTTCACAAAAAAGGCTTTATCTTACATAATTATCTCTTCATAATATCGAATCTATGAGATTTTGCTATTATTTATTTTGAGAACAATACCTTAACATCGGTATGAGCAGCTGGTTATGACCAGTTTGAATAGAAAGGGGAGAAAGAATTCTGGCCAGATATGGCCCGTTTAAATGCTAAACGGTTAATCCATTTATTTTTGTTGGTTTTTAATTGCTAAGTATGTTTAATCTAAAAGGTTCACCCCAATATGTTTATCTCCATATAAACTATCAAAGTATTTTGTAGTTTAAATTTGAACCTCCCTCATTTCCAATGACAAATCATCTAGTTTCATGGAACTGCCTGCTCGTGAAATTAACGTGTAAGTGACTGAGCATTCCACAGACACATGCACCTGTAACATAGTTCTCAGGGAGATTCAATATGACACAAGTACAACTTATTTGTGCCAGCTGAGTGAACTAGAGCAATGTGAAATAAAGTATCTTGCTCACGACATAATATACTACATAGTCCAGGAATCAATCCCACGACCTTATGATTGTGAGATGAACACCCTAACCATTAAATTACATGCCTTAGGTTCTATTTATATATCTAATTTCTCTTGTTTTCTTTATCTAGAATCATTTACTCAAGTTGTTGCTAAACAGATGTTCCTTTCACAGCATGAGAATTATCACACTATTATTCAAGCAAGGAAAAAGTAGATATTTTAACAATAGTTAAGCCTCAGTTGTAACAATGTTATCAAAATATGACAGTTTTTATGTAGCTCCTTTATTAATTTATTTCATCAATTTCCTGTCTTTGAGACAAACCATATTCAAATATACTGATTCCCAAATCAAATTTATTGTTGAGATATCAAAAACCACCTCTGGTTCTATGAAACAAAACCACTCATTTTAAAGGGTTCCTATTTAATTTAATACCTTCCAACATAATTTTATATTATAAACCTTTTTGTTAAATTATATTACAAATAAAACCTTAATAATGAAATAATAATTTTAGTAAATCCCTTCAAATTCTTTGCTAATTAATTGAAATACAGAATATGTCATTAGAAATATAGTATTGAAAGGGTTAAACAGCACCATCAACTCCCAATGTACAGTTGAAGTGTTAAGTATGGTGGAGTTTTTGTTGTAAACTCACCCCATAGCAATGATTCTGCCATCATTACTTTGACAAATGCAGTGAAACCTATGCTTAGCTGTTGAGATAATAATTGTTTCTACTTTTGGCACAAGGCCAGCAATTACCCAGTACATTACTGGTACTTTATTTTATCGACCCCGCAAGGATGAAAGGCAAAGTTAACCTCGGCGGGATTTGAACTCAGAATGGCAAGGGCCGTAACTCTATGCGTCAAAGCATGGCGTCCAACCCTCTACCGATACTGCCAATAATAATGGTTTCTGATTTAGGTTCAAGGCCAACAATTTGGGGGAAGAGGAAAGTCGATTAAATCGACCGCGGTGCATTACTGGTACTTTATTTCATCGACCCCGTAAGGATGAAAGGCAAAGTTAACCTCAGCAGGATTTGAACTCAGACTGTAAAGGGACGTAACTCTATGCTGCAAAACATGACATTCGACCCTCTACCGGTACTGCCAATCCACTGCCTTTAACAGAAACACATCCAAAGTTGACTCGTATGCCACAATAAAAATAATATTCATCATTAACTAATATTGTTTTTGTTGATGATGTTTTTCTCGGCACATAATTACTTGTATTTAGCCAATGTAGGAGCTTTTGTGTGATCACTCAACCAGCAAAAAATAACAGCTAAATCTTCTTCAAATCACAACCTACAGCCTTCAAAAAGGATGGCCACATTTGATAATGTAGTCATATATACACTGTGTCTGACAAAATGTTGGGATGGTCATGGTTCGAACACCTTTGATCATATAGCTACTTCATTAGAGCAAACTTAACTCTTTAATGTTCAAACCGGCCAAAACCAGCTAGAATTCTCTACCTCTTTCTGTTGAAACTGGCTGTAACTGGCTGTAACTGGTCACTCAAACTTATGTTAAGGTATTGTCCTCAAAATAAATATTTTCAAAATCTCATAGATTCGATATTATGTGAGATAATTATGCGAGGTAAAGCATTTACCATGAAAATACAATAGTATATATAGAGTAATGTGAATGCTAAAGGGTTAAGGCTATTTTAAACCCTGTCTATCTATCAATCTGTCTATCTATCTACTTATCTATCTTCTATCTCTATTAGTCTATACAACATCTATCTGTCTATAGTACCACATCCCTTCAAACCACTGACAATATTTTCCTCCTATAGCAGAACTACAGAGAATATGAATCGCTCTAAACATCAGACATCATTTCCATAACAACACCTGCCCTTTCTATTCATTCTAATAATTAAAAAAACAAAAAACTACACAATTAATAGAATCTTAATGTATTACCATTTCAAGTTAGATAAATGAAGAAATAAATTTAATAACAGAAAATTTTGCTATTGTCACCTGTACCTAACATTTGGCTGCCTGGAGCTGTGTAGTCAAAAGTGTATTGAAAAAAGAAACAAGAAATAAATAATAATGATAATAATAATAATAATGATAATAATAATGGGGATATGGGACTTGTTTGTTGATGTCATTTCATGTAAAATTAGGAATTTATTACAAAAATTCTCTTTCAGCAACTTATTTAAACACATTGAAACACCTGACACCATAGACCAATGTCTTGAAATTAATGAAAAGCATCAGTTGGTCTTACAAAACAAAATAAGCAGTGAAACCCAAAAGTTAATTTATAAATGTCAATAGCAAACAGTCGAAATTGTTTAAAGGAAAAATAAATATGTAAATAAATAAATAAATAAATAAATAAATAAATAAATAAATAAAATAAATGAATAAATAATTAAAAATAAGCACACTTATTTACAGACTGATAAAAGTTCTGGAAAATGCAAATATAAACAAGTGTATATGATGTCTCAAGTTTTCATTCAATTCTTTACTGAAGGTTTTTTCTTAACTATTTTAATCCAGAATCACATTCGGAATAAAATTATTTTGTAAAATATTTTGAACATTTTAGCATTATCAAAACTTTAGCAGAAAAGTAATTGAAATTAATGGTAGTATGGAAATTAGAGAAAATTAAACAAAGATGAATTTAGTTTGTATATGTATGCATGTACGTGTGTGTGTGCATATACCATCATTATTTTACACCTACTTTCTATGGTGGTATGGGATGGATGGGTCATTACAGACACAGATATCATCATCATCGTTTTAGGTCAATATATATACTAGGGTGAAGAAAGATTGGATATATTTTATCTAATAATTCTTCAAACTTGCAATTTTATATATAGCTCTGATTAATAATTATTTGCTTAATTAAATTTTTCATTGAGCCACACCGTGAAAGGTAGCCACATTCATATATGTATCTGTGACTATGTCTAAATATATGTCTAAATATATACATATATCCCTATGAATTCATTATATACTCCCGTTCGGTAGAGTAAACATTAGGCAGTATCTGACTGCTCTTTCTAGCAGCCAGCCTACCTGCCACCTAGCCACCATTCACAACCTTCTACTTTGACCACTAGCTGCGTGATGATTCTTAGCCATTTTTGAATTCATTTCTGGCAGCGATCACTGTAGAAATTTTAATCCAAACCTGCGGGAGTCTCTTGATAAGCTCTAAGCCTCATGGACAATACCAAGATTGGAGATATCCACAAAGTACGAGTGAAACTATCGATAGTCGGGACTAGAGGAATTTTGGTAAAGTTTATATGCATTTTTTCTTCTAACTGATATTTTAGACTTAGCTCCATTTAATTGATTATTTGTCTAGTTAATTTATACGGGCTAAAAGGAAAGACCGAATAAATTTTATCTGACTGTTCCTTGCGGAAAATAGTCTGTATCATTTATCTATTATTTCTTCGAAGTTACGGTTTAAACTTATAGCTCCGTTTGAATAATTATTTATCTAGTTAATTTCTACGGACTAGGGTGAAGAAAGATTGGATATATTTTATCTAATAATTCTTCAAACTTGCAATTTTATATATATATAATATTAGTTTGATTAAAATGATAGAAGGCTGGACTGGTGAATTTCCTTTAAAAACACTATATATATATATATTTATATTTCAATAGCTTGGTTATGTAAGATCCCGGTGACATCATCAGGTGAGGATTACATAATTAGTTAATCAATAAAGGAATTGCAGCAAACAGATGCCCCTTGATGCCCCTTGACATAGGTATTATTGTTACCGAGACCATCCTTGATTCATGTAGCACCCATCCACCATTTAACGTCAATTTTCCATGCTTGTACAAGTTAGATGGGCTGCTAAGTTCTGAGGCTAGAAAGGTCAGATGACCATATCTTGCTCATATGATCTTTTGTTGACTCTTTTTTTTTTATGGCTGGATGCCCTTCTTAACACAAACAACATTTCAGCATGTACTGAGAGCTTTTTCTTGTCAGCAACAATACCACCTTATAGGGTTGACTAGGTTCTTTTAGTCATGGCACCAGTATGACTACCTGTCAGGGTTGACTGGGAGCTGTTTGTTGAGGTACTAGGTCTACCACCTTACAGGCTTCACTGGATGCTTTTGTTGTGACACCAGTATGACCACCCTACAAAGTTGACTAGATGCTTTTTTTGTCATGGAACTAGCACAACCACCTTATTGTGTGAACTGGGTGCTTTTTGTTGTGGCAGCAACACCCCAATTGTACAGAGTGAACTGGGTGTTTTTTGTTATGGCACCAGCACTGTAGGAAAACAATATATATATATTTATATATGTACATGTATATTTTTTCACACGCATACACAATTACTTACACATATATATATTTGATAACTAGTGACAGAGTATAATTTTCTAAAACATGTTATCTCTATCTTCTAGTTAGTTATGTTAAAGTCTGTTTTAAGCCGAAGGCTCATCAGGTCGGTGCTTATCTTTGGTTTCCTTAGTGTTAAGTGACTGAGAGTACAAGACTCTCCCTGGACAAGATGCTGGTCTATCACAGGATTAACTCCCCAGCTACAGCTACTGCTGGTAATAACTCACAGTTGAGTGTACTAGAACAACATGAAATGAAGTGCTTTGCTCAAGAACACAATGCAGCACTTTGTCCAGAAATCAAACTGATAATATTACAATCATAAGTCCAACGTCATTCACCCATCTTCTAGTGTTTAACTATATTATATAAACAAATATTACTGGTAATAAAAATGTTTGAAAACAGTTAATATAGTAATAGAAGTATGTGTCACCTTTTGCAAGAGAATAAATGAATATGACATGTTTAGAAAATTTCTGAAAGCTTACCAGTAAACCAGCAGAAAGACTAAATTGTTTAGTTCTTATGATTATAATTCTTCAGACTATTAGATGTTTGGCTCTTGTTATAATTGGCACTTACAAAATATAATCAAGTTTGAGCTCACAGTCGAAACAATTAATGGATGAAAACCACTTTATTTTTAAATATAAACAATATCTACCAAGACTGTAAAAAACACAAATAGTATAAACATTATATATATATATATATATATATATATATATAATGTTTATACTATGTGTCTACGATTTAACAAGCAGCCAAAATTCTGCTTTCTTCAACCGACGCAATTGATAAACTCAAGATTCTATAATGCATGCACTGCATGCGTTGCATGCACGCACCCTTCGCCCCTGATGTATATATATAGCATGCGTTATAGAATCTTGAGTTGATCAATTGTGTCGGTTGAAGAAAGCAGAATTTTGGCTGCTTACTAAATCGTAGACACATAAAAAGATAACACACACACACACACACAAACTAGATAACACTACATGCGGCTTTGCCCGGGAGGGTCATTTAGAGAGAATGAGGGGGGGGGGGGGGGTAAGGCTGCACAGCCCCACTTTCCGCCATGGCAATTGGACTGCATGCCTTGTTTTCCAGGTTACTCTTCGCCACTGATATACATATATATATATATGTATATATATATATATATATACATATATATATGTATATATTGTGTATATATATATATATGTATATATTGTGTGTATATATATATATATATATATATATATATATATATGTATATATTGTGTGTATATATATATATATATATATATATATATATATGTATATATTGTGTATATGTGGTTGGTGTTAGGAAGGGCATCCAACTGTAGAAAACCTGCCAGACAGTCCTATGCGAGCAAGACAATCACTCTTGCCTCAAGTGGGAAAACCCCCGTCCAAACCCATGCAAGCGTGGAATCACGGACGTTAAACGATGACGATGATGATGATGATATATTTATATATATATATATATATATATATATATATATATATATATATATATATATATGTATGTATATATTGTGTATATATATATATATATATATATAAAACCATCATCAACACCATTTTAGGTCTGGGCTTCTATGCTGGCATTGTGAGACTAGATAGGTCAGATGACATCTTGTTCACACATTCCAGTTTAACATATATATATATTCTTTAGGTTACAAATGAATTATCAGAATAAATGTAAAATATACCATACTAAAATAAATGGTTTAACTATTTTCTAATCTATCATTTCCATTACATCCTTTGGAAAAATACTGAGATGTTCAGGTAAACAATAAAATTTACTAGCTCAAAGATGTCTATGTTATCTTTCAAAATTTTCAGAACGATCTTATTTTTATTCATTCTCCCTGTTACAGTGTGTATGTTTTTGATGGTCTTCAATCTACTTCATCACTGAACAATCTCTGTTTAGAGCCAATGATGAAGCCTTTGACTTGTCATTTGACCCGCCTGAAATAGCAATCAAAGCTCCCTCAAATCAAACCTACTGTCTTAAACAAGAAAGTCCATAGTTGATTAGTCCTAGTCCAATCATCCTTCAACTGCAGTAACATACTATCACAATGCTGTTCCACCTATTGCAGGTTTCATAATCAATTGTGGTCCCATCAGTGGGATTTTAATCCCTTGACAGGATTTGAACTCTGCTGGAACAGATACTGCAAGGCATTTTGTTTAACTCTCTAACAATTATGATAACTTACTAACATGGATGGGTACCTTGGTTTATCAACCCCACAAGAATGACAGACAAAGTTAGTTTCAGTGGCTATTTGAATTCAGAGAGCAGAGAACTAGAACAAATACCATGAAATAATCCAATCAATGTTCAAACAACTCTGCCAGCTCACCACCTTAGATACCTCTACAAAGATGGCTAATCATGACTGGAATGTTTTTGCTTACAGATTTGCTTAATGAAGGTTGACGAAGCAACGAAAACAACCTCTGTATAGATTCCCTTCAACTATTCTTTCTCTGCTCTTCTATGAAACATGAAGTGTGAAGACCAGCCAAGAGAACCAATTAGATGCTTTCAACACCAAATGCCTACAATAAATCCTTGGCATCAGGTGGGATGACTATCACCAACAAATAAGTCCATCAACGAACCTACCAACAATATGTGTCTAACATCATGTGCAAGCATAGACTTGGTTGGTTGGGACATATCACAAGAGGGAGACATGCTAATCAGGTCCTGAATTGGTACCCTAATGGAAAGAGGCAAAGTGGATGTTCCAAGATCAACTGGCAGCAGACAATAAACAGAGGCCTGAAACCCATCAACAAATGCTGGAACAATGTATTGATAGATGTATCTGACTGTGGTCATTGGAGCACTTTAGCTGCCTCATGTGTCTCAAGAGATGGAGCTTCTAAGTCTATGTCTAATTCTTTCTATCACCCATCTCATAAAAACATATGCACTCTCCCACAATCTACACTAATAAACAGCTGAGGCTCCAGTAATTTTAGTCATGTACATTATTGGATGGGGTGATACTTTTAATAACTACATGCCCATCCTATTGCCAACCACTCAACTATTCTGCCTATACAGAGTCTGCCCATAAAATGTAAACACAATTCAGGAAAAGAAAAATTTGTATAAATATTTTAATACTAATTTACTACAGAATGTCATGTTAACATAATTTGATCAGGCTTCGAAAAGAGTATTTTTATTTATAGAGGTATTTAAACAAGTTAAATATTTATACAAGTTTTTCTTTTCTGAAGTGTGTATACATTTTTTTGGAAGAGCAGACTCTGTATTTAAGTGGACAGGATAATTAAGTTGTGTATTTTTTTACATCAAAGCAAACACGTTTCTCAATGACATAATTTATTCACTGTAAATGCTAAGCTACTGTTACCTTTTAATAAATCTCAACAAATTGCTCTCTGATAAACTGAGTTGGTAAGGCCTGTCAAAATACTTCACATGTATTATAATATAGTTTTTAAAACAACTGAGAAGAAAATAAGTTATACTGCAAAATTCATTGGCTAAAACATACATTAATGTTAAAATGAAGGGAATATGTCACAAAGGTTGAAGATATCAAAATATATATTCGCAATACAATATATCAAACCAAATATTTAAGGGATTAAATGTAGCAATGCTGGCTCAGAAGTGAAATCTATAAAAATAAGCTTTAAGAAAATTAGTAGATTTTTATCAGAGAACTCCCCCCACCACTGACCCACTGGGAATTTGGTCTTTTTTAACAATTTTCATTGTATTTTCGTTTTTATTTCACTTTATTTATTTTATAATTCCTAATTGAATTAAATCAACATCAAATCAAACCCCCCAAAAAATGAATTTGGTTTATAACTTTTTTTATTGATCTGATCCTTAGCTGCTCTGCAAGGAGATGAAACCAATTATAACCAAGAGTGTAGTCTCCTGTAATTGAATCTTAACTCTTTTCCAGAGATTTAATCAGATAAGAAGTTTCCTAAAAATTTAATGATTTTGCATGAAAAAGAAAGGAAAGAAGGCATAAAAAATTATAATTATCAACAACCTTAACAATCTAATTGGTTGTTTAAATTTGGGGCCCCTTGGATCATTGGTGAAATAAGGAAAAATCTTCGATTTTTCTGAATTCTTCAGTCACTTTAGTGTTTAGAAGATCATGATGAGTTTGAAGTAGAATTAATTGAATCATATCATTTACAAATAAGGATTTTTTTTTTAATTATAGCTTAAAATAAAAAAAGAAATAGTTTAATAGAATAAAATTAAGATAGTTGTCATTTTTTTTTTTTATATTGTTCCAATATTTTTTCTTACATAAAATGACATTTTATATGTAATGTCACAGAATGTTTATACAAAGTTTTGTCAAATTTTGAAGAAGAAAAGTAGAAGTTAACGTTACTGAAATAAGTATTAATCTCATAAGACACATACAGAATATCTTGGAAAAGAATCTTGCAAAGTTCTAATTAACCTAAAGTGAAGAAATGCATTTGGGAAAACACCCAGATCAATGCCTCTGACCAAGCAGAAAAACCAGAATAAAACTGTGGTCACATAAGTTACTATATCCCAAATGTGTTGTGGCTACCACTCATGCTCAGGGCACCAGTGACCCACAAGGGAAGTAGAATAATGTTGGAGAATGAAAATTCTATTAAATGCAATCTTACACTGAATACCTTGAGAGTGTGTGATTGATTGTATATCTGTTAAGATTTGGTGTGAAAACTGTTAGGAGCAAAAAACGTACACACACAACAATAACATCAAGTTTACAGTATAATATATCAGAGAAGGGAGTGAATTGGCAGAGTCATTAGAACATCAAATAGAATGCTTTGCAGTATTTGTTCTGGCTCTCTATGCTCTTGAGTTTAAATCGTACCAAGGTTAAATCTGCCTTTAATCCTTTCAAGGTCGATAAAAAAAAAGTACCAGTCTAGTACTGGGGTTGATTTTTTTTCTCTATATCTCATTCTCATTTCCTCTCTATCACTCTCTCTTTTCTGGAAGAAATTGACTATGTTCAGACTTGGAGAAGAAATGGGCTCCACCAGGTTTAAAAAGTGCCCAAGAAATGCCATATATTACTATGATGCACCAATGTCTCCATCAGGAATTACAGGTTAGAAACTAGAGAAATTAGAAAGAAATAGTTTATCATTATTCCATTCTTAAGGTGATGACTTGGCAGAGTCATTAGAACATGGGATAGAGTGCTTTACGAAATTCTTCTCCAGCTCTCTGCTCTCAAAGTTCAATTCCTGCCGAGGTCAACTTTGCCTTTCATTCTTTTGAGGTCAATAAAAAAAAAGTACCAGTCTAGTACTGGGATCGATTCTTCCTCTATATCTCTTTCTCACTTCTTCTCTCATACATTCTATCCTTCACTGAAAGAAATCTGCTGTGTTCAGACCTGTAGAAGGATGGGCTCTACTAGGCTTTAAAATGCCCACAAAATTCTGTATGCTGTTACTGTGACCCTATGACTCCATCAGGAGTTACGGGACCATGCCATGCCATTCCAAGCTACTAACACTCCTGAAAAAAAAGTTGATTATAAATCGCATAGGATTTAGTATATAGCCTTAAATTTTAATATTACACAGAGCCTCACAATAGCTTTAATAAGAAAACTGATTCTTTCAATAAATGCTAAATAAAAACAAGATCCTTCCAGAAAATATAAAATTTACAGGAGATATATAAAAATGATATAGTAGTTTAATCTTCAAAGATATATAGGGGTTAATAAACTAAAAAGTCAGATTGAGCTTGATAGCTTAAAGTTTGAATCTACTAAATATCAATTCCTACTAAGTCTTTCCTTTAACTACAGCTAGAATTCATGGGATTATAAAAAAAAAAACCTATTTTCTGTCAGAATATAAAAATGCTGCTGGTCAGATGTGTTAACTGTTTCAGTTAAACCTACTTCTATGTAATTAGCTCCAATATCAAACAACTAATTAATAGACAAATTCTTTCTATTTTTCAAATAATTACATTGTGGAAGAACCATTTTCACTATTAAAAACAAAAACGTTCAAAAAATGTTATATTTACTTATCATTTATTTTGAAACTACACAAAATAAATTAAAAGTAAATATAAGTTTTTGTATATGCTTCATTTTTTTTTTTTGCAGGGGGGGGGGGGGGCGAGTTAAGAGAGGAGGTTAATATCTGAAATGGCTCTTCCATAATTGCTTCAGTTTCAGCACATTGTCTCAGATCAATTCACTTGCCAAATAAGTACAACCCCAATCTTCCCATTTTAAGTTACAAATTACTCTTTTAATAGCCATTTATTAATTAGAGTAAAACTATCATCCCATGAGGAAGGAAAAGAAAAATGTATGATTTCAAGACCAGAAATATCTTTTCAATCAATCTTTACTTTGTTACAGCTTGTTATATTTCACTAAATAGAACTGAACCTCAGTTCTAGAAATGGAATAAATTTCTATTCCCTACTCTTAGAATCTGACAGACAGAAATAAAGAAAAAATTAATTGAAGACCTGATACAACAATCCTTTAAAGAAACTGACTTGGTAAGAAAATAAAAAAAATCTTTTATTGGTTTCACTCATTAACCCTTTAATATTATATTTTCACGGTAAAGGCTTTACCTCACATAATTATCTCACATATAAAATCTATGATATTTTGATATTATTTATTTTGCAAACAATACCTTAACATCAGTATGAGTGGCTGGTTACAGCTGGTTTGAACAGAAAGAGGTGAGAGAATACTGGTCAGATACGGCCAGTTTAAATGTTAACGGGTTAGACAGTTACAATGTTGGGGCATCACCTTCAAGAGTGTAGCTGATTATATTGACCCCACACACGTTGTTCAACACTCAACTACCCTAATGTCAGTAATGGTTTCTTAAATAGGCACAAGGCCAGTAATTTGGGGAGAGGGAGAAATCGATTAAATCGATCCCAGTACGCTACTGGTGCTTTATTTCATCGACCCCGTAAGGATGAAAGGCAAAGCTAACCTCGGTGGGATTTGAACTCAGAATGTAAAGGGTCATAACTCTAGCATACTATCTGATGCTCTGCCAATACTTCCAGTCCACCAAATAATAATAATAATGGTTTCTGATTTAGGCACAAGGCCAACAATTTGGGGAGAAGGGAGGGGAAAGTCAATTAAATCAAACTCAGTGCATTACTGATACTTTATTTTATTGACCCCATAAAGATGAAAAGCAAAGCTAACCTTGGTGGGATTTGAACTCAGAATCTAAAGAGATGTAACTATATGCAATGAATGTTATTCAATTGACACACATCCAAATTTTACGATTAATGAAATAAGTCATCATGTGTACATTGGAAAACTATAAAAATATGCAGTGTTAAGTTAGACATGATCTGGCCTATTTCAGGCCAAAATTTATATTAATAGTATATGTTGTTGTTTAACTCCAGGTAAGATCTGACTGAGTAGATTTATGATTGAAAGCATCCTAGCCATAACCATCATGTTCATCTACTAAGCATTAGGAGCAACATCATTTTGTAACATTTCATCTTTTTGTCACTATTGGGTAAATAAAGTGGGGTAGGTGTTTGGGAAGATGTTGTTTTCAAGAGGGAAGAATTTAATTTTTTTTTCTTCATCTTCCTTTATCTCAAGTAGTTTTTGTTATTTGATTCTGTATTAGTGTACCTTCTTTTCCAAAACAGTAGGGTGTAATTCAAAGGAGATTGGGTCACCATTTCTAGCAAGTCCAGTAACCACATAGAGGTCCCTCATTGGCTTGTCCTGAAGAGATTATTCAATTTTTGGAATGCTATTAATATATGTTGTATTTAACTCTTAACTTCATGTATGTACCACATGAAACTGAATTAGCAAGACATTCTTGAAAAGTATAAAACAACACAATGACTGCATCACATTAAAAATGTAAATCTTTAATTTATTTTACTGTAAATTTTCACAAAATAAATATCTATCCACTAGTTAAAATACTTAAATTTAAAAACATGTTTTTAGATATTTTCTGCTTAATCATTATGAAAAGAAGGCAGTACAACAACAACATAGACGAAGGAAATTTTCTATAATAAAAGCAACAGAAATGAGAAAGAAAATTCCATAATGAAATCTAGATGCTTGCAAAAGAAGAGCAAGAGAGATCCAATCTATTTACACCATACACTATTAACCATTCAAACATTACATTGAATCAGTTTATTTAGGTGTTAATGGTAAGACCCATAAAAACAGTATATTGAAGTAATAAACAAAACTTTGTGGCTGCTGACCTAAGACTGAAACTCAGCAGAAGATCTTTCATAAATAATTGATTCATTTTCTTAAATGTTTGAAAATTATGAACAAAAGAGAAAAGTTTTAAAAACTAACTTTTATCAGAGAGAAAGAATACCTTGTCTTGTAAACTTATCAACTAAAGCATGAAGAGAAATAAATGAAGGAGAGTAGGAGAGATAGAGAGAGAGAGAGAGAGAGAGAGAGAGAGAGAGAGAGAGAGAGAGAGAGAGAGAGAGAGAGAGAGAGAGAGAGAGAGAGAGAGAGAGAGAGAGAGAGGATGTAAAATATGAAGAGCAAGGATTGAGTTAGTGTTGTTGAATTATCTATCGCTGTAAAAATCAATTTATTTCTGAGAGACTATTAGTACAACTATTACAAATATCTAATCAGTTGAACACTAATACAGAATGAAATAACAAAAGCTACTTGAGATATGGATCGACATAAAGGAAGACTGAAGAAAAAATAATTAAATTCTTCCCTCTTGTCAAGCTCCACCTCCCCAAGCCCCTGCCTTCCTTCCCCCCTTCATACCCAATAGTGGCAAGAAGATGAAACGTTACAAAATGATGTTGACCCCATCCCAAAAGTAAAAGATAACAATAGAGATGACATACAGGGTGGTTAATGCTATTACCACCAAAATTATCATCATCATTATCCATTTCATTATTATTATTATTAATATCATTATCCATTTCATTATTATTATTATTGTTGTTGTTATTATTATTGCTGTTATTGCTAATATTGATAAAAATACAGCATCCTCAATGATCTCGAAACTAAATACTCCAACAAAAGATCAAAACTGCACACGCCCATTTCTCTGGCAAATGACAAAAGAATAAAGCTGCACAAATAGACATCAATGTTGCAGCTATGCAGCTATGCAGCTGTGACTCTAACCTTAATATCTCAGAAGTGAACTCATCTGAAGATCAAAAACAAGAAACACAAATTTAGAAAAATTACTGACACTTCAAAACAAAAACTAATATAGAAGGGAGAAGATATCTGCCTGTCAATTGAACACTATCAGAATTGTTGCTTCTCAGTTAAGGAATTTGGTTTTCAATAGCAGAGGAAGCAGGTCAATCCTAGCTAGTTAGTGAAACTTCCTTCCACTGACGCAGATTCCTATAATGACAACAAGTTAAGTGAAGATCAATGGCTGTTCAATTATTTTATGTACTAATGACATGGACCTCTAGACATTGAATTGAAACCCAAGGTTGGCCTTCTCTCATGTGAAAGATTCATAAAGTTTAAAAATAATAAATGTAACAAAAAAGTTTAGTTTCTGTTTTTTTTCTTTCTAAATTAAAAAGGAATTCTAAAATAAAATTTAAACAAACTGGCTTTTACGTAATTTAATGGTAGGATAACTACATTTTAATCAATTGTAAAAAAAAAAAAAAAAAATTAGCAAAGATGTATTAAATAATTAATTATGATATTTAAAGATGTATTTTTGTTTGTTTGTTTTTTTAAACTTGAGAAATTTAATAACACAAAAAAATAATAATAATGTATAAATTTCACTGCTGTAAGGGTACAATACACATGCAACAAGCTCGAGAACATGATTAGATTCTGTAGTACCACAAACTATTACAAAACTACACATTACATAAATCAAATAGAAACTCCATTCTCTGAAATCGTTCAGTCTAGTTCTTCAGGTTTTATCTTATTTTTGTTTTTATTGAAGATCAGGATTATCAATAAATATATATATATTTATAATATTTATTTTCAGTTTGATTAGAGTCGAGCAAGTCTGCAAAGTTTTCATCATTTATTGTTGCAAACTGGTCCATAACCTGACTGCCGTAACCAATATCACTTCTCTGCTTGATTTTCCTTATCTATCTATATATATATACAGGGTGTCCCCAAAAAATGTACACACACTTCAACAGCATTTTAATCAAAGTGTGTATACATTTTTGGGGGACACCCTGTATCATCATCATCATCATCATCACCGTTTTACGTCCGTTCTTCCACGCTAGCATGGGTTAGACGGGTTGTCCTGTTGTGGGCAGTGTCTGGTCGGCTGACCATGCCTTGCTCATACAGGAACTGATCTGGCTTGATTTCTACAGCTGGATGCCCTTCCTAACACCAACCTCATTTACAGTGAGTGCTGGGTGCTTTTTCGTGGCGCCTACACGTCCACTTTACAGTGTGGGCTGGGTGCTTTTTTGCCGTGGCACCTCCACGACCACCTTGCGGTGGGGGGGGGGCATATTGTTTATATGCTTCAGCATGTACCCATGGGAGGTCGGGTACCCTGTATTACTGCGTGACGCCAGAAGTCACGGTCGTGTGTCATTGACTTTGAGAGGTGTAGTTGGGTAAGGTCGGCTTTTATCACCTCATCCCAAGTCATCTTGGGTCTCCCCACTCCGCGGTTTCCATCAACTTCTAGTGCTCTGCACCTTTTTATGCAGCTGTCATCCTTCATACGCATCACATGTCCATACCAGCGTAACCGCCTCTCCTGCACGCAGCATTTGATTCCTCTTATGCTCAGTCTCTCTCTCAATTCCTTTATGCTTTGTCGTTCACGTATATTACTGTTACACATCCATCGGAGCATGCAGGCTTCGTTTCTCTCTAATCTACGTAAGTCTTCCACCTTCAGCGCCCAGGTCTCACTACCATGCAACATCGCTGTTCGGATACACGCATCATACAGTCTGCCTTTCATTCTGAGGGAGAAGCCTTTTGCAGCTGGCAGTGGTAGTAGTTCCCTAAACTTCTTCCATCCCGTTCTTACCCTAGTTATTGTACTTTCTGAGCACCCACCTCCGTTGCTAATTCGGTCACCTAGGTAGCAGAAGCTGTCTACTGTTTCTACAGGGCCCTCCCAGAGATTGGTGGTCCTTGTTTCCTGTGGCTGTTTGCTTGCTGTTTCAGCACAGCTGCTGCATGTGAATCCTACATTCTTAATTAAGCTTCCTGAGATCCCGCTACATCTCTTGTGTACCCATTGTTTGCATTTGGGGCAGAGAATGGAGTTCCTACCTACACCTTTCCTACATACTGAGCAAGGCCTGTATATTTATGTATATATGTGTGTATATATATGTGTGTACACACGCACACATATATATATATCAGAAGCATTCTTACATTTACTTTTCCATACTAGCATGGGTTGGACATACTTTCTGAGTGTGTTTAATGGTCAGATGGCCTTTATAAAATTGACCCTTTTAGTTGTTTCTTGTGGCATACAGAGATAAGTACCTATGCTAAAAACCAGGATAAACAGGCAGTCCCCGAATCAAATCTTCAATTCCCTATACTCTTTTCCCTATCTTCCATTATATGTTTGGCTTCGACATAACACTGTTATGTAATTCTGTCGAAGTTGCTTGATGAGATCATCCTGTCTTGTATCATATTTGGATGGTGGAGCTGGGCCATCGAAATATGTATAGCGATTGCAAGGAATTAAAATTTTAAAGCATATTTTCCAGTTCAGCCTTCTGTTGTTATTTAATATCATCATCATCATTTAACGTCCGCTTTTCCCTGCTTGCAAGGGTGGGACGGGAACTGATTCTGGCTTGATTTCTACAGCTGGATGCCCTTCCTAACACCAACCTCATTTACAGTGAGTGCTGGGTGCTTTTTTGCCGTGGCACCTCCATGACCACTTTGCAGTGGAATGATATGGACTCCAGTCCCTATCATCTCATTTCTACAGCTGAGTAAACTGGAGCAATGTGAAATAAAGTGTCTTGGTCAAGGAAACAACATATATAGGAAACAACACGCACACATATATATATATTTGCATGTAATTGTTTTTCACCACTCCAAATAATGATGTATTATATTCGTTTTTTCCCGTTCTTGGCCAGGGAACGTTTCTACGAACCAAAGTATCGTTTTCCTGTCTTCTTCCGGTTGCAACGTTTTTTGAAATATTCACTTCCGCGTTCACAGATTGACTTTGTTAGTTTCAGAAGATCCCGTTAAGGGTGAAAGCAGCGATTCTTTGCTTAAACTTTAATCTGTTATTTTAATAAATATATATATATATATATATAGTTCAGATAAGTTGAGAAAACAACTATATGTTTGGTCAAGTAAAGTTTAAGCTCAATGCGAGTTGATAATCCACAGGTGCGAAGGGTGTAGAGCATATAAAGGTAATCTGATGGGTACGATCTAATCACTGTATGGTTTGTTTTCACAGAGCATATATACAAAAATATAAACAAATGAACCAAGACTGTTTATTATATATTTAACTGACTGACAAGCTACATAAGAATGTGTAATACGTTCCTGTAAACCAGATAGTCAGGGTCTATAAAAGAGACATTACCTTCTGTTGTGCATATTAGTGGTCAGTACAATATGCACTATGGAAGGTAATGTTAATTCAATTTAGTAACTTGTCAAAGATCTTCTCCAAATTGACAAATGCTAGCTACAGTGGCTCATTCTTAGCTAAGGACTTCACATGTATTTATCTCTCTAAGAACAGGGCATCGGTAGAAGCCTGGCCTGGCAAAAATTTAAACTGCATCTCATTTGTGCTAATTCTCTTCTTAATCAGTTATGTTAAGTTTTTCTCTGTTACTTTCATAAGTTAGAGGCTTCTATCTAGAACATTCCTTTGCCTTTGTAGCTGTTGATTATGATACTGCTAGACCAGTCATTGATTATGTATGATACTCCCCTAAACTACCTGGTTAAGTATACAAATGAGTAGCTTGAGCCCTATTTTACTAGATATTTTCAACATCTTGTAGACCAGGCATGTCCAACATGCGGCGCTTTACAAGCACACCTGCGGCCTGCATAAAGGTTTTTACAGCGCGAGCACGTTTTATATTCATAATATAAAATTTTTTAAATGTTTTGTAATGTGTGCAATTAATTGTCATGTGTGGCCCTTTGACAACACATATGTGACCCGTGTGGCGCTCAGACAACACATATGTGACCCATGTGGCCCTCAGGGGACCCTCAGATTGACATGCCTGTTATAGACTATCTGTGGTGGGTCAGCTGCGAGACCAGTCATTGATTATGTATGATACTCCCCTAAACTAGCGGGTTACTTATGCAAATGAATAGCTTGAGCCCTATTTTACCAGATATTTTCAGCACCTTGTAGGCTATCCTTGCCTTCATATGTATAATGACTATTTCAACCATAGTTAGTCTGCCTGTTGGGTCTGCTTGGGATAGTCATTCTTCCTCCCACACATGTTCCACATTCAGAAAACGTTCATAATAACTTTTCCATGTCTCTTGTATCACAACTATAAGTTTCATATTTCCAGATCAGTTAAACAATCCGGGGGAGAAGGAATACCTCAGAATTATGATTCAAAAATCTTCAGCTACCAACAATATTTAATATATATATATATATATATATATATAATTAAACTATACCTATGTATGTATACACACAATTATTTATGTGTGCTTTTACATATTCACGATCCCACACATATGAGCACCCTTATACACTTCCATCAATATTTTAACTATTTGCTGGTGATAGTTTCACTTTTCAAAATTAGATTATCTATGGTATTATATTACATTTCCTGTTCTTGTCTTGCTGAAACAACACTATGAATAACTACTGCCACTCTGCTGAGAGAGACAGGCAGTCAGATATATATATATATATATATATATATATATATATATATATTTATATATGATGTGTGTGTGTATGTGTGTGTGTGTGTGTGCATGCACGTGCATGAGTGCATGTATATGGAGAAAGAGAGAGAGAGAAGGGGTAGTATTAAGGCAGTTTTTCTGACCACACAAATGTGTCCACACTTCCACTCAGTGCCAACAACCTAAGGCAACAAAACAAAGAAAAGGGTGCCAGCAATTCAGCAGAATATGCCAGGATTAATCTCAATACATGTCCCATTGTCCCCCAAGGCTGTTGGTATCTTCAGTGTGAAAGCTCTTTAGCATGGCAATCCTGCAAGAAAGGAAGTGGCCACTGCACCTACCCACCTACCCACCTAGCCATTCACACACAGACACCTACTCCCATGATGTATTTAGCATAGTTAAAAGAGAGAACACTTCAACAAATCAAAGTTGTTGCCAAACCTACTCATAATACTAGATTTGTCTGTGAAAGAACCCCTTAAGGGATCTTGTCAATAAATATTTTCCTCTGGTCTCTTGATGACAACACAGCTTTCAGGAACCAACATTTTACCACTTATATAAGTTTAGCTTATTTGAAAGATGGCTTCTGTCAATGAAAGCTTAATGAATATCTATAGGAGAGGGAAGAATAATGTATGTATGCATGTGTGTACACATGTATGTATATGTATGTATATATATATATATATATATATATATATATATATGCACACATATGTATATATACATATAGATACATAGATACATACATATATATATATATATATATATATATATATATATATATATACACACATATATACACACATATACACAGATATATACATACATACACATATACTCATATATACATATACATACATACATATACATACATGCATGCATACATACATACTTATATATTGCTATACTTGGGGGGGGGGGTATGCTGCCAATAAAAACACATGCACCTGTTGGTTTTCACTCTTGCTAGCAGGAAAAGTGAACATTAAATGATGATTTTATATATATATATATATATATATATATATATATATATATATATATATATATATATATATATAATGGAAAATTTGAACAGGAACAAGACAGAGAAGCAGTACAACGAATGTTTATTAATTTCACGCTCTTGAGAGTGGGGTGGTGATATATATATATATATATATATATCATTATCATCATCACTGTTTAATGTCCATTTTACCACGCTCGCATGGGTTAGACGAGTTGTCCTGTTGTAAGAAATGCCAAGTCAGGTGACCATATCTTGCTCATACAGAACTGATTTTGGCTTGGTTTTTACAGCTGGAAGCCCTTCCTAATGCCAACCATATTTACAGTGTGGACTGGATGCTTTTTATCATGGCACCAAAACAACCAGCTGACAGGGACTGGTTACTTTTTGTCATGTCACATGCTATAAACAACATATAACTACAACTACAATACATACAATATCTACACTTTTATTCTATTTGTTTAAGTCACTGGACTACAACAATGCAGGGATTCTATCTTCAAGGGTCTTAGTCAATAATATCAATCCCAATACTAAGTCTGATACTAATTTTATTTATGTGCAATTTGTGAATGAATAAGTTCACCAGCCTTAGATCCCTTCAGTGAGTTACTTCAAGTAACATACAATGACATCTATTTTACTATTTTACTACCAATCTGTCTGTGCTAAAGTATTCATAGTTAAATAAAAATCTGAATCAAAACTTATTACAAAATGAATGATAGATAATATGATATTCTAGATGGTCAACACCAACACAATATACCAACATATAATGTCAGATACTAAACCACCAGAAAGTCTTCATTATATTGAAAATTAATTGAAACACTTAGGCAGTCTACTTGTTAGAAATATAGTCACGAAAATGATAAAAAGAGAAACTGTTGATAATTTCAATAAACAGCCTATTATGGTGTTTCAACTGAAAATGTTTCTTTCATGGAAGAGACTGTGCTATGTGTGCCTGTGTGCCTGTGTGTGTGTTTGCGTGAGTATGTAATTGTAAACAAGCAAGGATATTTATCTACAAGTTGTGTGAGTGGGATGACAAAGAGAAAGAAAGGCAGACAGACAGTCAAGAACAGACAGTCAGGAAATATAAATGGCACACAATATAATACAGAATAATTGTCACTGAAGAGAGAGATGTTCCTGTATAGATGAGTGTTGTTTAACATTTTTCTTTTTTTTTTTTTTTTTTTTTTTTGTTATTTCATTTTAAATGGATTTAAAAGACAGAATAAATCTATAAAACTTTCAGAAATCATATGATGATAGCTGGTATCAGTATGAGGCAAGCAGCCCAAGGCCTAAATCACTGAGATGTTTTAACAACATATCAAATAAATCATACCAACAGACATAACTTCAGTTACCAATTGAATTAGCTGCTTTTCAATCTAATATCTGACATGGCCATGCTGAGATACCCAAATATATACAGAAAAAAATATTTTAAAAAATATAATACATTCAAAAGACTGTCAATGTCAAGATTAAGTCAGAAAGAGCAGCAACTAAATGCATTAGGATAGCTTCAGATAGTTTAAGCTAAAATGCAATGAAACAAAGACATTCTTTTTTAATACCTTAATACCAATATTATGAGTCATGATTGCTGAGAAGTTAAGGCACTGGATTACTGACCATAGGATCATAGGTTCAAACCTCACTGCTACAAAAACTGTGTTGTGCCAAAGCAAAACATATAAGTGTGCTTGTAATGCACAAAAAAAAAAATAATGCAATTCAGTTATACATATGTAGAAACTTCTAGAGGTACCTGGAAGATCTCCATCTATGGAACCTGATTAAATGGCAAATCAGTTTAAATACAACTGTGGACATACTCTACAATATGTACTCAATACTATTTACTCTTTCATTTATAAAAATGTGTGTGTTTGTGTGTGTGTATGTATTACATGGCAGTATTTTGTCAAAAATGTTACTTATAGTTTTGGATAACTTTGAACAGTGAGGTTTGTAATATGTCGTTGTTGGAATAACATAATCTTAACTATAATAAAGAATATAGTTAACAATTCATCAGATGTGTTTTGACTGTCTGTCAACTACTCCATGTGTGATTAAAAACAATTCCTTTCAGTATTTTGGGAGAAATTTTAACAGTTTTCACTGCAAAACTACATAAAGAGTGATGACTCCAGGGGGACTAGCTATCATAGGGGTTACTATAGAGGGCTGTGTTCCTTGTCATGACATCAAAAGATATTCCAGATAATAACGAAATGTAGGATAAAAATAATTCAAATGAAATATACTATTTATTCATTTATATAATCAATATAAATATCGGTAGAGTGGTAGTAAGCCATGACAGACTAGGGGAGGTATCTGGTACTGCTTACAGTTAAGAAACAAAAACTAGATATACAAAGATGAGGGAATAAAAATATAAAAATAAAACTTCTTAAAAAAATAATATAAAATAAAAATTTGAATAGAGAAAGCCAACAAGAGGCAAAATAAGCATAAAAAAAAGATAAAGAAAAATGGGAAGCAAGGAAAGCTGTAAGGCAGCCAGGAGGTTCTGTTGTTGAATCTTTTCCTAGCTTCCATGTACTCCAGGATATTGTTGCATATACAAATGACATAAGGATAAATTACTTGTTAGATGGCAAAATAACAGTGCTATGTCTCAGTGGATTGCTATAGCAACAACCATGATGGTTAACACTGCTATGTCTCAGTGGATTGCTATAGCAACAACCATGATGGTTAACACTGCTATGTCTCAGTGGATTGCTATAGCAACAACCATGATGGTTAACACTGCTATGTCTCAGTGGATTGCTATAGCAACAACCATGATGGTTAACACTGCTATGTCTCAGTGGATTGCTATAGTAACAACCATGATGGTTAACACTGCTATGTCTCATTGGATTGCTATAGTAACAACCATGATAGTTAACACTTATGTGTCACTGGATTGCTATAGCAACAACCATGATGGTTAACACTGCTATGTCTCAGTGGATTGTTATAGCAACAACCATGATGGTTAACACTGCTATGTCTCACTAGATTGTTATAACAAGAACCATGATGGTTAACACTGCTATGTCTCAGTGGATTGTTATACCAACAGCCATGATGGTTAACACTGCTGTCTCACTGTATTTGATTGTTATACTAACAGCCATGATGTCTATCACTGTTAATAATCAAATTGATTGTTATACCAACAGCCAAAATGTCTATCACTTTTATGTCTCACTGTATTTGATTGTTAAACCAACAGCCATGATGTCTATCACTGTTATGTCTCACTGTATTTGATTGTTAAACCAACAGCCATGATGTCTATCACTGTTATGTCTCACTGTATTTGATTGTTAAACCAACAGCCATGATGTCTATCACTGTTATGTCTCACTGTATTTGATTGTTATAACAACAGCCATGATGTCTATCACTGTTATGTCTCACTGTATTTGATTGTTAAACCAACAGCCATGATGTCTATCACTGTTATGTCTCACTGTATTTGATTGTTAAACCAACAGCCATGATGTCTATCACTGTTATGTCTCACTGTATTTGATTGTTAAACCAACAGCCATGATGTCTATCACTGTTATGTCTCACTGTATTTGATTGTTAAACCAACAGCCATGATGTCTATCACTGTTATGTCTCACTGTATTTGATTGTTATACCAACAGCCATGATGTCTATCACTGTTATGTCTCACTGTATTTGATTGTTATAACAACAGCCATGATGTCTATCACTGTTATGTCTCACTGTATTTGATTGTTATAACAACAGCCATGATGTCTATCACTGTTATGTCTCACTGTATTTGATTGTTATAACAACAGCCATGATGTCTATCACTGTTATGTCTCACTGTATTTGATTGTTATACCAACAGCCATGATGTCTATCACTGTTATGTATCACTGTATTTGATTGTTATACTAACAGCCATGATGTCTATCACTGTTATGTCTCACTGTATTTGATTGTTATACCAACAGCCATGATGTCTATCACTGTTATGTCTCACTGTATTTGATTGTTATAACAACAGCCATGATGTCTATCACTGTTATGTCTCACTGTATTTGATTGTTATAACAACAGCCATGATGGTTAACACTGCTGTCTCACAGTATTTGATTGTTATACCAACAGCCATGATGTCTATCACTGTTATGTCTCACTGTATTTGATTGTTATACCAACAGCCATGATGTCTATCACTGTTATGTCTCACTGTATTTGATTGTTATACTAACAGCCATGATGTCTATCACTGTTATGTCTCACTGTATTTGATTGTTATACTAACAGCCATGATGTCTATCACTGTTATGTCTCACTGTATTTGATTGTTATACTAACAGCCATGGTGTCTATCACTGTTATGTCTCACTGTATTTGATTGTTATACTAACACAGCCATGATGTCTATCACTGTTATGTCTCACTGTATTTGATTGTTATACTAACACAGCCATGATGTCTATCACTGTTATGTCTCACTGTATTTGATTGTTATACTAACAGCCATGGTGTCTTGAGCAAATGGGCCAATAAGAAGAAAATCTAAGGTGATGGTATGGTTGATCAATATTAGCGGCTTAGGTTGACGTCTGATTCTGGCAATAACTAAAGAATTCAAAGTAGACGGGTGTGTAAAAAAAAAATAGAGGGAGTAACAGACATAGATATATTGGAAATTATAAAAGTCAAAAAATTAAAGAATAAAGAAATGTACTGTTAAAAGGTTCAGCTAGAGAAGGCTAAATTGATAAAGGGTTTAGGTTGTCTAATTTTAGCAATAAATCAAGAACTCTTAGGATGTGGGAAGAAGGTTAAAAAACAAAAAAGAGTAACAAGGTATAGATTATTGGAAAATTAATTATAAGAAACAAATTATAAGAAGCAAATAGTTCAAGAAAAAGAAAAAGGATAACAACAATGATCAAAGGTTTTCCAGCAAATGTAGTTTAAGATTTTGGTCATCACTGCCATGAAAGAACTGCAATTGGCAGCAGATGACTAGATCAAACTTAGGGAAAGGGAAAGAATAAAAAAGAAATATAAGTGTGTTTTTTTTTATATTTTTTTATATATAAATGTGTATATCAAATTTAGAAGAGATATATCGTACCCCTGTTTGTCATAAGAAGCGACCAAAAGGGATAGTGTCAGGACGAGCATACTGCTGTAAAACAGTTTTAACAAAGTCTCGTCTAGCCCATGCTAGCATAGAAAATTTGACATAAAAATGATAATGATACTCATTGATTTTCAATTAAGTTTTAATATTAGACAAAAAATAATTCACTCCCTCTCAAGCCTTTTCAAGTGTTCACTTTAAAACTGAAGACAAAGGTTTGAACTATTGATTCCAAAATATGTGTTATCAGATTTTATCATAAGACACTGGGATGTGGATTTATCAACTGGAACTGAATCAGTTTTATCAACTTTAGAATTCAATGCTTTATTAAGTAAACTAAACAATGTCTATATTCTACAAAGGGAACTAATACCATCAACACATTTCACATAAGAAGAAAGAAAATAATATGTATCCCATATTTCAAATTATTTGCAGCAGATAACAAAAAAAAAAATAGTTGGTGGATATCACATAAGATAGTTTCAGTATAATAGCAAGAAAAATTACTTCAAATAATATGGCTATAGTATCAAATAGAAAACTTGGTGATGCTGTGATCTCTGAGAAGAAGAAAAAAAATTAAAATTAATATATATAGGTAGGGTTAATCGTTACATTCGTAAACAACATTTCAATGTTTTTGGGGGTTTTTTTTCTTTCTTTACTATAAAACATCAAACGAGTAAAGCAACATTTAGCTTTGCTCGGTGAACTGTTTAAGCATCATATCGTTATTTTACATGAAGGCAAGTCTAGGGAAAGCTCTTGTTATTCAATTCCACAATGAAACATTGTAGAAATGTAATCCTGTAAATCTATTATGAACTTTGATTCAGGTTTATATCAAAGTACGAGGTTTCTCCTCATCTTGTTATGTCAAGATTCAGTTTCTAGCAGAAATGGAGCAAATCTTTTAATGTCTTCAAATACAATATAAGAAGGAATTTTCCTCTAATAATTTCAAGTGATTTGTTTGTTTGTTTTAATAATGAATCATTCAGTTTCTCTTCATTGCATATACATCGATAAAAATAACATTTTTTTAGAGTTTTTGGCAGAAAGTATCTTACTTCTAATTTATATGCAAACCAATTAAATGAAAGATTAAGAAATGTGTTAGTGAATCACAAATATTACAAAAATAGTTGTAAATGATCTAATTACAATGACAAAAAGTAAGAATATGAACAACTAATGTAAGATACTTCCAGCAATCTGCTTTAATCTGGTGGTTATCTAAAGTGTCAAACATACTCCTTTGAGACCAAAGACTTTAAAGATAAGATCTTTCAATTAAATGTTAAATGAACAAATAAATATCACTAGTTCAAATTCTAGTCCTGCTCATCAAATATATAAATCAGAGAATTTGTTGCTGTTGTGGTCTTCAATCATCATCATCATCATCATCATCATCATCATCATCGTTTAATGTCTATCTTCCACGCTAGCATGGGTTTAGACGGGAATTGTCCCACTTGAGGCAAGATTGGTCGTCTCGCTCGTATAGGACTGTCTGGCGGGTTTTCTACGGCTGGATGCCCTTCCTAACACCAACCACGTTTACAGTGTGGACTGGGAGGTTTTTACCGTGTTACCTACATGACCACATTACAGCGTGGACTGTGTGTTTTTTTTGTCGTGACACCTACACGACCTCATTTATTTAGGACTGGATGTTGTGGTGCCAAGATAACTTTACAGAGAAAGGGGTGGTGTTGGTGGGGGTGGGGGAGTTGGGGTAGTGGGATGGGGGTATATATTTGATTAAGAGGTGCCTACTGACTGTTGGTTTCGCTTTGTACTTAGGCAAGGCAGATTTTCTGTATTACTGTGTAGCGCCAAACATCTCGGTCCAGTGACATTGTCTTGGAGAGGTGTAAGTGTGTAAGGTCGGAATTTATCAAATCGTCCCAGGTTTTTCTGGGTCTACCTACTCTGTAACTTCCGTCAATTTTGATCGCCATGCACTTTTTTATACAGCTGTCGTCTTTCATGAGCATCACGTGACCATACCAACGTATTCTTCTCTCGAGTAAACAACATCTGATCCCTCTTATTTCTAATTTTTCCCTTAATTCGTTTATGCTTTGCCGTTCACGTATATTACTATTACACATCCAGCGGAGCATGCAAGCTTCATTCCTCTCCAGTCTGCGCAGATCCTCTGCACGCAATGCCCATGTCTCACTGCCATGTAACATTGCTGTTCGTATACAGGCATCATACAGTCTGCCTTTCATTTTTAGAGAGAAACCTTTAATGGCCAATAATGGTATAAGCTCTCTGAACTTTTTCCATCCTGTTCTGACTATGGCTACTGTACTTTCAGAGCACCCTCCACCGCTGCAGATTTTGTCACCCAGGTAATGGAAGGTGTCCACTATTTCTATAGAGCCATCTGGGCAATAGAAGGAGCTAGTATCCTGTGGGCACTTGCTACTTATTGCACTGAGCACCGGCCACATATAAAATCTACATTCTTAGATAGCTTACCTGTGATCCCACTACATCTTTTATGCACCCATACTTTGCATTTGGGACATAAAATGGAATTTCTTCCTACTCCTTTCTTACACACTGAGCATGGCCATTTCCCAGAGGGGACCTGTGCCCTATTTTCCTTCCTACATACTAGAACTTTAGTCTTAGACAAGTTAACTTTGAGGCCTTTTTATTCTAGGCCATGCTTCTATGTTTGGAATTTCTTCTCTAGTTCAGCCATGAACTATGTTTTTCAGCCATGAGCAGGAGTGAATGTAACTAGTGTCTGCACCTGAGATTCAGAACACATAAAAATGGCCATATCTCAAATAAAAAAGAGATTGACTGAAAACTACTAAACACAAACATCCAGAAATTGAGAATATAACTTCAAATTGACAATCTGACAATATTTGGAGCTGAAAGATTATTATTCCAGCCTGCTTCAAAAATCTCCTGCATTACAATTATTGTCAGCTGATTAAAAACCATGCTCCTGTCCCTCATTTCAGACCCATTATTAATATTTTTCCACTTAAAAATGTCCATATTAAATGACTCTCCCAAGTCATTCTCTGGATATGTCTAATGAAATTTCTGTTCATCTTCATCAGAATCTTCCAAATTTTACAGTACCTCATCAGTAATCTACATCTTTATTTTCATGATTAAAAAAATATTGAAAATAATGCCTAAAATGCCTGTATACAAATATCTGCAGCCAGATATTTGTATACAGTTCAATTCTGCATTAACACCCTATCTTTATTCTGATTGGCTGACATATGACATATTTTTAGTTTAATTGAATTTTAGCATGGGGTTTGCCAATTCCCATAATGTTGGAAATCTAGCTTAGTGTTAAGTCTGAAATTCTTTGCAAGAATATACAGGTTAAACAAAAACAAATCCATAGATTGAAAAAGACAAATGAAGATATAAAGTTCATAAGATAATGAAATGAATGCCAACTTTATATAACTGGACCATAAGCCAGAGATAATATTAATGTAAGATTTTAATTTAACCCTTTAGCATTTAAACCGGCCGTATCCGACCAAAACCCTCTCACCTCTTTCTGTTTAAACAGGCTGTAACTGGCTGCTCATACTTATATTAAGGTATTGTTCTTAAAATATATAACATCAAAATATCGTAGATTCGATATTATGAGATAATTGTGTAAGATAAAGCCTTTACTGTGAAAATACAATAGTAAATATAGAATA
The DNA here is from genome assembly GCA_964016885.1 of Eledone cirrhosa. NCBI lineage: Eukaryota > Metazoa > Mollusca > Cephalopoda > Octopoda > Eledonidae > Eledone > Eledone cirrhosa. The sequence goes on from OZ024745.1 coordinate 111,614,610, forward strand.
ATGTAAATGCTAAAGAGTTAAGTATAAGCACCTTAAAATGGAGGTTTTGTTCCAGGTGGATTGGTATCAAGAGTTAAACTACAACTTAATGAAGTGAAATATACGTAAGATATCCAATCATTCTGGGTTTAAGCTCCCTTCACAGAAATATGTATCAATAATGGCAAGGAAAATTCAATGATATGTTTATTTTGATTTTAATGACAGCATTCTCTCACTAATACAATGGTTTTAATATTTTAGTATTCTAGTGGATTACCATTCTTCAAAGCAATCAATAACAAACAATAGGGATCTTTTTATCTTCTTTAAATTGACATCCTGTAATTATTACTGCAATCTCCCCCTAAATATATATACATACATTTTTTTCTAGTAACAATAAACTACAACTGAAAAAAGAATACTTCCTAGTGTTCATTTTTTTTTTTGCCCCTAGATTATTATATACAACTAAATATAACTTTGGCTAAAGTAATTTTAGAGAATCCCAGTATTTGTAAGCCTTTGACCCCTAAAAATACTAAGCTAGTAATTAGAAGTATTCACTTTCTTATAGAATTTCTTTATTTAACAATTTCTATGAATGTTTAACATTTATATGGCCTCCAATTTTAGAGAATGGCATGTTGAAAAAAAAACAAAAAAAAACACTTCCAGATATTTTCCTGATAAAGGCCTAAGTATTTAGCCCTCAGTCATATCTGTCACAATGTGGCTGAAGTTATTATGTATTCCATGCAAAATGATTCAAATAGTGCCAAGTAACTTGGCATTGGTTTTGATCATTTTGAATTCTCGGAGCAAACAGTACTATGAAAGCACCAACTTAAGTCAAATCTAAGAATTAGTTGATATAGAAAGTTACAAATTGCAGTCACGTTAATCTTCCTTTCTAGCATTATTCTATTTTATTTTTCAGTTGGACTACCTTGTGAAAACTCCCAACTGTTATTCATCAACAAATTAAATTCACTATGTTGCCAAATTTCTTTCTGAGATGCTTCCAAATCTTTCACCCATCACTGATGTTTCATGAAACAAAAGAATTGTCCTTTCCACAAAAGTTACAACAATCACAACAAAAAACAAAAAAATAAACATCTAAAATTTGAATCTAATCTTATATCATATAAGGTTTAAAAGACAATATTGATGCAGATGTGACTTCAGGTTCACTAGAATAGAATTAGTATCTGTAAATATTAACTAAGTTTTCAGTAGTACAAACTTCAGAATTTATAAAAGATGAAATGCTATTTCATTTATTCATTGGCACTGGTAGTGGAGGTGGTAGTAGTGGTGTTAGTGTGATTGGTAGATTGGTGTCAGTCAAGAGTGGGTGAGCTTGTGCTATGTAGTTTGGGGTTTGTCCTCACTGAGAAGAAGGTAGAGGAAGACAAAGAAGATGGCAAAGAAAAAGAACTACACTTGACATTTGGCAAATCAACAAGTGGTTTAGTGAGAGTAAACTTATAGACTAACAATAAAATGGTGTATAATTCAACACATCTTACTTTATATGTAGATACTACCAAATGTAAAGGATTGAAATTATTTAATTGAAATATATTCCACTGGCATGAAATAGATACTAGTGTTAAGAGTCAGTTTGCTCTTTCTTTGTCATATTTACAATAATACCACAGAAATAAACATGTTATTTTGAAAACTAAAAGCCTCAACCGAAATTCTTTTCCTGTTCATATAGTCTCATCAGTTAATTACCTATAACTTATAAAGTCACAAAACAGCACAGCTCCAATGACTTTCAGACACATTTTTCATGCTCAGCATTGCTGAAGCATGGAACAAACTGCCTGCATTAGTTGTTAACTGTCGGAACACTGCATCCTTCAAAATTTCCTTGCTTCCCGAAATTCGTCAATACTACACTTGATATTCCCCCTCCATACACATGCACACATGTATATGAGTGTATATCATGACTAATACACTGTTCACTTTTCTAACATTAGTACATTATTCTATGTACTATACATGCACCTTTGATGAGTTATAATGGACCTGAGCACTGTATACAATCATTTTCATTATTATTAAAATAAAGGGCGGTGGATTGGCAGTATCAGTAGAGGGTCGGACGCCATGCTTTGCAGCAAAGAGTTGCGGCCCTTTATGGTCTTAGTTCAAATCCCACCGAAGTTAACTTTGCCTTTCATCCTTACGGGGTCGATAAAATAAAGTACCAGTAATACACTAAGATAATTGCTGGCCTTGTGCCAAAAGTAGAAACAATTATTATTAAAATAAAGCACCAGTAATGCACTGGGATAATTGCTGGCCTTGTACCAAAAAGTAGAAACAATTATTATTATTATGTGGATTGACAGTATTGGTAGAGGGTCGGACACCATGCTTTGATGCAAAGAGTTACGGCCCTTCCCATTCTGAGTTCAATTCCCGCCGAGGTTAACTTTGCCTTTCATCCTTACAGGGTCGATAAAATAAAGTACCAGTAATACGCTGGGTAATTGCTGGCCTAGTGCCTAACGTAGAAACAATTATTATTATTTATTAGGAAAATGGATAGAAATAGTGTAGGCTGCCCAATTTTTAAAACGGTCGCCTATTCAGATCACAAATTTGTGATCTGTTTAGTTGACCTTGATAAAACGCGTAGGTTGGGACTGGGTTACTGGAAGCTGAACATGTCATTTCCGGCACGTAAGGCTTACAGGGACCGAGTCAACAATTTAGTTAAGCAAAAGTTGACAGGGGGGATCATCAACAACAGATGGTGGGGAGCTCTCAAAAGAGAGATTAGAGTAACTTCGATAGAGTTCAACAAAGAACTAGCGTTAGAGAAAAATAGAAAGGAGTGGGAGCTGGTAGATAAGTTAGACGAGGCCATTTGTAGTGGCATTGCAACTAACGTGTTAACAGTGAGAATGGCATTAGACCATTTCTTCAATATGAAACACGAAGGTTGCATTGTGAGAGCTAAGGCACGTGCGCTGAGAAACGAAGGAACCAAAGCTGTTCGATGGGCCCGCATGGTGGAGGTGCAGCGTGGTAATAAAACCACAATTCGGTCTTTGGCGGACCGAGACGGACACGAGATAAGCGATTCCAAGCGGATGTGTGAGGCTTTTCGCCAGCACTTTGCTCAGTTGTTCGGAGAGAGTGGCAAGTCAGAGAGAGAAGCGGATTTCAGTCCCTACCTTGACGGCTTGTCGCGCATCTCGACGATCGACGCTGAGCGCTGCAAAAGGATGATTACTTCAGTGATACATGCGATACATCATAGAGATGGTAGGGTGAGGCACTGATCAATTTAGATCGATCGAAAGCATTCGATAGGGTCGACCATCAAAGCAGCTGGCTTCGACCGTCTTCAGAAGCTGGATCGCTGCAATGCACAGCGGCACACGCTTGGTGGTCAAGGTTAATGGCCACCTCTCAGAACCATTTTGGCTCTCCCAATCGGTCCGTCAAGAGTGCCCTCTCCCTTCCCTTCTGTACGTATTGGCTCTCGAACCTTTACTGCGGAAGCTGGAACTGTTGCAGGGCAACCCGCTCGAACCGAGACGTGGAAAGGCGGTGTCAGCTTATGTGGACAACATCACCGTGATGGTGTCGGACACCTCAGAAATCGAGGTGGTCGACACCTTATTGAAGGAATATGAAAGGTTGACAGGAGCCAAACTTAACCTGGAGAGGCAACCCTATGCCATCCAACAGCGTCGTGGGGCACTGGACGGACGGACCGGTAAAGTTGCTCGGGATTTGGTTTGGACAAGACCTACAGGTGGGAAAGGATTGGGATGAGGTAATGAGCAGAGTAGCCAGTCTCATCCAAAAATGGGCTGGGAGGAAGCTATCACTGAAAGGTTGTGCGGAGGTGGAAAATGCGTACATCGCATCCGTCATCTACTACCGCCTGACTGTCGTGCCTTGCCCCCCGTCCGCGCCTCGTCAAGTTGGAACGGCTCCTCTTCAAATTCTTGTGGAATGGACAAGTTCCGTTGGTGAGGCAGTCCATCTGCTGCCAGTACCCTCTACATGGAGGGCTGGGCATGCCGTGGCTAATGATGCGCAGATATGCGCTGAGGCTGCGACATCTCCAAATATTCTGCCTAAATGGTGAACAGGTGTGGTCGCCGTTTATCAGACGGGCCTTTTCGCAGCTCGTTTCTTTGACTGAGCTGCAGTCCTGGGTCAAGAAGAGACCCAGACTGGATGACTGGCACCTGGAATGTTGCCAGGCACTCACTGCCCTCTACCAAGCGGGCAATGCGATCAGTGGCACTTCCACTCTCGAGTTCTCTAGAGGATTAGTGGCAGGCAAGTGCGATGATGCACTCGGAGAAGCTTTGGGCCTCAAGTAAGTCGAACTGAGCAGTCTGTACCGGAGGACTTTTGAGCCGGGGACAATGGACAATTTCCTGAAATCCCTCGCTTGGCAGTGCTACTGGGGGGGCACTGCCGGTTCAGGATAAACTCTACAGGCACGGAAGTGCTGTCAGACGGACCTGCCCAAGATGCGCACAGAACGACGAAACCGTTCTGCACGCACTTGTCCAATGTCCGTGCATTACTGACTTGTGGAGTTATGTCGAACAGCTACTGTCGCGTGTGGAATGAATCCGGCTATCGGCCGAGTCCATAGTGAAGATCGACCCGCCGCCTTCCTTAGGTCAGGAAATTTTCCTCTGTCTGGTGGCAGTTGCGAAAGAGGTTATATGGGGGACCAGATTAAAAGGACTGAAGACAGACACTTTTCTCTTCAGCCAATCCCTCATCAACTTCAAGTTTCACCTGGAAAGGAAGGTGAGGGTGAGGAGAGAAGTGCTTCCCCCCCCCCCCCCCAGTAGATTTGCTAAAAGGTGGAAGAATGTGGCGAGAATGGCTCGTGTGAATTGGCCTACTCTGACCATGCGCCTATAGGCTAGCTAACTTGAGGAGCAAGGTGCTCTTCCTGGGTGCCCTAGAAGCGCAGGGTGGTTTAGGAATGGTGCGGTACCTGAGTCACTCCTGGGTCGTCCACCCCCTATCGGGGAATGTATTTTGTTATATTTATGCATAGTTTATTTTATATTTTTTATATCTTCATTGTTAAATTAGTCTTGCCATTGTGCACTTTTACTCGACCTTATTGTAAACTCCCATTGTCCCTGTCTTTGTATTGTCCCCTACATGTCGGCCCATGTGGCTAATAAATGAAATCATTATTATTATTTATTTGTACTTGTGTTAATGTTTACCTGAGATGAGTTGAGCTAGCTCCAGCAAGTAATTCCACTGGAGTTGATTGAGCTAACACTGACCTAAAAAGTTGCTCTATATAGCATGTGCAACTTGATCACCTCCACTAAATGGGATCAAAAGTTAAAGTGAGAGTTTGATACAACTGTTCAAATTGTTGCCTAAAATTCATTATGCATCTGTTCTAAGATCTGCAAGTATCTTATGGCAGGTCAGCCTTCTCCAAGACACAACTGTCTCAATATTTAGCAACTTCCTTGGTCAGTACTTCCATTCTGACTGTAGACATTTGATGGCAATGAAATACTACTGCAGATCACGCTATCCCAATGTGTGTATATTTGCAGCAGGAGATTGGATGCAAAATGTATATCTTCAATGAAACTCATAAAAAATTACCTGCAACATCGTTTAACATCCATTTTCCATGCTAGCATGGATAGGACGGGTTGTCCTTTGTGAGAGATCATGTTGGAGGACCATGTTTTGCTCACACAGGAATAATTTTGGCTTGGTTTCTACAGCTGGATGCCCTTCCTAACACCAACCTCATTTACAGTGTATGCTGGGCACTTTTTGTCATGACACCTACCCAACCACTTTACAAGCAAATAAAGGTACCTCCCTGTCTTTACACCACCTGCTAGAAATAGCAGCCAAATTTCTCTCAAATCACATCATACCATCTTTAAAATAAGGGAATGACTCATTATTAGACTGAAAGAAAAAATGACAGGATAGAAGGATGATCATAGGTCTTCTCAATAAAGACTCATCTAGAATGAAATGATAACAAGGAGTGAACTAACCCTACCCAGTTAACTTTATTCCTCAGTCTAAGAGGGTCAATCAATGAAAACTAGAAGTTAAACTTTACTTCCTTAGATTAACTAATAAAACACATATACATACATATTAATGATTCTGCTGTTTAATAATTATCAACTGTAGGGGGAGGGGGTTCCCCTCTACCCTTCTTTTTAATTCCATTTAACAATTTAATTTAATCCAACAAATTTCCTCAAATTGTTTTCTTATTCTATGATCTGTAGTAGTCTAAACAATAAACCTAACAATGTAATTTTTCTTATGCATTTGAATCTATTCATCTTGTATAATAGTTATGGGCCTGTCCCTTCCTAGAGAGAAACAGATGAAGACAAAAGAGAAAAAACAAACACAAATACAAAAAGAAAAACTTAAATATTAATTTAGAAAACACTTTTTTTATTATGCTGTCAGCTGTTCTACTTTAAAAGATATCAGTTGCTTTTGAGCCTCGCTGGAGGAGACATCATCATAATGATGATGATGATGGTGGTGGTGGTGATGAAGATGATGATGATATAGTGGCAGCAGCAAACTGATAATTTTATGATGACAACAGCCTATTGAAATGGTTCAATAGAATGGCAATAACCAATCAGAACATTTGATCTGACAACAGTAGATGTTGGAGAAATTCTAATGGAACTATGAGCATTCAATAAAACCAGAAGCAGACAATTGATGAGGCAGGATATCGCCAAAGTCAATTAATGACATCAAATACGATGGCAAAAGCTAATTAACGATGTTAAATGTGATAACAAAAGCTAATTGGTGATACATGATAGCAACCATAAATTGGTGATATCAAAATATGGAGTTAAAAGTCAAGACACCATGTTAAATATGGTAGCAACAGCCATTTTTATGATATTAAGTATGACAATCAATTATATTAAGTACTAGGAAAGAGAGAAGGGGAGGAAAGGAGGGTGGTGGTGGTGAGAGGTCGGGGTGGCAGGCAGGCAGACAGCGCTGGGCAGACGGACAGATGGAGAGACAGACAAGCAGACCAATTAATGATGTTGAGGATGATTTTGAACAGCAAAGTGATGGTGTTTAAATGCATTTTCAACACAGCCAGTTAGTGTAGTGATAAATATGTTAAACTGTGATGGTAATGATGTATATGGTGACCCCCACCACAGCCAATTAGTGTAATAATATATATGATAAATTGTAACGATATATGTTAAATTGTAATGATATATATGTTAAATATATGTTAAATTGTAATGATACATACATCAAATTGTAATAATATATGTTAAATTGTAATGATACATATGTTAAATTGTAATAATATATACGTTAAATTGTAATGATACATATGTTAAATTGTAATGATATATATATATATGTTAAATTGTAATGATACATATGTTAAATTGTAATGATACATATGTTAAATTGTAATGATACATATGTTAAATTGTAATGATACATATGTTAAATTGTAATGATATATATATATATGTTAAATTGTAATGATACATATGTTAAATTGTAATGATATATATATATGTTAAATTGTAATGATACATATGTTAAATTGTAATGATATATATATATGTTAAATTGTAATGATACATATGTTAAATTGTAATGATATATATGTTAAATATATGTTAAATTGTAATGATACATACATCAAATTGGAATAATATATATGTTAAATTGTAATGATACATATGTTAAATTGTAATGATATATATATATGTTAAATTGTAATGATACATATGTTAAATTGTAATGATATATATATATGTTAAATTGTAATGATACATATGTTAAATTGTAATGATACATATGTTAAATTGTAATGATATATATATATATATGTTAAATTGTAATGATACATATGTTAAATTGTAATGATACATATGTTAAATTGTAATGATATATATATATGTTAAATTGTAATGATACATATGTTAAATTGTAATGATATATATGTTAAATATATGTTAAATTGTAATGATACATACATCAAATTGGAATAATATATATGTTAAATTGTAATGATACATATGTTAAATTGTAATGATATATATATATGTTAAATTGTAATGATATATAAATATGTTAAATTATAATGATACATATGTTAAATTGTAATGATATATATATATATGTTAAATTGTAATGATATATATATATATATATATATATATATATATATATATGCCCCAGCATGGCCTCAGCCGGATGGCTGAAACAGGTAAAAGAGTATAAAAGAGTATGTTAAATTGTAATGGTATATATATGTTAAATTGTTATGATATATATATGTTAAATTGTTATGATATATATATGTTAAATTGTAATGATATATATCTGTTAAATTGTAATTATATATATATGTTAAATTGTAATTATATATATATGTTAAATTGTAATTATATATATATGTTAAATTGTAATGGTATATATGTTAAATTGTAATGATATATATGTTAAATTGTAATTATATATATATATGTTAAATTGTAATGGTAAAGGGAGAGAAGTGACAAGACTAAGTATGGTAGAAAAATGGGTGATATCCAATACTGATATATATATATATATATATATATATACCAGCTGTTTATTAACAAAGAATATATTAATTAATGGTGCCAAATACTGCAGCAATTTCTGATGCTAATCACATTCAAAGTTATAACAAACAATTTGTATGGTTTTATTTATTTTTTGTTTGTTGTTTTTTTTTTATTCTTTTCTTTCTTTTTTTTTACTTGTTTCAATCATCAGTCTGTAGTCGTGCTATGGTACCGCCTTGACTTAGTTGATTATATCGACTCAGAACTTATGTTTTTTACAAGTCTGGCACTTAGCCTATCGATCTCTTTTTGTCGAACTGCTAAGTTATGGAACATAAACATAGGCACAAACATAAATATAGATACAAACATACACACACAAACAAATATACAAATATATATGTGAACAAATTGGGAAACAAAAATGTGTAGGGGGGGGGGGGGGGGGAGGTTCTGCATAAAATGCATATAAATAGAGTTCCATAGTTTGAATATGGTGAGTGTAGAGAAAACAAACTTCAATCAATCGAAACTATCCTGGTAATTTCACAAGTTGCAATGTAAATCCAAACATAAACGTAAACACAGATACACACACACACACATGCAATGACTGACATGCACACACACACATGCATTTTTTTGTGTTATAAATGTTGACTAACCAGGGGGACTGACCCCTTATCAAAAGCCTGCATTGCATTGGAAATATTACATAACAACCTTATTACTAAAGATGCAGTCTGATGAAGTCAGAGAAATTCACAATTATTATTATTATTATTATTATTATTATTATTATATGCAGCTGTAGAAATCAAGCCAAATCAGTTCCTGTATGAGCAAGGCATGGTCAGCCAACCAGACACTGCCCACAACAGGACAACCCGTCTAACCCATGCTAGCGTGGAGGAACGGACGTAAAACGGTGATGATGATGATGATCATACATATAATATCATCATCAGCATCGTCATTTGATATTCATTTTCCCTGCTAACAAGGGTTGGACAGGTTATCAGACAAAGTCAGTATTCGAGCAGAGCTACAGGCTTCTCAGATGGGTCAAGGGTTTGCATCTTGCTTACATATGTTCCTACACCCTACTGAGGAGTGCTCAGACAAAACAAGGACCCACATCTCACATACATTCCCATGCTCAACTGAGTTCATTTTGTTGGGGCACAAGCACTAGGGATGTTGTTATGTTTCTGACACAGTTAATGAGTCTTTCCAACTCTTTATTTGGCAGGTTTTCTATGGATAGATACCAACCACTTTACAGAGTATACTGGGTATGTTTATCAAGTAAATAGGCATCCACACAGTTTCCATCCACCAAATTTCACTCACAAGGCAACAGAAAAAGACATTTACCCAAAATAATAATTTGTTTATATTATTTATAAGAAAATATATATTCTCTTTAACTTTAGCAGATAGAAAACGAAGTACACAATCCCTGGAAAACTTTTAATTAAAGTCAAAACTAGTTGCGATTAATCTTCACTTTTACATTCTATTTTCATAGCAACATTAAATATACAGAGTGGTTATAATTAACTTACAGCAATGGCATGCTTGATTTAATGCAAACAAGAAGTGTTTAGAACATTTAATGTAGCTATATAAACTTACATGAGTTGCTTATGTTTTACTTTTGGAATAAAGTTTAATAGCACTATGGATTATTTTTATTTGCATTTCTTAATAGTAACCTAATTACAGCCTTCCCTGTATGTGGCTTAGTGGTTAAGGTGTTGGCTTCATGACTGAATGGTCGTGAGTTTGATTCCTGGGCTGAGCGGTGAGTTGTGTACTTCAGCAAGACATTTTATTTCCCATTGCTCCAGTCCACTCAGCCGGAAAAAAATGAGTTGCAACGACATTGACGCCATGCTGTATTAGACCAAGCCTTTCCCTTGGATAAAATTGGTGGCATGGAAAAGGGAGACTGGCATGCAAGGGCAACTGCTGGTCTTCCACAAAATAGGAACTTTTCAGGTGTAATATCATGGTCAAACATTACAGAAGGGAGCCCTCCTACTGTATATCTATAAAACCTATTGTCTCTGATTTCTTTAACCATATTCATCATCTTATTTAATGTGCTTTCCATAATTCTAGCTGGATGCCCTTCCAATCACCAACCACTTTACAGCGTGGAGTGAGTGCATTATTCATGCCACCAGCACTAGAAAGGTTGCCTAACTGGACTCAAAAGTCCTCTCCACCCTATATCAATTTTTATTTGGAGTGTCTATTCTCCTAGATGGGTTGCTTTCACTACAGTCATTTTTTAATCAGAGTCACTGTCCTCCTAGAGAGGTTGCCTTCACTACAGCCTGTGGATTCCATGTTTTCCCATGTAGTTGTTTCAAACTACAGCCACTGTCCTCATAGATGCGTTGCCTCCATTGCAGCTTATGGAGTTCTCGTCTGTCCTTTACTCATAAACATGGTGTGTTGGTACTTTTATTAGATCCCAGTCATCAACCTTGTCAGATTATGTAAAAAAAAAAAAAGGAGGGATGAATTGGATAAGTAACCTATGATATATGGTGTCTGAACAAATGACAGGACAGTCATGGTTGGAATGTTTTGATTTAGAGGGCATATGTCTGCTAAATTGCAGCTGACCTTCAGCTATCTATATAGAGATTTCAAATAATTAAACAAACAAAAGAAACCACATGTATGGAAAAAAGTTGGAAACAAGTCAGATTTAAATGTTAAAACTGACAACATAAATTACTGAATATACTTGTATATAAGCTGAGAAATATGTCACACAAGAAAAATAAAAAAATAAAAATTGATGAGTCGGCTTATATTCGAGGTCAATATTTTGCTGATTTTCACCAACTTCAAAATCCTACATAAATGAGGTGCAAAATTATTTTCACTTTAGAGGTGAATATTTACACTGGTTTCACTTTGGAGGTGAATATTACATTAATTTCACTTTTGACATGAATATCTATTTCTTTTTGTTTTTGATATGTTTAGAATGAATATGGCCTCCAAAATGGTCAGAAATTGGTTTAAAAAATCATTATATAATGGAGTTGTGAAACAAAAACTACACTCTAAAGAACACTTAAAACATTTTAGATATCAAAATATTAAAACTTCATAGCTACATTCTTCACTCATGAGAATTTCAAAAATGCACCCCTAAACATAATGTGTTGAATACCTGCCTCGACTTATAAATGGGGTTTAGATTTTTGCCTATATCACAGGCATAAAATAGGGGTCGGCTTATATTCAAATCAGCTTATATTTGAGTATATATTGGTAAACCTTTGGTACATCTATTATGTTGATTCCATAGGACAACTACAGTCTTCTTTGAACTTTGCTCAAAAAACAACAGACAATATTTCTGCTTTATATGTGAGTTTTTAGAAGCAAGGTACACCATCTACCTGTAAAACTAAACTCCCATTTACCAAATTTCGCTCACATGGCTACAGTAGAAGACATTTGCCCAGAGTAGCATGCAGTGGGAATGAACCAAAAATCAGTTTGTATATATTATTTATAAACCACTCGCAAATTTCAAATTTTGAAAATTTTACTTGAACATCAAGTAAAATTGGAAAATTGATGTAAAACAATTAAAAAGTGTTGGGGAGAGACTAAAGAGTGTTGGAGAGAGACTAAAGAGAGAGAGGGAGAGAGGAAGAGAGAGAAACACAGAAAAACATGAAGAAATAAGACTTACTAACCTGTTTGGTATCAATTGTACATTCAATCTGTAAATAAAAGAATAATAACTTTAATATGAGATTCTTCTTTTGTAATAGCAGGCTTGACTTGCTAAAAATAACAGCCAGATCTGCCTCAAATTTCACTAAACCATCTTTAAAAAATGGACACATTGAATAACATGAATCTTGGGTAATAATCAAAAGAATGCGATTGTGAATACAAGTAGCCAAATTGAGGTTCTTCTGAAGGGTTTTTGGGTAATGTTATCAATAACATGGGTAGCTGAGATCTCAGAGAGTGCATATGCAAAACGTAAATGGAAAACAATACGCCAAATGATACAGTTCAATGAAGATATATAGTAGTTTAAATCTTTTTGATGTTTTTGATATTAGTCCTTCATCAGAAGATAGAATGAGAAATAACAGAAGAAATAGATATATTTCTTTATTTGCCACAAGGGCGCAAAAAGATGGGGACAAATACAGAGTGGGGAGTTTACATATATGCATGTAAAAAAAATAGAATTAATAACAAATAACAATTAACAATTGAAATCCCCAATAGGGGGGAGGCGTTACACATGGGTTGTACACACCCCAAAAAAATGTACAACCCTCATCTCCAGGAGCACGAAGAGTGAGCGCTCCTTTCCTCTCTTCCTCTTTTTCCTCAACCTACAGGTTTATATAAAGAGAAGGCCCAACCACTCGGGCCATCCTTGCCACATTCACCCACCTTTCGTAAAATTTGAGGTGCAGCACCTCTCCCTCCACTCTGATTCTTCTTCTAAAATGATATTTGAAGAAGCGAACCAGTTGTTCACCGGAGAGAAAGGTGTCTGACCACAACCCTTTCAGTCTCGTCCACCATATAGCCTCTTTCACCATAGCCATTATACAGAGGAAAACCACCTCTCCTTCGTTTTTGAAGGAAGGTGGCGGTTTGATCGCAATAATGGACTCGGTGGTCAACCAGATTTGTCCCACCCGCGACAGTAGTCGTTCTGCATAGCTCCACAGGTCGGGCAGTGTACAAATGCGTGCGCGACGGTTTCCTCGTCCCGCACGCATCTCGGACAGATCTTTTTCGAGGGATCCCTGCCCAGGTGCCCGTGTCTGTAGAGCTTGTCTCGAACGGGTAGAGCTCCTCGGTAGCACTGCCAGGCCAGGGACTTTTGGAAGTTGTCCATTGGTCCCGGGTGGAATGTCCTACCAAACAGACTGGCCAGTTCGTCTTCCTCTACACCGAGAGTTTCTCCGAGAGTGTCGTCGCACTTGCTGCGGACTAACCCTTTATAGAATGATGAGGTGGAGTCTCCACTGATCGCCGGGTCCGTTTGCCAGAGGACTGTGAGCGCCTGAACAGAAGAAATAGATAGATAAAGATATACAAGAGTGGATATGAATATCTCTATATATATAAAACTGAGGATGTCTGTGTGTGTGTGTGTGAGTTTGAATCCCTAAAACTCGAGAAGTACCCAGCCGATTTTTTTCAAACTTTACATATATGTTACTTATGTTTCAGGGAGTGTTATGCACATAAAACTTTTGATCCCATAAGTGAATAACTGCGTTTTTTCAGCTTTTTAGGGGTTTCTTGAGGTGTTACGTCAGACCGATTTCCTTGAAATTGTAACTATGTATTAGTCAGTCTCTTTTTCATACCGTAAGCAAAGAAAATCCAATTTTTTTATGGCCTAGGGCTCGCATTAGGTGAAAAACTTCATTTTTTTAGGGCTTTTTTTCGGTTTATTTTCTTTACATATTGTCCAGGCATGCACAGTTTTTCCACGATTAGGCCTGTTGGCGGCCCGCGTTTCAAAATATTTTATCCCGTGCAACGCCGGGTTCCACTGTTAGTATAGAATAAAGTTGAACATAAATTATGTGATTTGGATGTTACTTTCCTTAAAAAGTTGTCCAAATCTAATTTATTCACTGTTTCTATTTCTAATCAATGAAACTGAAGAATATTAGAAGCTTCTTCTACCATTCAATGTAAGTTCAACTCCAAGATTCTTTAATTAGTTTCTGAGTCACTTGAGACAACTACTATGCTGTAACAAAGTGTCATAGAGTATGTTTTATAAACACAAATGGATCTATGTTCACCTTAACACTTTAGCATTCACATTACTCCATATATACTATTATATTTTCATGGTAAAGGCTTTACCTCGCATAATTATCTCACAAAATGTCGAATCTATGAGATTTTGAAAGTATTTATTTTGAGAACAATACCTTAACATCAGTTTGAGTGACCAGTTACAGCCAGTTTCAACAGAAAAAGGTAGAGAATTCTGGCCGGTTTTGGCCGGTTTGAACATTAAAGGGTTAACACTTTAGTATTTAAACCAGCAGTATCTGGCCAGAATTCTCTCACCTCTTCCTGTTCAAACTGGCTGTAACTGGCCACTCATACTGATGTTAAGGTATTGTTCTCAAAAGAAATACCATCAAAACCTCATAGATTGAATATTATGTGAGATAAAACCTTATGCGTGAAAATATAATATTAAATATAGAGTAATGTAAATGCTAAAGGCTTAATGATGGCAAAGAAACCATGATGTCACATGGCATCATGCCAAGACAGGCTTTCCAACTTGCAGCAGAATGATGACTCTAAATAAATATTTGGGGGCTGAAGTTATATGGCACTTGGTGTACTGTAATAACTTTTCAGCAAATTATCTCCAGAAGCTGTTTTGAATTGTCAGCTGATTCTAGCAAAGGAATGAGTGTCATAATTCTTTATTTCATTTACGCGTGCGCGCGCGCACACGCGCACACACACACACACACACACACACATATATAATTCAATAGTGATTCTAAAACCTAGATTACGAAAAATAATGTAACATCATGTTACCTTAGACTTAGAAACTCCTCTCTACTACCCATACCACAAATCTAATGAATCCCTTAGATGTACAGATGTTACATTCTTTCTTTGTAATCTAGGTCTTAGAATTACTATTGAGTCTAACATAACTAGGGCCAATTTTTTAGCTGTTACCTTCGAACTCAACTGAGGTACATTCATTTAGAAACTTCCCTCTAATACTTGTACCACACACAATTCAACATTTTAATAAAAGTATGTATACATTTTGGGGGACATGTATATATATATATATATATATATATATATATATAACAAAAATTGTTGTTTAGCCCCAGGTCAGTCCTGATCCAACAGACCTTTGATCAAAGGCATTCCAGTTGTGTGCCTGCAATCAAATAGCTAAGGCAGAAAATTGACAGAATTGATTAAATATTTTGCAGTATTTGTTCTGGTTCTCTGCATTCTGAGTGCAAATTCTGACACGGTCAACTTTGCCTTGCATCTTTTTGAGATCGATAAAATACCAGTCTAATACTGGAGTTAATTCTTTCTTTATATCTCTTTCTCACTACCTTTCTCTGGAAGAAATTAAGTTAGGGATGGGATCTGCATGGTTTAAATGCACAAGATGGTGTCCCTTTGACCCAAATAAGAGTTCAAGACCAGTGAGATGATGAGATGAGCTATCTAAGACTACATGTCTATCTTTCTTTTAAAAACAGCTGGGTATGAGTGGAAGGATATGTTGCTATTATTTCTTGGTAGGGCGGTGGATTGGCAGTATCGGTAGAGGGTCATACGCCATGCTTTCCAGCATAGTTACGTCCCTTTACGATCTGAGTTCAAATCCCGCCGAGGTTGACTTTGCCTTTCATCCTTACGGGGTCGATAAAATAAAGTACCAGTAATGAACTGGGTAATTGCTGGCCTTGTGCCTAAAGTAGAAACAATTATTTCTTGGTGGTTGAGTGAAGAATACTAGTGTTCCCTTGTTGGCTAATACCACAGCAGTTTTATGCCTCTGTAAGAAATCATTATCTCCAGAGGACATAGTTATAAAAATAAGTAAAAATTAATATCTGCAGGTAATACTTGAGTAATCTAAAGCTGTTATCATTTACAGTTTAATTACTAGAACAATTAGAAGCAATCAGAAAACTGAGACTTAGCTAGAGACACAGAAAAATAAGATTAAAAAAATATTAAAACAGTTTTACTGTGTTCTTTTTCTTTTCTTTTTTTTCATACATAATTTATATTCAACTTTAAGAACATAAAATTTATTTATATCATAATAAATAAACTTTTACTCCATAAGAGGAGGAGGATTCTAACCTATAGAGAATTATAGAGGATAATTTAAATATCATGCTTCGTTACCAAAAATACATGAATACATACATACACACAAACATGAATCTATCGTGATAATGGTAAGTACTGAGAAGATAAGCAAGTAATTGCAATATATTAAAAGAGTGCATTGGACATATTAGTAATATGTTTTATTAATGGTAACATGAGCAGAATAAACAAGAATGAAATTTTGGAAGAGAATAAAAGAGAAATAAATAAATATATAAATAAATAAAAATTATAAGCATTAAATCCCTTAATCATTTAATAAAGAAATAATTTGAAATTTGCAGGTAAGGGAAGAGATAGGAGATAGATAGATATTTTTTCGAAAACAACCAAGTTTAATCATAGGTGAAAAAAAAACAAAAAAGCCAAGCTTTACATAGATAATATTAAACAAAACACCGACATCTGTGCTCAGCAATATGAAATTCTCAATTTTCAATATTAGCACTCTTGTCACCAATATGTTTTCAAATTAAGTGAACAGATGAAAAGCCACCTATGAGGTGAAATGAGACAGAAGCTGCTATTTTCAGCAAATTACACTTAAATTAACAACAAATTGTTTACTTATTTCTTATGTACAAGATCCAACTATGATTAGGTAAAATGGGGAGGGGAATAAATAGATAAATCAGAATGGCTATGAGCAAACTGTGACTTTAAATGAAGAAATTACAAGAACAATGCGTGGGGGGGGGGGGGGTACATACATCTTTCTCACCATCACCCATCTTTTCTGTGAATATCTGCTTCTTATGCTGCTTCTTATTCAATCTCCCAACCAACAACCAACTTGTAGCTACGACTATCTGTCGTTAATTACAGCAACCCATACCACCCCCGCTCTTATTATTCTGTTTCGGTGGATTGGCATTATCGGTAGAGGGTCGAACGCCATGCTTTGAAGCATAGAGTAACCTCCCTTTATGATCTGAGTTCAAATCCCGCCGAGGTTAACTTTGCCTTTCATCCTTACAGGGTCGATAAAATAAAGAACCAGTAATACACTGGGATAATTGCTGGCCTTGTGCCAAAAGTAGAAACAATTATTCTGTTTCTCACAACAGATCCACACTTATACTCTCTTTCATTTCACCTTCTTTTCATCCCCATCGTTCACATTTTTTGAAAGAACAGAAACAAAGGACATGGCAGCCTCTCTAGTGCTGGTGACATAATAAAATACACCCAGTACACCCTGTAAAGTTATTGGCAAATGAATGGAAAAGTGTAGAATTGAGATAATTCATTAGTCATGTTGAGGATATAACAGCCTCTACTTCAATTTACGTGTGACAATAAAAATAAATTTGATACTGATTTATATGTCAACAAACTCAATACAATCAGATAGATGGACAAATTCAAACCCAGTGTTTATCAATGGCACTGTTGTACTACTAAAGACTGTTTGTTTTTACCTGTACCACATCCTTAGCAAATAAACTTTGTTAAATCTGGCTTTCCCAAAACTGAAATAAGGCTGCCAAGAAGATAAAAACAGAAGAAAGATGAGACAGGAAAATTTTTCACAAGTGCTAAGCACACAATAAAGCCAAACAGTAATATATCAGCATACAATGAACTGAATTGGCAGAGTCGTTAGAACATTGGATAGAATGCTTTGTGGTATTCATTCTGGCTTTCTGTTCTCTAAGTTCAAATCCTGTCAACGTCAACTTTCCCTTTCATCCTTTCGAGGTCAATAAAAAAAGTACCCGTCTCGTACTGGGTCAATTCTTCCTCTATATTTTTTTATCACTTCCATTTTCTCACTTTCTACCCTTCTCTGGAAGAAATCTGGTTTATTCTGACCTGGAGAAACATGGGCTCTACCAGATTTTAAAATGCTCTAGAAATGCTGTATATCAATGTGGCACCTCTATGGCACCCTAAGGATTTACTAGACCATACATACAATGAATATGCAACCGTAATATCTTTCTATGACAGTAGTATAGAATTGCACGCAAAAGCAAATCAGGTAAAATAAAACATAAAACCTAAATGAACTTCACCTGCAGACTAACACTCATGAATCAGCACTGATTTTAAATATCCAACATCTTTATCTTTAAATATATAAACAACATTTTTTTTAGATATGAAAGTTTTTAGTAAACTAAATAACATTGGTTACTTAACAAATAGAGTGATTTAATCAATAGAAAGAAAAAGGTACAATGCAAAGAATATTTTAAATAAATGAAAATGAGATAAAACTGAAGATTGCTCAGGAGAGAGATTAGCTAATTTGAATTACACTATAGAAAAGAAAAACAGAAAATAACAACAGCTTCTTGCTTTATGATATAACTAGCAGAATGGCCCGGCGTTGCTCGGTATTTTCTCTAAGGTTCTTATATATTTGATATATATTTATCCTTATCGAGCCTCGTGAAATAAATACGTTTGTTTATATTTTGTTATTGCGTATGCAAAAATATCTGTACACGAATATATAATTATATATATATATATATTAAAATAACAGATTAAAGTTTAAACAAAGAATCGCTGCTTTCACTCTTAACGGGATCTTCTGAAACTAAAAAATCAATCTGTGAACGCAGAAGTAAATATTTCGAAAAACGTTACACACTACATATATATATATATACACACACTATATATATATAGATATATACACACACACACACAGTGTCATAATGTCGTAATGCAGACAGCCAGACATACAGACAGATATTATAAGGGCGCAACATTATATCTATGTATCTATCTAAAAAGAAAGACTAAGAATTATAGAGAGAGATCGCTAAATCGCCTAATGCGGTCCGTAGGGCATTGAAAATTTGAAATTTTTTTTCTAAAAACACTCACAGGACCATAAGTATTACATGCGTAAAGTTTGAAAACAATCGGTTGGGTGGTTCTCGAGTTCTAGGGAGCTGACAGACAGACAGACATTATACTGAGAATAGGTTCTATTTCTACTAAGGAAAGACAGTGGAATATTCAGGAAGGAATTGATAGAGATAATGATAAGTATCAGCAACAACAAATAGGATTATTGGAGAGGAGGCTGAGGCAGTAAGTGAAAGACAAGAAAAAAGTAGAGAGAAATAACTAGTAGCAGAAATGTACGTATGTACCTGTAACTCTTGATGGAGGTCATAGGGGCAGTGTTGGCATACAGCATGTCTGAACACAGACAATTTCTTCCAGAGAAGGAGAGAGTGAGTGAAAAAGAGAGACAAAGAAAGAATCGACTCCAGTACTGAACGGGTACTTTTTTTTATTAACCTCAAAAGAATGAAAAAAGTTGAGCTCGGTGGGATTCAAACTCATGGAGTGCAGAGAGCCAGAGTGGAGTGCAGAGAGCCAGAATGGAGTGCAGAGAGCCAGAATGGAGTGCAGAGAGCCAGAATGGAGTGCAGAGAGCCAGAGTGGAGTGCAGAGAGCCAGAATGGAGTGCAGAGAGCCAGAGTGGAGTGCAGAGAGCCAGAATGGAGTGTAGAGAGCCAGAATGGAGTGCAGAGAGCCAGAATGGAGTGCAGAGAGCCAGAATGGAGTGCAAAGAGCCAGAATGGAGTGCAGTGAGCCAGAATGGAGTGCAGAGAGCCAGAGTGGAGTGCAGAGAGCCAGAGTGGAGTGCAGAGAGCCAGAGTGGAGTGCAGAGAGACAGAATGGAGTGTAGAGAGCCAGAATGGAGTGCAGAGAGCCAGAGTGGAGTGCAGAGAGCCAGAGTGGAGTGCAGAGAGACAGAATGGAGTGCAGAGAGCCAGAGTGGAGTGCAGAGAGCCAGAATGGAGTGCAGAGAGCCAGAATGAATGTTGCAAAGCATTCCATCTGCCGTTCTAACAACTCTGAGCAAACAACTAGATTGACAGATAAATAATGGCGTTTTGGAGGCATATTTTCCTCATGAGTGACCCTCAGAAGTATCTCCACTTCTAGGGAATTTGTTATGTTTGAATTTTTAAATGTTTATTTTTTTTAGTCTTTTATACGCCTTTCTTTCACACACAAAAAAACCCACACTGTAGCGTCCTGTACTGTCTTTATTGCCCTCTTAATGTAAGCCCTCTGTGGCTAATAAAGAAACCCTTATCATCATTATTAGTACCAGTAATGCACTGGGTAATTGCTGGCCTTGTGCCTAAAGTAGAAACAATTATTATTATTTCGTTTTTGAATTTGTTTAGCAAGATTCTTTATCTGAAATCGTGTGTTGAAACCGATATTGTTATACTTTGGGAGGGTCATGTTGCCAATAAGAAACACACGCACCAGTTGCTTTCACTTCAATTTATTATATATTTATACATTTATAAATTTACAAATCTACAAACTTATAAATTTCTGGTTGGTTGGTTGGTTCCACAACCAGATAGTTGTTTATATATAGTCATAGTCCTTTCGTCACACACTCTGTGACCTCTTATATATATATAATAAATTGAAGTGAAAGCAACTGGTGCGTGTGTTTCTTATTGGCAACATGACCCTCCCAAAGTATAACAATTATTATTATTATTATTATTATTTGCCTTTCATCCTTACGGAGTCAATAAAATAAAGTACCAGTAATGCACTGGGGTAATTGCTCGCCTTGTGCCAAAAAGTATAAACAATTATTATTATTAGGGGGGTGGATTGGCAGTATCGGTAGAGGGTCGGATGCCATGCTTTGCAGCATAGAGTTACGGCCCTTTATGATCTGAGTTCAAATCCCGCAGAGATTAACTTTGCCTTTCATCCTTACGGGGTCGATAAAATAAAGTACCAGTCATGTTCTGGGGTCGATTTAATCGACTTTCCCCTCCCCCAAAATTGCTGGCCTTGTGCCTATATAAGAAGCTATTATTATTATTACTGTTATTACTACACTTTGATAGTAGTGTTATTACTATTTGTTGTCGTTGTTGTTCTATCTTTGATACTAATTTGTGAGATTTCAGCTTTAATCCTGCATTCACATTATTTTATATATACTATTATATTTTCATTCTGAGTTCAAATCCCGCCGAGGTTAACTTTGCCTTTCATCCTTACGGGGTCGATAAAATAAAGTACCAGTAATGTACTGGGTAATTGCTGGCCTTGTGCCAATAGTAGAAACAATTATATTTTCATGGTAAAGGCTTTACCGCACATAATTATCTCACATAATATCGAATCTATGAGATTTTGAAAGTATTTATTTTGAGAACAATACCTTAACATAAGTTTGAGTGACCAGTTACAGCCAGTTTCAACAGAAAAGGGTAGAGAATTCTGGGCGGTTTTGGCCGGTTTGAACACTAAAGGGTTAAACTTGTCTACTCTGATGAAAGCCATTGAACCTAAGGAGTCATATTTTATAAAAAAAAAAAAAAAGCTACAAACATCACATTCTAAATTTAATTCTTTATAAGTTTTACAATAATGTACATCTTCAGAATATTTATTATTGAAATGAAGAGAAAATAAATTGTTATGGAAGACAAAAGAGAAAGGATGACAGTTTTTTTTTTTCCTTCTTCCTTATAATACTATTGAAAATCTCCTGGACCACATAGGAGCTAATAGTGAGTGTACATGTATGTGACTGTATGTATGTGTGTCTCCATGCATGTGAGTGCGTGCGCATGTATGTGTGTATATGGTTGTTGACACTTTCGTGCAATGACATAGGTTCCTAAATAATGAGTTCACCTGTAAATTGTCACATTTAAACAAAGTTAACAATACATCCCATTTCAAAGGAACAAACTCTATAGAGATGGTAAGAGAGGAAGAGAGTAAGGAAGGAGAGTAGGGAATAACAGAATAGAAGTATATATATATATATATATATATTTATACATGCATATTTACATACTTATATATGTATATATATACATATATATATACACACTTATATATGTATATATATACATACACACATATATATGTATATATATACATACACACATATATATGTATATATATACATACACACATATATATGTATATATATACATATATATATATACACACATATATATATACATACATATTCATGTAAACACACATATATATATATATATATATACATACATATATACATATATATATACACATACATATATACATATATATATATACATACATATATACATATATATATACACATACATATATACATATATATATATACATACATATATACATATATACATATATATATATATATACATATATACATATATACATATATATATATATATACATATAAACATACATATATATATATTTATACATGCATATGTACATACTTATATATGTATATATATACATATATATATGTATATATATATATGTATGTATACATATATATATGTATATATATATGTATGGATATATATATATATATATACATACATATATATATATACATACATATAAACATACATATATATATATATTTACATACATACGTACATATATATATATACATACACATACATAAGATATACATACATACTCAGACATATATATATACATACATGCACATACATGTATATACATGCATACACATACATGCATACATATACATGCATACATATACATGCATACATACATATACATCATCATCATCATCATCATTGTTTAATGTCTATCTTCCATGCTAGCATGGGACATACATACGGTTGTGTGTGTGTGTGTGTGTGTGTGAAAACAAAGTAGGATAGATGTTGCAGAAGATGATGAAAAAGAAGTGCATCACCCCCACCCCACCACCACTACCACCACCCTCCCTCACCCCAGCCACCAAAGTTGACAATAGAGCAAACATTAACAACATTATTCAGATCCTAATCACACATGGATTGCAGGTGGGCATCAAAAGACAAAATAACTATGAAAATTGGCTCCAGTATTCTCATGTGTAGCCAATGAAGTTGAAAAATAAAGAAACCTATGTGTGTATACACAGTAACAAAAAAAAAAAAGTTTTAAACCCTAAATACGCACCTGGTGGTGACAGCAATCACGCAAACTCAAACACTGGATGGTTGGGAGTTTTTTGGTGTTTAGGGGTTTTTTTGTTTTTTTTTTATTTATTTATTTTTGTTATTTTTACCTATAACAAAATACATATAAATCTGTCTTTAGCAGATTCTTCTAATTATCTCCTATTCAAATTCCTCCTCAGATTTCAGTGTTGCATCATATTTTTGTTTTGTTTCCTTCTGTTGTTGTGGTTGTTGTTGGTGTTGTTGTTGTTGTTGTTGTTGTGCTGGTGGTAGTGGTTGTGGTCATTGTTGTTGGTCTGGTTGTGGTGGTTGTTTTTGTGGTTATTGTGGTTGTTGTTGTTGTTGATGATGTTGATGTTGTTGTCATTCTTGTTGTGGTTGTGGTGATTTTTGTTGTGGCTGTTGATATTGTGATTGTTGATGATGATGATGGTGATGATGATGATGATGATGATGTTATTGTTGCTTTAGTCATTGTTGTTGTTGACATTCTTGTAGTTGTTGCTGATGTTGTTGGTTGTGGTGGTTGTTGTGGTTGTTGTAGTTGTTGTTGTTGTTGTGGTGGTTGTTGATGTTATAGTCATTATTGTTGTTGTTGACCTTGTTGACATTCTTGTTGTGGTTTTTGTAGTGGTAGTGGTGGTAGTTATAATGGTAGTGGTAGCAGCAGCTGCAGTAGTACTAGTAGTAAAGTACAGTGGATGCATTTTTATCATAGCACTAACACTACCACTTTACAGGGAGTGTGTGTGTGTGTGTGTGTGCGTGTGCGTGTGTGTGTGTGTGTGCAAGCGTGTGTGTGTGTGTGTGCATGCGTGTGTGTGGTCTTGTAATTCCTGATGGAGCCATGGGGTCACCATATTAACATATGGTGGTGGATTGGCAGTATCGGTAGAGAGTCGGACGCCATGCTTTCTAGCATAGTTACGTCCCTTTACGATCTGAGTTCAAATCCCGCCGAGGTTGACTTTGCCTTTCATCCTTACGGGGTCGATAAAATAAAGTACCAGTAATGCACTGGGTAATTGCTGGCCTTGTGCCTAAAGTAGAAACACATATTAACATATGGCATTTCTAAGGCATTTGCTTTTAAAACCTGGTGGAACCCATCTCCTCTCCAGGTCTAAATACAGTAGATTTCTTTCAGAGAGATTTAGAGGTAGAATCAACCCCAGTACTAGACTGGTACTGTTTTTTTATCGACCTTGAATGGATGATAGGCAAAGTTGACCTCGGCGGGATTTGATCTCAGAGAGCAGAGAGCCAGTACGAATACTGCAAAGCATTGTATCCGACATTCTAAAAACTCTGCCAATTCTCCGTGTGTGTATGTGTGTGCGTATATATATATCATCATCATCATCATCAACGTTTAACGTCCGTGTTCCACGCTTGCATGGGTTTGGACGGGGGTAGTCCCACTTGAGGCAAGAGTGATTGTCTTGCTCGCATAGGACTGTCTGGCAGGTTTTCTACAGTTGGATGCCCTTCCTAACACCAACCACATTTACAGTGTGGGTCTGGGAGGTTTTTACCGTGTTGCCTACACGGCCACATTACAGCGTGGACTGTGTGTTTTTTGTCGTGACACCTACACGATCTCATTTGTTTCGGCCTCGATGGCGTGGCACCAACATAACTTTACATAGAACGGGGTGGTGGTGGTGGGACGGGGTGTATTTTGTTAGAGATGCCTACTGGCTGGAGTAGGTTTTACTATATATTTAGGTAAGGCGGGTCTTCTCTGTTACTGAGTACCGCCAAAGGTCTCGGTCCAGTGACATTGTCTTGGAGAGGTGTAAGTGTGTGATGTCGGAGTTTATCAGCTCGTCCCAGGTTTTTCTAGGTCTGCCTATTCCGTGACTACCGTCTATCTTTATTAATGAAAATTATTGTGTACAGTGCTCAGGTGCTCTACAACTCATCAAAGGTGCATGTATAGTACATAGAATAATTTACAAATATTTATATATATATGTATATATATATGTATATACGCAGTCCCCTTCTCAACAAGGAAGATGCAAAAAAACTTATCTCAACACTTAATTTTAAATCTTTAATTTTTAGTTTTTAATCCGTATTAATTCTTTTTAATTGTAATACTCAACATTTGATAAGATGAATTTCACTAATACATCGAAACCGGTAATAAAAGAATTGTCCCCCTCATTTTTTCAATAATGTCAAAGAAAGGGAAGAAAAAGAAAAACAGACCCTAAAATATATTTTCCGTGCTATTTCCAATTTCACCTTTTCTCTATATTTATATCATCATCATCATCATTTTACGTCCGCTTTTCCCTGCTTGCAAGGGTGGGACGGGTCTTATTCAGCACAGCATCTCTCCACTCGTCACGGTCCCTCGTCATCTCCACCGTGAGCTTCAATGATCTGAGGTCTGTTCTCACCACCTCCGCCCATGTTTTTCGTGGTCTACCTCTACTACGTCTTCCTTCAACTGGCATTTCCTGGCACTTCTTCACCCATCGGTCATCCTCCATGCGCATCACATGTCCATACCACCTCAGTCTCCTCTCCCGTACACTACATTCTATCCCTCTCAGACACAGTTTCTCTCTCAACACATTTATGCTGGGTCGTTCACGCACATTTACACTGCACATCCAACGGAGCATGCTTGCCTCATTTCTCTCCAGCCGTCGCATATCTTCTGCGGTAGCTGCCCATGTCTCACTACCATGCAGCATCGCGCTCCTCACACAGGCATCATACAACCGGCCTTTCGTACGCAGGGAGAAACCCTTCTTCGTCAACAGAGGAAGCAGCTCCCTAAACTTCTTCCAACCCGTCCTTATTCTAGATACTATGGCCTCGGAACACCCTCCTCCCATGCTAATCTGATCTCCTAGGTACCGGAAGCTATCCACCACTTCTATAGCGCCCTCTCGCATTTGAAAAATGTGTCTATCAGTGCGACTTCTACTGTCTAATTTCCCTGTACATCTACTGCATACATATTTCTCCCTACCTGTTAGTTTGCCTGCTATCCCGCTACATCTCTTGTGTACCCAGGACCTGCATTGTGTGCATTTTATAGAATTTATGCCAGTTCCTTTTCTGCATATCGAACATGGCCATTTCCCTGACGGAATCAGGGTTTTGTCCTCTTTTCTACTCATCAACACTTTTGTCTTAGCTAGATTTACTCTCAGTCCTTTTGCTTCCAACTGCTGTTTCCATAGCCGGAATTTATTCTCTAGCTCCTCTACTGATTCTGCCATAAGAGCCAGATCGTCAGCATAGAGAAGTTCCCATGGACAGCCAGTCTTAAACTCCTCTGTTATGGCTTGGAGGACTATAATGAACAAGAGCGGGCTGAGGACCGAACCCTGATGTACTCCTACTTGTATCTGGAATTACTCACTAAACTCCATTCCTACCCTGACTTTACTGAGAGTACCTCTGTACAAAGTTTGCACTGTCCTTACAAGCCATTCCTCAACACCCAGCTTCCTTAGGGACCACCAGATGACAGATCGGGGTACCCTATCAAAGGCCTTCTCTAGGTCAACAAAGGCCAAGTATAGTGGCTTATTCTTCTCTAAGAACCTCTCTTGCATTTGTCTCACCAAGAAGAGGGCATCTGTTGTACTCTTCCCAGGCACAAAACCAAACTGCATCTCATCTAGAATATATATATATATTCCTTCCATATACTGTACCGATTGTGTTGTTATTTCTATTTACCTTTTACATACATATATATATATATATATATATATATATATATATATATATATATATATATATATATATATAACATGATAGTGTGTGGGAGTGGATAATGAAGTAAATGAAGTGAATTTTTTTCTTCTTTTACTTCAATAGACTGCAGACATTCTGGGACATTGTCCTGATTTAGTAAATCATATCAACCATAGTACAGTTGGTTTCTTTTAAGAACTTATTCTATCAATCTCTTTTTCATTGAACTGCTAAGTTAGAAACAAACATAGTCACAGAAACACACATGGTGGGCTTCTGCAGTTTCCATCTAACAAATTCCATGAATTCCTCAGAGTCAATGGCCATCCACCCCAACTATGGGTTAAATAGCCTCACCAACCTGCAATTGGCCAAACCCCAGACATGACCAAAACCAAACAAAAAGCAGTGGAGGTTAACCAGAAAGAGTTTTCTCCAACAAGAGTGAGAAGGCCCTGTATTGGATTGAAGGATCAACCACAAAAATATACAAATGAACAAAGAAGTTGGCTAAGAACAAAATAGAGTGTTTAGCCAAAGATCCTAGTTTCCTCAGTCTGTTTTAAGCTATTATAGACTGCCTGGGAAATGTTTCTTGTCTCATGAAATACGGGGATAATTTTTTCATGTTATTTCCTTTATTTTGTGTTAAGACTAAACAATCTTTATACTATTCCTATTTTAACATATCAGAATACATTTAGATTTGTTAGTTTTGAACTTGCTTATTTTCACAGTTTCCTTTTTAATTGAATTAACTTGAAATTTTTTAAATAACTTTATTAGAGAGAAAGTGTGTGTGTGTGTGGGGGGGGGGGGGGGGGGAGATATACTAGTGAGTCAGTTTTATGTCTTGGGATAAAATTGTGCTATTACATGAATCCTCAGGAAATATAATAAAAGTAAAAATATAATAATATAGTATCTAGCTTATATATCACTACAGTGGTTAAGCCTTGTGGGTGAACTTGGGTAGACGGAAAATGCTTAGAAGCTGATCGGATGGATTGTACTTGTTCTACAAAAGAGCCAGCCTTGTCCGCACTGTGTCATGCTGAATCTCCCTAAGAATTGTTAAATATACACATATATGTGGAATACTCAGCCACTTGCCCATTAATTTCATGAGCAGGCTGTTTTGTTGACCAAACAGCTGAAACACACATTATCAAAACCTACAGTTTCATTCCGCAGTGGCTAATTTACTTAGATTAATGTGGTTGTTGTTTATCTATGGGATGATTTGAACTATACACTGCATGCTAACAAGATTATCAATCTATAATACTGTACTCCCACTGCTTACAACAGTAAACAGTACATTACCAAGGCACCTATTTATAGAAGAGTAAATTGTATCATTGTGAGTTAAAATTTTTTGCTAAGGATACAAATAAGACAATACATGAGATATGAGCAAGATTCCCAAATTGATTCAACTGCAGTAGTGATTCTCTTGTTAAGAACTAACACATTGACAAAAGATAGGGCAGTATAGAAGCAAGTAAATATACTTAAAATCATTGTTAATCCTTTTGATACTAAATTGCCTAAAACTACCCATGGTTTTATGATACAAAGCTGTTTATTTTAAAGTGTTTACATTTATCTGAAAAAACCTTCCATCATAATTTTATGTAAGTGCCTTTGTTGAGTTATGTCTCAAACATCAGCTTAATAATGAGAACATTGGTTATTGTGCTAAATCCCTCTAAATTCTTGATTATTTTCAAAATGATTTGAAAAAGCCCCAGGAAGTG
>OZ024745.1:111646104-111833604 GCA_964016885.1 Eledone cirrhosa
AATCCACCGCCCTATATTGTTGTAATAATATTGCCAGAAATAATAACAGAACACACTCACTGTTTGGTTGGTTTTCGCTTCTGTATCTACGCCATTTTTTCGTAGATATACAATACAACAGAAGGAACATAATAGTACCACTGATGATGTTACAGATGTGCAACGAAAGAACTTTGCTAGACTATCATCATCATTATCGTTTAACATCCATCTTCCACGCTTGCATGGGTTTGGATGAGAGTTTTCCCACTTGAGGCAAGAGTGGTTGTCTTGCTCGCATAGGACTGTCTGGCGGGTTTTCTACAGCTGGATGCCCTTCCTAACACCAACCACGTTTACAGTGTGGACTGGGAGGTTTTTACCGTGTTACCTACACGGCCACATTACAGCGTGGACTGTGTGTTTTTTTGTCGTGACACCTACACGACCTCATTTATTTCGGACTGGATGTTGTGGTACCAACATAGCTTTACATCAAAAGGGGTGGTGCGGATGGAGTGGGGGTAGTGGGACGGGTGTGTATTTTTGTTAAGAGGTACCTACTGACTGTAGGTTTTGCTTTGTACTTAGGCAAGGCGGGTCTTCTGTATTACTGTGTAGCGCCAAAGTACTATATATATGTGTTTTTATCTATATTATATCTGTATTTTTTACCGTTGGTCAGTCAATGGTAAACATTGAGGACCGAATGAATTAACTGTGGAGGTATAAAAAAAAATGTTTTTTTAAAGATACAGAAGCGAAAACCAACCAAACAGTGAGTGTGTTCTGTTATTATTTCTAGCAATATTATTACAACAATATGACCCTCCCCTATATATATATACGGCAACACTCATCTTTTTCCATTTCTCCGAGGGTTATAAACCCCACTATCAGGCTAGAAATTTCTTTAGTCTAAAATACGGTGAAAGCTTATAATTTCTAATTTCTAATTTCAAACTCGCGCACCGTTTCAAAAACATACTTACATGTTTACGTTTATAATTTGCTTATATATATATATACATATATATATATATATATATATATATATATATATATATATATATATATATATAGCTGGTACTCCGTCAGTTACGATGACAAGTGTTCCAGTTGATATGATCAACAGAACAGCCTGCTCACGAAATTAATGTGCAAGTGGCTGAGCATTCCACAAATATGAATACCCAAAACATAGTTCTTGGGAGATTCAGTGTAATACAGAATGTGACAAGGCTGGCCCGTCGAATTACAGGTACAACTCATTTTTGCCAGCTGAATGCACCGGAGCAATGTGAAATAAAGTGTCTTGCTCAAGAAAACAACACACACACACACATATATATATATATAGCGATTGAACACAGACAATATAGGCTAGAGAGGACTCTCCAGCTTAGCCAACCAAGCCTATATATACTTAATTTATCAAGCCTGAAAGGTTCAAAGCCAAAGGTAACAATAACAAGATTTGAACTCAGAACACAGCAAACCAGAAGAAATGTAACCTACTATGACGTGGTCAACATGAAGGTCTGATAAAAGACAAGCAACTGCACAGTGGGTTGAACCCATTTCAAAGCATCCTTCTTAACCCAAAACTTGGTTTTATAAAATAAAAAGCCAACCATTTTAAAGGATTTCTATAAAATTAAAACCTTCCAATATAATTTTATATGAAAACTGTTTATTAGAAATACAATCTTAGCAATGAAATAATTAATCATTCTTTGTAAACTCCTCCAAATTCTTCATTGATTGTTTCTACTTTTGGCACAAGGCCAGCAATTATCCCAGTGTATTACTGGTGCTTTATTTTATCAACCCTGTAAGGATGAAAGGCAAAGTTAACTTCAGCAGGATTTGAACTTGGACCGTAAAGGAGTGTAACTATGCTGCAAAGCATGGCATCCGACCCTCTACTGATACTGCCAATCCACAACCCTAAATTCTACATTAGCAAATAAAAATATGTTGTAGTTTATCAGAAATCTGAAAAGCTTTACCCACATTTCTCTGCAAATATGTCTTTTTTTTTTTAAAATACACAAGACAGTCATAGCTGCAATGCCTTTGATCATAGGTCAACTTTATTATAGTTGACCAGGGTCTAAACAAATATGACTGATGAATACTTTCTGATGACAGATATTCAAGCAATTTGCCTTATCACATTTGATACTAACTCGTCCAAAACTGGCTCTGGTTCTATGAAACAAAACCCTCCATTTTAAAAGAGTTCTCTATTTAAATTAAAATATTCCAACATAAGAACTCTATGTTAAATTACTATCTAAATAATGAAATAATCAATAATATTAGTAAATCCCTTAGCCTTCTTCATTAATTAATTGTAATAGAGAGTATTTTCATTTGAAATATGGTCATGAAAGGGTTCTTCAAATGCCTTGTTGTGTTGAGCGTTAGAATGGAGGTAGGGAAGATAAATATAAATTAACCATTCTTTTCTATACCTTTCTTTCTTTTTTTTTTTTCTTTAATAAGATACAGATATTGAGCAAATAAAAATAGACAATATAAATTCTAATAGTATTTTTTTTTTGTCAAAGAAATACATTCAAGTGTTGCTTTAAATGAAAAAAAAACAACACACAAAATTATTTCATACAAATTGGCATAAATCTCATTTTTCAACTCCCATCCCATAACTAGTGGCACTATGATGAGATTCTTTGAAAAAGCTGAACTACTACTGTCAGTCTGCCACATACTTATCTACATCTCTCTCTCTCTCTCCCCCTCCCCCTCGCTTTCTCTCTCTCTCTCCCTCTCTCTCCATAAGTACTTGATCAAAATGAATGGTAACAATTGTGTACAGGTTATTTATTATATATATATATATACACACATACATATATGTGTGTATATATATATAATCATCATCATCATCATCATTTTACGTCCGCTTTTCCCTGCTTGCAAGGGTGGGACGTATATATATATATATATATATATATACACACATACATATATGTATATATATTCATATTCACACAAACAGTTATATCATTTTATGAATATATGTGTATGTGTGTCTGTGCTTACACACACACACACAAACTTGTATATTATATGTATTTATTACATACAATAAACAAGGGTGTGTGTGTGTGTGTGTGTGTGTGTGTGTGTGTGTGTGTGTGTGTATGTGTGTGTGTGTGTGTGTGTGTGTGTGTGTGTATGCACCCACACAACTGCAGTGGCTCTCAAACTTGATACAAGACTTACATATAAATATTTATGTAAGTATTGTAGATTGAGTGTGCGTTCATGCAATCTCTATCTCTAATATATATATATATATATATATATATATATATATATATATATATATATATCATCATCATCATCATTTTAATGTCTGCATTCCCTGCTATATAATATAAGATATATATGCATAATATAACACATATGTGTGTGTGTGTGTGTGTGTGTGCGTGAATGTGTGTATATGCATGTATATATGTATATATGCAAATACATATTCAATGAATAGATAGCTAGATAGATTATATATATATAAATATATATATACATATATATATATATATATATATATATATATATATATATATATATATATATACATATATATATACATATATATATACATATATATATACATATATATATATATATATATACACATATATATACATACATATATATACATACATATATATACATATATATACATATA
Source organism: Eledone cirrhosa (assembly GCA_964016885.1). Classification (NCBI taxonomy): domain Eukaryota; kingdom Metazoa; phylum Mollusca; class Cephalopoda; order Octopoda; family Eledonidae; genus Eledone; species Eledone cirrhosa. The sequence continues at coordinate 111,649,811 of OZ024745.1, forward strand.
TATATATATATATATATATATATATATATATATTACAAGTGTGTGTGTGTGTGTGTACAAGAATAAATGAGTAGATAGCAATATAATGTATCTAAGCTATACATGTGTATAATAGATATTGAAATGCACATGCATGTATGCATGTACACAAACACACATGTGCAGATGCGTGTTGTGTTGTATGTATTTAGAGAACATAAACTTTACTGAAGCATACAAGAAACTGCTTTCATGCAGTGCTGACCTGTAAGACCTGATAATCTACACTCTATCAGATTTACAACTGAATATTGAAAGTCCCAGCAGAGGATGTGAAAAACCAACTGGCCCCATAAGGGTGAAAATCAGACAGGATCAATGAATATTCAGCTGCAAGCTAAAGGCAATCAACCTTATTTCTTAACAGTGTTGCTTATGGTGAATCCCTAAAACTGACAATACAAATTACAGTTGATATCAGCAGGAGATATGGCATAAAGGCCAGTGTATGAAAAGTTACAAACTGTAAAGATAACTACATGACCATGCATATAATTCCTTTGATGTGTTTATCGACACAAAGAAAACTGATTTATCTTGCAAAGCCATAAAAGAAAGCTCATTCTTTATATAAATATATGGATACATATCAAATAAATAAAAGATTCCATGTTACATCATTATATAATATATACAGAAAAGAGCAAGAACGTTTTTATTTTCAATATACCTACTAGTAATATTGCTTTATGATAAGGAACTGTATTCAGTTGCAGTTGGGCTTTATGGCAACCAACTAAAAATATTTGATGAACATTTCACACAACAATAAATCATACACATGATAAATGACATAACTTCAATATAAGTTGTTTTTGTTACTGTTGTCATGGTTGTTGTTGTTACTTTAATGCCATCGTTGTTTCCATTGAGAAGATGAGATCTATACAATCTATATAAAATGGTATGGTGTATAATTTAGTCCCGTTTCGGACATTTATTAAAGGTAATTTGTTTCTGAACAAAAAAAAAAAGAAAAGAAAAGAAAAGAAAAGAAAAGAAAAGAAATTAAAAACAAAATCAGATCTGGCTTTGAATTGAAAATGTAAATAACCAGCTCTAGTCACTATCAGATCAGAGTAACAACAGATATGGATGACCATTCTCTAATTTCTATACCTATTCAGGCACTATAAGTATGTGTGCGTGTGTGCATTTCTGTCTCTGTGTGTGCATGTTTGTGTATGCATGTTTGTGTATGTGTACCTATGTTTAAGTTTGTGCGTTTGTGTGTGTGCCTATGTTTAAATTTGTGTTTGTGTGTGTGCCTATATTTGTGTTTGTGTGTGCCTATGTTTAAGTTTCTGTGTGTGTGTGTGTGTGTGCGCCTATGTTTAAGTTTGTATGTGTGTATGTGTGCCTATGTTTAAGTTTGTATCTGTCTTGTTTGTGTCCCATAACCTAGTAGTTCAACAAAAACAAGATTGATAAAATAAATACAAAACTTGAAAAACCAAGTGTTCTGGGGTCAATATATATATATATATATATATATATATATATATTGACCCCAGAACATTTGTCGTACTGCCTCTCTGTTCTGTCCCTGTTCAATTTTTCATTATACAAAACACACGCTCACACGGCCTCCATCCTTGGAACTTAACTTAACAACCGGCTCAACCCCGATCTAATCCGCCGTGACCTTTCTCCGAACTTTACACACCTTCCCACACTTTGTCTTTCCTTCCACGCATTAACTCTCACCTGAAGAAGGGCTTATGCCCGAAACGTCGTCCTCCACCTACCCCCCACTCTCCTGAGCGTGAATCTAATAAACATTTGTCGTACTGCCTCTCTGTTCTGTCCCTGTTCAATTTTTCATTATATATATATATATATATATATATATATATATATATACAGGGTGTCCCAAAAAATGTATACACACAATTACCTGTACAGGCAATATATATTAGAATGTTATTGCGGTATGTATACATTTTTTAATGTAGACCTGCCAACCTCTAAAAACCCCAACAGGGAGTACCATGAAAAAAAGTGCCCCAAATCGAGGAAATGAGGCAAAATGGGGAGATTTTACATAATGAAAGCTATACCCATTTTCACAAGAGAAGACATCTCAAACCCACACCAAAGTGGGTGAGAGACCTACGCATCTGACGGGGAGAGTTGACAGGTTTGGTTAAAGGGCTTCAAATTAGAATAGAGACTCTCCTACCCACCTGAGAAGGTATCTGTTTAAGTGATCCTTTTAAAAAGAAATTAGTTAAAAATTTATGAAGTTTCTGATTACATGTTTATTTAAAGGTTTTCAAAAATGTTATATTAATAATGATTCCTGCCATCTTAACTTACTCAAACAAAAAATAAAATGTAATGATCAAATTTAACTCATAAATAATTGTTTCTACTTTAGGCACAAGGCCAGCAAATACCCAATGCATTACTGGTACTTTATTTTATCGACCCAGTAAGGATGAAAAGCAAAGTTAACCTCGGCGGGATTTGAACTCAGATCGTAAAGGGACGTAGCTATGCTGGAAAGCATGGCGTCCGACCCTCTACCGATACTGCCAATCCACCGCCGTTTAACTCATAAATAATAATGTAAAAACATTAAAATTTCTCCATAGTCAGAATATAGCCGATTCCATGCATAATGGCATATGTTACCTTCTACAGTAAAAGCAACCTAATTCTATCATCATGTGCTCTCAAATAGTAGCTTGATAAATGTGATTAATTATGAAATATCATAATATATTACTTACAATTAATTATAATATGGATTTTCATATCACAATATATAACATTATATATAATTGGTGACCAATTAATTGGTATTGGCCAAAAATGCAGGGCTGATTAATTGGAATTCAGCCAATTTCTTATTGGTACATCTACAATATGTTTAATATTTTAGAAAATATAATGGAGCCAATATTTGACTGCAGTGACAACCATTTTAGCAAGGCTCAGTAGAGGAACTGATGTTATATACCTTGAAACAAATGTCTGCACATTTCTAGTGAATTTTAACATATACATACATGTGATGTGTTGTTTCCTTGAGCAAGACACTTTATTTCACATTGCTCCAGTTTACTCAGCTGTAGAAATGAGATGATAGGGACTGGGGTCCATATCATTCCACTGCGAAGTGGTCGTGGAGGTGCCACGGCAAAAAAGCACCCAGCACTCACTGTAAATGAGGTTGGTGTTAGGAAGGGCATCCAGCTGTAGAAATCAAGCCAGAATCAGTTCCCGTCCCACCCTTGCAAGCAGGGAAAAAGCGGACGTAAAATGAACTATAGTCAGTCGATTAATTGATCAACCAACATTTCTTTACTTGGAATTATATATATATATATATATATATATATATATAGAGAGAGAGAGAGAGAGAGAGAGAGAGAGAGAGAGAGAGAGAGAGAGAGAGAGAGAGAGAGAGGTCTCATATTTATATTCAAATAACATCCCAATAGATTCACTTAGACTTTCCCTGGTCTCTTGTACTTGTTTATACTGATATTATTATTACTATGACTACAGTATTGTTATTACTATGACTACAATATTGTTATTACTATGACTACAGTATTGTTATTACTATGACTACAGTATTGTTATTGCTATGACTACAGTATTGTTATTGCTATGACTACATTACTATTTGGATTGATAGTATCGGTAGAGCATCAGACACCATATTTTGCGGCATAGAGTTATGGCCCTTTATGTTCTGAGTTCAAATTTCGCTGATGTTAACTTTGCCTTTCATCCTTACGGGGTCAATAAAATAAGGTACCAGTAATGCACTGGAGTAATTGCTGGCCTTGTGCCAAAAGTAGAAACAATTATTATAACTATAGTATTGTTCTTTATTGCACTTGCTAATAAAATAATTGGAAAATATAAATATCAGAAAGACAAAATGGAATAAATATAACAAAATCCAAACAAAGAGGACACAGAGGAACAAGAATAGTCACTGAGAAGGTCACAAAATGTGTGACAATAGCACTTTGACAATTAAATATAACAATTAATGCAGTTACTAAAACAAACCAAGGAATATGGATTAGTTATCTGACTAATGAAACCGAAGTGAAACTCAACTGGAGCCTGTGTTTTTATTAGCAACAGGACTCCACCAAAATATAACCATATTTGTTTCAACACATGATTTCACATCAAGAATCTTGCAAAACAAATAACATAGGCCTAAGCATATCAAGATACCCTAGACAGTATAACCAGTATAACAGATACTTTTGAAATTTCATTCATGACTTTTTTTCTCTTACCTTTCTAGTTTATCTGAGAAAGTTCCAAGGTGTTTTAGGGATTTTTTGCTTATCTTCTAGAAGCCTTCACTGTATTTTAATCTTCATATTCTTTATTTCTCTCTCTCTCTTCCTCCACTCTCTTTATATATATATATATATATATATATATATATATATATATATATATATATATATACATATAGCATTTCATACATTTTGTTTCTTTATTACCAGATACATTTTTTTTGTTATTGAATTCTTTAAAGTTTTCTCTCATCTCACACATATATATGTATATATATATAAATATATATATATATATATATATATATATATATATATGTGTGTGTGTGTGTGTAGGGGGGTGTATTATATATACAAGTATATGCCTGTATATATGATGAGAAATATATGATGAAAACAAAAAAATTTGAACATAAAATGGAGGGGTTAGCTTATATTTGAGGTCAATATTTTGTTGATTTTCACCAACTTCAAATTCTACATAAATGTGGTGCTGAAATATTTTCCATATTACATATGGCCTTCAAAACAGTCGAATAATCGGTAAAAAATCATTACATAATGGAGTTAAATATGAAAATATTAACATTTCATAAATATATTCTCCACTCATTAAAATTTTAGAACTATGCCATCTAAACATTATGAGTTGATTAACTGCTGTGGCTTATACACAGGGCTTGGGTTTTTGTTCATTTCTCAGACATCAAATAGGGGGTCAGCTCTCCATCTGGTTTGTGGTCTCGCACAAATTAATTGAGAGGACCACAATTTATGCCAGTTTGTGCAACAAGAAATAAATAAACATTTCTGCTGGTATGATGTGTGTGTGAAATCAGTGGCTCTGCTTCAGTACGGACTTGGTCTATATGGACCCATCCAACCCTTGCTAGCAGGAAATATACACACACATATATATATGCATTCTGGAGTAATACAGAAGATCCACCTTCCTATGCGCACAGACTGAAACATACATCTAGTAGGCATTTCTTAACCACTATCATCCCCCCTACCATATGCTTCCCATGTCCCAATACCCACCAACATCTGATCACACCACCCTTACACTGTAAAGTTGTCATGTTGGTATCACAACAAAAAGCACCCAACACACACTGTAAAGTGGTCATATAGGAGTCACAACAAAAAGCACCCAGCACACACTATAAGGTGGTCATATAGGAGTCACAACAAAAAGCACCCAACACACACTGTAAAGTGGTCATATAGGAGTCACAACAAAAAGCACCCAACACACACTGTAAAGTGGTCATATAGGAGTCACAACAAAAAGCACCCAGCACACACTATAAGGTGGTCATATAGGAGTCACAACAAAAAGCACCCAACACACACTGTAAAGTGGTCATATAGGAGTCACAACAAAAAGCACCCAACACACACTGTAAAGTGGTCATATAGGAGTCACAACAAAAAGCACCCAACACACACTGAAAAGTGGTCATATAGGTGTCACAACAAAAAGCACCCAACACACACTGTAAAGTGGTCATATAGGAGTCACAACAAAAAGCACCCAACACACACTGAAAAGTGGCCATATAGGAGTCACAACAAAAAGCACCCAACACACACTGAAAAGTGGTCATATAGGAGTCACAACAAAAAGCACCCAACACACACTGAAAAGTGGTCATATAGGAGTCACAACAAAAAGCACCCAACACACACTGTAAAGTGGTCATATAGGAGTCACAACAAAAAGCACTCAACACACACTGTAAAGTGGTCATGTAGGAGTCACAACAAAAAGCATCCAGCACACACTGTAAATGTGTCTGACATTAGGAAGGGCATCCAGCCGTAGAAACCAAGTCAGAAACAGTTGTGTATGAGCAAGACATGGTCATCTGACCCGACTTGCCTCAGACGGACAACCTGTCTAACCAATGCTAGTGTGGAAAATGGACGTTATATGATGACATATATATATACACACACACACACATATATATATATGCACATATACACACACACACACACACATGTTTGTGTGTGTGTGTGTGTATGTGCGGGTTGATAGATCTGTCACCATCATGATTTAACATCCATTTTTGCATGCTAGTGTATCCGTGTGTGCGTGTGTGCGTGTGTGGTGTGTGTGTGAATATTTATATATAATCCTATAAATGAAATACATAAGTAAAACAAATAATAAAAATTAGAAGACAAAGACAAAGACTACGAAGAAAAGGAGGAGGGGGAGAGGGGGAGAAGAGGAGCTCCCAAAAAAAGCATAATTTGCCTTAAAAAGAGAAGAAAAAAAAAGGGGGGGGGGGGTAGAAAAATATATAAATAAATAATATATATATATATATATATATATATATATAAATAAAAGTGAGAATAAGCTCAGCTGTGTATGTGAATGTTGTTTGTGGTATATCAGTTTAACAAAGACTAATGTAAGAGAGGTGAAGGGGGGAGGGGGATCAGAGAGATGTATTTGACAGACATTATTGGACAATAAAACAACAGGGAAAGGAAAGGAATAGAAAATGATATGAAGAAGTCTTGGAGAAAAGACCATTGGAGAAGGAAAGAAAGAACCAAATGAAATGGTAAAATAAAAATAGGGAAAAAATAGACAGAAATAACAGGAAATTGTTTTTGTTATGATTTATTAGCTTCAGTTGCATGTCCATGAGGAAAAGAGGAAATGGGGGAGAGAGAGAGAATACGTGTGTGTGTGTGTGTGTGTGTATGTGAGAGAGAGAGAGAATATGTGTGTGGGTGAGAGAGATAGAGAGAGAATGTGTGTGTGGGTGAGAGAGATAGAGAGAGAATGTGTGTGTGGGTGAGAGAGATAGAGAGAGATGTGTGTGTGGGTGAGAGAGATAGAGAGAATGTGTGTGTGTGTGGGTGAGAGAGATAGAGAGAGAATGTGTGTGTGTGTGGGTGAGAGAGATAGAGAGAGAATAGGTGTGGGTGAGAGAGAGAGAATAAGTATGTGGATGAGAGAGATAGCGAGAGAATGTGTGTGTGGGTGAGAGAGAGAGAATATGTACATGAGTGAGAGAGAGTATGTGAAAGAGAGAGAAAAAGTATGTGAGAGAGAGAGAGATTATGAGTGTGGATATGGGTGAGAAAGAGAGTATGGGAGAGAGAGAGAGACAGAGAATATGTGTGTGGGTATGGGTGAGAAAGAGAGTGGGCAGGAGAGAGAGTAAGTGGAAGAGAGAGAGAGTTTGTGTGTGAGAGACAGTGGGTGAGAGTGTGTGTGTGTGTGAGAGTGTGTGTGTGTGTGTGCGTGTGTGTGAGAGAAAGAAATTGTGAGAGTGCATGTGAGAGGGTGAGAATGTGTGTGTGTGAGAAAGAGAGTGTATGTGTGTGTGTGTGAAAGAGAGAGTGTGTGTGTATGTAAGAGACAAAGAAATTGTGAGAGTGCATGTGAGAGGGTGAGAGTGTGTGTGTGTGAAAGAGAGAGAGAGGTGTGTGGGTGTCTAAGAGAGAGGGGGATTGTGCAGAGCCAAGAGAGAGAAAATGTAATCAATAGATAGAATGCAGAATTGCTGTTATTAACAGTTATTTGTACATATAGGACAGAGACAGAATTTGAAAGGTAAAGACTGTAGGAGTTGAAGAAGGGGGGGCGATAGGAAGGAAGGGGGGGTAGAGAGGAGTAAAGAAAATGTAGAGAAAATAAAAAACTGGAGGAAGAGACAAAAAAAAATAGGTTATTGAGAAAGAACAAGAAAAACGAATATATTAAGGGAGGGGAGGGGGCATGAGGGTAAGTGAAGAAGAAGAAGAAGAAGAAGAAGAAGAAGAAGAAGAAGAAGAAGAAGAAGAAGAAACAGCAAAGGGGACAAATAAAAAAAATATGGGAGACAGATCTGTGAAAAACTAAAAAAAAAAAAAAAAATGGAAAAAGTGGGCGAGAAGAAGCAGAAAAAGAGAGATTAAGAGAAAGTGTCAAAATATCAAAGACTCATTGGGCTTTGATGATTCTAGTTGGGAGCTGAACATTTTCAACAAGGTTCCATTTTTCTAGCTCAAACAATCTGAATGAAAAATATCATGTGAGTAACCTTCTAGTGAATAATCTTGACACAGCTGCCTCATTGCATATGTCCAAGAAGAAATTGTAGAAAAACGAATGTCAAAACAGGCTATTTAGAAAAGATAAATTGGAAGAAATTTATAACAAAGCTCTAAGAGATGACCTTCAGTAAATACTAAACAGCTATCTAAAATATTTTACTTTGATGGCAGTTTTCTCTGTTAATTCATTAACTATAAAACACTTGGCTTGAAGAGAAGAGAGAACAAGAAGAAAAGTTACAAAGACAAGTTTTTCGGCCATTAAGTTATCTGAACAAACTTTGTCACATGTCAGTTTTTTGTTGTTGTTTTTTTTTTGTTGTTTTTTTAATTTTATTATTCTTGTTTAGACACCAATATTATTATTAGTTTTTGTTTTGTTTTTTTAATTTTATACAATTGATTTCTTGAAAAGTTTTTGGGTGTTAATCTCTTAAGAACAAAACTCAATATATATGAAGTTTACGGAATGAAAAAAAAACAAAACAAATATAAAATATAAAGAAGCTTTTAACTAAAACATTAAACATCTATTTTATTCTGAAACTAACATTGTGATGCTGAAATAATTGTTTCTACTGTTGGCACAAGGCCAGCAATTATACCAGTGCATCACTGGTACTTCATTTTATCGACCCCCATAAGGATGAAAGGCAAACTTAATCTCAGCGGGATTTGAGCTCAGACCGTAAAGGGCCATAACTCTGTGCTGCAAAGCATGATGTCTACTGATAGTGCCAATCTGCCAGTCTGTGATGCTGAAATAATGAGGGTGAAACAATATGCATAATAGATGGTAGAAAATAGGAAGGAAGACAATAAGATATGGAGCTGGTGAAATGAAAGATTCTATTGAGCTGGTGCTTATTATCATTACACTTAGTCCAATGACCAAACTTTCAACAGACCATAATATTCTATACATGTGTCTCTTGTATGTAAGGACATGACAATTATTTTGATTGATTGTCCCATAATGCTAGACATGTTTGAAAACTTCTAGGCCAGTAGGCTGGGAGTAGCCTAACAACTCAGCCAGCTGTGACTTCCATATGGAGAATGAGGAGAAGAAATTTATTATATTTTGGGACATGTCTATATCTATTTCTCAATGCTACAATAGACTGAATATTCTTTTACTGGCTTCAGTCATTAGGCTGCAGCCATGCTGGGGCACCACTTTCAAGGAATTTAGTAAATTGTATCGATGCCAGTACCTTTTCTTTCTTTTTTTTCATTTCTAGCACTTATTTTATCGATCCCTATTTGTTGGATTGCTAAGTTATGAGACATAAACAAACAGTAGATATAAACACAGATATGAACTGACACACACATACATATATAACAGGCTTTTCCACAGTTTTTGTCAACCAAATTTCACTCAAAAGGCATTAGTCAACCCAAAGCTATAGTAGAAGACACTTGCCCAATAGGCCACACTGTGTCTGTACATGAAACCATATGGTTATGAAGGAATTCTATGCCTGCATGGGTTGAACGGGTTTTTTTCAGCATAGCATCTCTCCACTCACCACATTTGTGAGTTTCAGCAACTTGAGGTCAGCTCTCACATCCTCTGCCCAGGTCTTTCTTGGTCTACCTCTACTGCAGCTTTCATCCACTGGCATTTCCAGTTCCTTGCCTGCTGTACTGTTCCTTGCCTGCACTACTGCAGTGTAGCTTAGAATGAACAACTTCTTTAAAATTTATATAGAATCATCAATTACAAAAGTTTTCATAATTCTAGTTTATGAAATCAATTTTCATAAAAAATATATTTCTTTTATGAGAAAAAGAAAGCAAGAAAGCAAGAAAGAAAGAAAATGATTGCAGGATAGGAGAGAGAAGTCAAAGAAACTCTCGACTAGATTTCAATCTTAAACAAACAATGACTTCAAATAAGAAGAGAGTTTGAGTCATTGATTCACTACCAAGAATTTATTACATTTTCATCTGATTACATAAACACTAAAATTATGACTTGCATCAATCTTAACAATGGAGGAGTGTCTAAGGGAAGTATCTGGAAAGGTTTATAGGCAGCACTGCCTTACTTCCTCACACTAAATAATAGAAACAAACAAACGAATAAAACATCAAAGACAAACTAAGATGAATACTTCAACTAAACTTGTTCTGCTATCTAAAAAAAAATGGGACATAGAAGACTACAATATCTTAACCCTTTTGTTACCGTATTCCTTATGAAATATACTGCCTATGTACATCAATTAACCCTTTTGTTACCGTATTCCTTGTGAAATACAGTGTATTTGAATTCAACAATAGAGAATTTTGTGGGATTTACTACAATTATTTCAATTATTCTAACATAACAAAAGATCTTTTTCTATAAAATGATATTGGAAGATTTAAATTTAAAATGGACAGTTTTATTCCATAGTACCAGGGATGGTTTTGGTCAGGTTGGTATTGAAAGGATTAATTTTTAAAATTTGTTAATGAGATAAGTAAGTTTTTCATTTGTAGGCTGATGTTTGAAACATTACTTTTAAAAATCTTAAATAAAATTATGAAGGCTTTAATGTAAATGTGAACATTTTAAAATAAGCAGTTGTGTATCATAAAACTAGGGGCAGTTCAAATGTTAAAGTTAAAGTCTGTTCTAAGCCGAGGGCTCATCAAGCCAGTGCTTACCCCCCAGTTTCCTTGGTGTTAAGCAACTGAAAGTTCAAGACTCTCCCTAGACAGGATTCCAGTCTATAACCAGTTTAACTCTCCAACTACTGTTTGTACTCAATCTCAGCTGAATGTACTGGAACAATGTGAAATAAAGTGCTTTGCTCAAGAACACAATGCAGCGCCTTATCCAGGAATCGAATGAATAACATTACGACCGAAAGTCCAGCATCCTAACCATTAGGCCATGTGGCTTCAGGCAGTTTGAAGTGGGTTAGTATCAAATGGGTTAATGCAACTGATAATATTTAAATGTAAATACTAGTAGGCATAGTCAGCAATTTATGGCAGAAAATAGAAAGAGACCCTAGTGATAAGACTAGAATCACATATCTGCAGTTTTCCAAGCAACCACAACTATAGTAATGAATAAAAGAAGGGAGAATGCTAAGAGTTCTTCTGTATACAGTTACACTGCTATTTGGTAAGATATAATACATGGTTCAAATCCTGTACATAACACTGTTTCACTTCTCTATCTCAAACTGGTGCTCATAAAGTTTTGATATCAAAGACTATGATATCTTTGAAAATGAATGATTACAGAGAACTTTGTTTCAATTCCTCTATAAAGTCTTTATAATATAAGTCACATTCAGGGAAATAAAACAGCAACTGCCTTTCAACAATCAAGCCAGAACTGAAAGTTTGGACAATCAAATACCCCTCTTGTAATGACTCAATGAAAATATATATATGGAGGACTGTTGCTTGTGCCTTAGCAGGTTTACAAAGCCTGAGGAGTTTATTTACACAACTCTTTGTTATTCTCTATCACAATAGGATGTATACTGCAATTCAATAGATTGATTTATACGATTGATTTTGGTTAAGGATTACTTACGTCTGATTTATTTTCTCCCACTCCCCCATCCATCCCCACAAACTTTTTTTTTCAATAACGACAAAGAAAACAGGAAAAAAATAGAAAAAAATATATATATATAGTATGGCGTATTTTATGAAAGTAAAAAGGAAATAAAATTGATGCATTTAGCTTTGCCTAAGGGCAGTTGCAGTGAATAGACTTTCAGTTCAATACAAGCTAAAAGATGTAATAAAAATACATCCTTATCAGACTGTCAATTTTCATTTCAGATCTTGTTTAAACAGAAAGGACAATAATGGAAAAGAGCAAAGAATTCCAGCAACCAATATAATACCTTCCACACATACACACACACACACACATATATATATATATATATGATTATATATATATATATATCATCATCATCATCATCAACGTTTAACGTCCGTGTTCCACGCTTGCATGGGTTTGGACGGGGGTAGTCCCACTTGAGGCAAGAGTGATTGTCTTGCTCGCATAGGACTGTCTGGCAGGTTTTCTACAGTTGGATGCCCTTCCTAACACCAACCACATTTACAGTGTGGGGCTGGGAGGTTTTTACCGTGTTGCCTACACGGCCACATTACAGCGTGGACTGTGTGTTTTTTTGTCGTGACACCTACACGATCTCATTTACACGATCTCATATATATATATATATATATATATATATATCACACACATCAAACCATAGAAAACTAAGACAAAAACGTATTGTATGAGCAAAATGTGGTCACATGACCTGTCTAGCCTCATCATGTGACAGTTGGTGTAACCCATGGATGCATGGAAAATAAACATTAAATGATGATGATGATGATTACATCGGCTGTCACATTATGAGGCTAGACAGGTCCGGGGGACCACATTTTGCTCATACAATACGTTTTTCTCTTAGTTTTCTATGGTTGGATGCTCTTCCTATTGCCAACTACATTTTAACATGTACTGTCTGTTTTTTCCTTATGCAATCCAAAACAGCTTGACCAAATCAAATCAAATTTTACAAGGTATTAGACCCCGGAAGTAAAAACATATAATTTTTATTTTCATTTGGATTAAAATGATATAACACTTTATCTAAAATAATCTACTATAAGCTATAATTAAACGGATATTTTATAACACAATGACGACGTCACATTTTGTATATGAGTGTGTATGTATATAAGAGAGATACAAGCTCCCTACCTATTTGAGAGGCCTGCAGCTCTGATTAAATACTGCCTTGGTCTGTGATGAACTGACAGGTATATATATACACACACATATATGCATGCAAAAACGCACACACGTACACATACATACATACATACATACATACATACATACATATAAAAGAGATTTAATGAATGGATTTTGATAATTACATGAGTATAGTAGCCTTAAATTGAGATCCAAAAATATTTCATTGTGGTAGATGGTTAAAGGAAGAATAGAAAAGCATTTAATATATATATATATCAAGTAATCAACATCATCTAACATCTGTTTTACCATGCTGACAATAATAAACAACAAAAAGAACAGCGTAGCAGAGGTTCAGGTCTGTGGGTGTGGAGGTGGAGGAATAGGAGGCAGAAAGGGTACTGTAAGAATTAGCCAAGTTCTGAAGTAGTAGAAATAATTGTTTCTACTTTTGGCACAAGGCCAGCAATTATCCCAGTGCATTACTGGTACTTTATTTTATCGACCCCGTAAGGATGAAAGGCAAAGTTAACCTCGGCGGGATTTGAACTCCGATCATAAAAAGAGGTAACTCTATGCTTCAAAGCATGGCGTCCGACCCTTACCGATACTGCCAATCCACTGCCCTTTTTTTTCTGGAGTAGTAGAAATAATGGTTTGTGATTTAGGCACAAGGTTAAAATTTTGAGGCAAGAGAAAGTTGATTAAATTGACCCCCAGTGTATTACTGGTGCTTTATTTTATCAACCCTGTAAGGATGAAAAATAAAGCCAACCTCAAAGGAATTTGAACTTAGAACGTAAAGGGCCATAACTTTATGCCACAAAGCATATAGTCCGATGCTCTACTGATACTTCCAATCCTAATAATAATTATTTCTGATTTAGGCACAAGGCCAGCAATTTTGGGGGAGGGGAAAGTCAATTAAATCAACCCCAGTGTATTACTGGTACTTTATTTTATTGACCCTATAAGGATAAAAGGCAAAGCTAACCTTGGCGGGATTTGAACTCAGAACGCAAAGGGCCATAACTCTATGCTGCAAAGCATAGTGTCCGACGCTCTACCGATTCTGCCTAACATCAACTAGATTTGACTAGTCTTAGAAACTGAATTAATATTATCAATCACTGGCCATGGGAACAGAGTAACCATTATAAACCTGCTCTGCCACCTCCTATGACAAAGTCATGTATATAAGAAGAGGGAAAAAACCCCAAAATTAAAGAAAGGAGGTGATTAATAGGGATAGTCTCAGGCATTGGAAGTGAGTGTGTGTGTGGGGGGGGGGGGGTTTCCATGAAAGAGGTTCCTATACAACTATTATGTGAAATACCTCATGGCACTACAGCTATCATGGCTCAGGTAATTACACAAGAAAGAAACGGAATCTGAAATGGAGGCTATAAACTTAACTTGCACTTCTTAGTTTGTTGTTAATTCTAAGAATGCAAGAATCACTTTCTCGCCACCACCACCCCTCCCTATCTCTCTCTCTCTCTCTTTCTCACATACATACAACATACACTCTTTCTCTTCTCACACACAGAATCACACACTTTCTCTCTGTCCCTCTTGCTCTCTTTCTCACACACACACACACACACTTTCTCTTTACCTCTCTCACACACACACACTTTTTCTTTTCCTCTCTCACACACACACACACACTTTTTCTTTTCCTCTCTCACACACACACACACACACTTTTTCTTTTCCTCTCTCACACACACACACACACTTTCTCTTTTCCTCTCTCTCACACACACACTCTTTCTCTCTCTCTTCCTTCTCTCCCCTCCTCTCTGTCTCTGCCATTCTTCTGCACTACAATGCTTCAAGCTTCTCACTGTTTTGATCCTTAACAAGACAGAGGGTGAGGTTCTAGTCAGCTCTATGGTGATCATTGCAGTAAAACCAACTCTACATACAACCAGTTATTGAAGACAGACATCCTATAGTTTTTTTTTTTTTTCATTGACTTAACTCCAGTAACTTCTGTCTATTACATGCTGCCAATTAGTATATACAACTTTGCACCTGTAAAGTTGTCTCTATTGTGTAGAAAAGCAAAAGGATATTTACTACACCAACATGAATTGAAACTTCTTTCTACCATTTAAAAAAAAAAAAACTTTTGGTGTTACTGGTGGTGATGGTAGTGTTGGTGGTAGCAGCAACAGTAGAAGTGGTAGTGTTGGCAGTGACAGTGGTGGTAGTGGTGGTATTGGTAGTGGTGGTATTGGTGATGGTGGTATTGGTGATGGTGGTGGTTGTTGTAGCAGTAGCGGTAGTGGTGGTGGTGGTGGCAGTGACAGATGTTGTGGTGGAGGTGGTAGCACCAATGGTAGAAGTGGTGGTGGTGGTGGAGGTGGTAGCACCAATGGTAGAAGTGGTGGTGGTGGTGGAGGTGGTAGCACCAATGGTAGAAGTGGTGGTGGTGGTGGTGGTAGTGATAGCAGCAACAGTAGTAGTAGTAGATATAGTTTTTCTTCTTTTTTTTTGGTGTGAGTGTAAAAGTTAATAGAGTGGACGACAATAAAAAGTGCCTGGGAAGATAATGAAAGTAAAGAAATTTCAGTCCTTTTCATCTTCCTTTCTTATGAACAACACTTCTACCCTAAACATGACTGCAGCAGATATTGTCGACAATAAACTGGAAACAACCATCTTGACACACACACACTCACTCACACTGAGCTGTATTTGCAAACTACAGCCATTATAAGAAAGCATATGGCGATCTGTAAAGTTTAGATGTGTTTATTATATAAGGAAACTACAGGATTTTAAACAACTTTGTGATTGATAATTAGATAGATACTCCAGAAAAGTGCCAAACTCCAGGTAGCAACACAACTCATATGTAATTGCTTTTTCCCTTCTTAAATTAACATAAACCCACCCCAGATATAAAGTTATTTAGCTTTAAGAAAATCTCCCACTTTTCTCTGTTTGTTAATATTATTTTTTGTTGCTGAAAAGTAAACAATAATAAATAAGATGTTTTTTTTTTTCTTTTAAACAAGGTAACCTCAGCAGGAGAAAAGACAATGTTTAGTCTAGAGAAAGATTGTAAACCAAATCTAAGCTTCTTCATTCATTGTTTGAAATAGTGTACAATATTGGTTTGGAAGAAAGAAAAAATGTTTCATTTGCAGTCGGTTGAGTAACAATAAGAGAAAGCCATTAGTGAAGCAGTAAAGCAATGACTGTTCACATGCAATCATTGTTAGATGGACCCTGAATCCTATAACAGAGAAGCCTTCAGCCTCCTGAATTCTCTGCTTGCCAAATAAAGTGCCTAGCTGATCAAATCAAACCAGATGAGTGTATGCCTTTATTTTCACCTGTAAAAATGACAGTGCCTCAGTATAATCATGTCCCAATGACTGGAGCCCATCAAAAAATTATAAGAGAATCAGATTCCAATCCAAACTAAGGCCTTCTCACTTCTGTTGGAGGAACCCCTCTCTGGTTGACCTCAACTGCCATCTGTTTGGTTTTGGTCATGTCAGGGGTGCAGCCATACTCATCCCGCTTGGCCAATTTCAGGTTGGTGAGGCTTTTTAATCTATAGTTAGGGTGGATGGCCGTTGACTCTGAAGAGTTCATCCACCCTTTTAACAGCTCTTATTTTTTGTACTGCTGAGGTACCACTTACCCTCTTCACCGGACCTGGGTTTGGTCGGGGAGCCGGTTTAAACATCAACCATTCAATTTCAATCATGAAGCAGGTTATACTGGGTTACATGGTACCAATCAAGTACCAGAGTCAATTCAATTGCTCCTGTACATCCCCACCACAAAAAGAAAAAATAACATTTGCCAGCACGTGCCTAAATTAGAAACCAAGGAGACCACTAATCACGGGACTTAATACATAGGGAAATGCAGAATCAGTATAGAGAAGCCTGATCTGATATAAACTCAAATTACACTATTCATTTTTTAAATGTAAAACAGTGAGGAATCCTAAAGACAGTTGAGTTGATGCAGAGAGGAAATAAAGCCAGCGGGTTTCATACTTACTAACAACTTATATAGTTCAAATTTTATAAAGGAATTATGAGAAAATAAAGACCACAGAAAGTAAAAAAGCAAACAATGTTTTGCTTTTTTTTCTAATATATGAATTAATTAGAAGAAGAACAGTACCCAAGACTTTTGTTAGCTGATAAGGTTGATACTGTTAATGTCCCTCTGCATGAGAACAAAGAAAGAACAAAGAATTAAAAACTCAGAAGGAGTACATCCTGCCTGAGGAAGAAGCCCTGTGAGGCGAAGTGGTTGATGCAGCAGGTGTTGCTGGCTGTCCTTTGCATTTTGACTACATGGTGCAGCTGAGATACATTGCTGAGACCTGTAGTGTAATATCTGACACTCCCTTCTCCCTTTCCCCTACTTTCTTCTTTTTCACCCACTTATTCCTGGAAGTGTCGTAGGGGGCAGAGTCCTTGAGCTCGCCTTTCAGCGACATTCTAAGCACATGTCTGTAATATCATAGAGATATAGCGGCTCTACTTGGAGTGACTTTTTGATCTCTAAGCTATGCACGCTATCGAGTAACATCACTCCAAAGACCCTTCAGAGGAACCCCATTTCTGCCACTTTTATTCACATTTGTATTCTTTTAATCATTACCTAAGATTCAGGACCAGAAGTAAGGGTTGGTACAAATACCAAATTGAAGATAGTAAGATCGGCTTTTACTCCTACCTTTCTTCTTCTGATGACCAAATGCTGAAGCTGGACACATTACTGCACTAGCTCCTGCAATTCATGCACTTAATTCAACCTCCTTCCTCCCATTATTCATGAGCACAGTCCCAAGATACTTGAATTGTAGCATAGACTTTACTGGGGAGGCTTAACAAGATCCCTCTGTAATTAGAGCAATCTCTCATCTTCCTTTTTGGAAAGTTGGGATTATTACTCCCAATTGCCATTGCTTAGATATCTTTCCAGAAATGCAGGCTACCTGGCATACACTAGCCAACCAGAAAATACTTTCTCTATTTAAGGTTTTTAACATCTCGGAGCTCTTTAATTACTCATGTGACCTTGGATTCTGAGAGTTTAATCATTGCTACCAGATGCACCTCGTGTACATGAGAAGACTAGGTTTAGGAGATCAGCAAAGTATTTTTTCCACCTCACAAGGATACACCTCACAAGGATACACCTCTCTGAAGAGAGGAGAACCTGAAACACGTTCTTGATAGCAGATGTGGAGGAGGGCTTCTTATAACGAAGTCGGTGGATGGTCTGTCAGAACACTTGATTTGCTGATCTGAAGTCGGATTCCTTTTCCTCTATTCTCACAATTTAATTCTTTTTCGTTTTTTTTTTTTTTCATTTTTATTGGAAACATTATATAATCTAATTGAAATTTGTTGAATAAAAATATCTCATAAAAAAAAAAAAAGAAATACTAAATAAATAAAGATCTCAGAACTCCACTTTTACCTTGTCAACTTTGTGGCAAACATTTTTGGAAAGGGTACCCATCTTAAACTAAGATTAACTTATTTTCTTTCTTTCAGTCTCTCTTCAAGCTGGTTTGGTCTTTTAATTAGGTTCAGAGATACAGATCATGTGAGTTATCTTTTAGGAAGTTTTTTTTTTTTTATTGTTTTTTTTTGTTTTTTTTTAGAATTTTCTAGAATATTTCATCTTTCAGCCACCTTAGTAACAGTTCAGCTTTCTAACACTATATGCAGGCAAGAAATTTTTCACAATGACTTTTCCTAATTAGAACAAGTTTTCTTGCCATAGAAAACTTCCTTCGTGTTAATTAACTCACTAGTACTCAGCCACTGTGTGTAAATATGTATGTGTATGTATATGTGTGCATATATATATATTTTATATAGATATAGATATAAATATACACATATACACACACATATATATATATATATATACAAACATATATATATATATATGTATACACATACATATATACATACACACACACACACACACATACATACACACACACATACATATATATACATACACACACACACATATATACATACACACACACACATATATACATACACACACACACATATACATACACACACACATATATACATACATACACACACATATACATACACACACACACATATATACATACACACACAAACACATATACATACACACACACACACACACACACATATATATATATATATATATATACATACCTATACATGTATGTATATATATATATATATATATATATATATATATATATATATATATATATGTATATATATATATATATATATATATATATATATATATATATATATGCACACACATACAACTTAATTAATTTCAGTACAACCATTAGTTAGAAAGACACCAACTTAAACATAGTTCCAACAAATTAGTCTATGCCTTCAGACAGTTCTTCATTTTCTTACCATTCTTTCACTTTGGAATATTATTCATGTTTTATCCATTCCAGAACTTAGTCTTGCTATCTCCTGATTGCTAATTTATTAGTGTTTGGTGTGTGCATGTGTATATGTATGTGAATAATCACATATACATATACACACACACACATATATTTATAGACACATATGCATATATATATCCACACATGGTGGCTGCCAACTCGTTTTCGAGTACGGCCACTACTTTATATCGATGTAGGAGAACCCCTACCGATGCGCTGAACAAGTGTGACTTTTTTAGTCCAGCCAGCGACTTGAAAACTCTGGTACAAACACTACACCTGTGACAATTATTGACACATAGTGCTGGGCCCATGGTACCATGTGACGACAAGTGCAGAGAGATCTCCAGATATAAAGCAATGCCTGTGCCGTGAAGCTTTTATAGTGAGCAAAGGCACTGCACAAAGCCAGTCCCACTCTCTTAAACAAGATGATATTTACCAAAAAGAAGAACAAGTCAACATCATTGGATACCATCAGGGTTGCAGGTGTTATATCAGAGTTTTCCTTCTCCTAGAATTCTGCCTTGACAAAGGCTAAGGGGTCATATCCACACATACATATATACATACACAAATACATACATACATATATACATATATATACACATACATAGATATGCACATATGCATACACATATACATACATACAGGCATATACATATATGTATAGATGCATATATACATATACAAACAGATATATATATATATGTGTATATATATATATACACACACACACATACACACACACACACACACACATGAACCCAAGTTGAAGCATATATATATATATTTAGTCTACACCACCTTCACCTCTACCCCACCTCACTCTTCCATACACCTCCCATGCACACAGGCTGAAGCATACATCTCATGTGCACCACCTTGCCCCCCTTCTACTTACCTCCCACATCCTAACACTCCACTCCTCACACACGCCCATATAGCCACCTCCCTAATTCCCACACACCTCTCCCACTAAAGTTCCCAGGCAACACAGTAAAGTGGTCATGATAGCGACATGACTAAAAACACCCAGGCCACACTGTAAAATGGTCGTGTAGGTGTCACGCCAAAGAGCTCCCAGCCCACACTTCAAAGTGGTCATGTAGGAGTCACAACAAAAAGCACCCAGCCCACACTTCAAAGTGGTCATGTAGGTGTCACAACAAAAAGCACCCAGCCCACACTTCAAAGTGGTCGTGTAGGTGTCACAACAAAAAGCACCCAGCCCACACTGTAAAGTGGTCGTGTAGGTGACACGACAAAAAGCACCCAGCCCACACTGTAAAATGGTCGTGTAGGTGTCACGACAAAAAGCACCCAGCCCACACTGTAAAGTGGTCGTGTAGGTGTCACGACAAAAAGCACCTAGTCCACACTGTAAAGTAGATGTGTAGGTGTCACGACAAAAAGCACCCAGCCCACACTCAAAGTGGTTGTGTAGGAGTCACAACAAAAAGCACCAGCCCACACTGTAAAGTGGTCGTGTAGATGTCACGACAAAAAGCACCCAGCCCACACTGTAAAGTAGATGTGTAGGTGTCACGACAAAAAGCACCCAGTCCACACTGTAAAGTAGATGTGTAGGTGTCACAACAAAAAGCACCCAGCCCACACTTCAAAGTGGTCATGTAGGAGTCACGACAAAAAGCATTCAGCACACACTGTAAATGAGGTTGGTGTTAGGAAGGGCATCCAGCTGTAGAAACCAAAACAAAATCAGTTCTGTATGAGCAAGACATGGATGGTCACCTGACCTGGCATTTCTCATAACAGGACAACTCATCTAATTCATGCTAGCATGGAAAAATATACGTTAAACGATGATGATGATGATGATACATATATATCATCATCATCATCATCATTTTACATCCGCTTTTCCCTGCTTGCAAGGGTGGGACGGGTCTTATTCAGCACAGCATCTCTCCACTTGTCACGGTCCTTCGTCATCTCCACCGTGAGCTTCAGCGATGTGCTATAAGAACCAGATCGTCAGCATAGAGAAGTTCCCATGGACAGCCAGTCTTAAACTCCTCTGTTATGGCTTGGAGGACTATAATGAACAAGAGCGGGCTGAGGACCGAACCTTGATGTACTCCTACTTGTATCTGGAATTCCTCACTAAACTCCATTCCTACCCTGACTTTACTGACAGCACCTCTGTACAATGTTTGCACTGTCCTCACAAGCCATTCCTCAACACCTAGTTTCTTTAGGGACCACCAGATGACAGATTGGGGTACCCTATCAAAGGCCTTCTCTAGGTCAACAAAGGCTAAGTATAGTGGCTTATTCTTCTCTAAGAACCTCTCTTGTAATTGTCTCACCAAGAAGAGGGCATCTGTTGTACTTTTCCCAGGCACAAAACCAAACTGCATCTCATCTAGTTTGACCCTTTCTCTAATTAGTTGTGCTAATATCCTTTCTGCTACTTTCATAACCTGATCCATCAGTTTTATACCCCTATAATTGCTCCTCTCCAGAGCATCTCCTTTACCTTTGTAGCAATTTATGAGAATACTGCTGCACCAGTCTTTGGGTATGACACCACCATATATAGCCTGATTGATGATGTGTGCAACCAGTTTAGTGCCTACGTCCCCTGATGCTTTCAGCATCTCAGCAACTATACCCGACGGTCCAGCAGCCTTACCATTTTTCATTGCCTTAATCGCCTCTTGGAGCCTATATTTGTCAATCACAATAGCTGGTCCCTCTGTCAGATCATCATTTCATTTTACGTCCACTTTTCCCTGCTTGCAAGGGTGGGACGGGAACTGATTCTGGCTTGATTTCTACAGCTGGATGCCCTTCCTAACACCAACCTCATTTACAGTGAGTGCTGGGTGCTTTTTTTTGCCTATCATCTCATTTCTACAGCTGAGTAAACTGGAGCAATGTGAAATAAGGTGCCTTGCTCAAGGAAACAACACATCACCCGGTCTGAGAATTGAACTCACAACCTTTCGATTGCAAGGCCAATGCTCTAACCACTAAGCCATGTGCCTCCATCTATATATATATATATATATATATGAATACATATATATATGATTATGATGATGGCTTCATCTTGTCAGATGATAGTTGTCTCACCCTCCCATGTGCAAGGTGACTCTTCAATCCAGAAACAAAAGACATGATCAACACCACCGCCACCTGCCAAGGTACTAACAACACTATAACACAGGAAACATCAGAACAGGTGACTGGAGAAACCTGACTGCTCCTGACTATACTACATCTGCTGAGGTGATGAAACTATGAAAGTGGTGGTATTTCATTGTCACAAATACGAGTAAAAACCCTATAGTTGTAGCTATAGGATCAATGTCTATATAGTGTCAATAATTTAGAGCCCTGTTCTGCATTGACTGGAGATTACAAAAGAGACATCTGTATTTCATGGATTATAGAGACAAATGCTTGTACAACATATTGTCACTCTCTGTATCTAAGTGATTATAATCTGATGACAAGTGTAAGCAAGATGATGAGTACTCATGTAAACTGTGGGCTTCACTTCAGAGTTTACCTCTCTTAAAAGAATGCTGTAACAACAGTTTGGGGTTCTTCACTCCCAGTGGACTTACTACATTCCCTGACACCAACTAGGTGGATTTCTGTCATAATTGTGACTAAGGAGCCCCATCTACCCCGGTCAGAGGGACCTTCTTTTAGACAGACTGCCACTCAAGATTGACAAGCTCTGACTAGCTGGAGCAACTGATTTTAAGGCACCAGTAATTTTCCCTTTGCCCCTTACCTTGTCAGTTCCAAACATCTCCACCACGTGAAGGCCAGGAGCTTGGCTTCAGATGTCAGGGGTTATGTGAGATGCAAACCATTTGGGGCATTTTTCAGGCCTACTCCCACCCTGGCAATGATAACCTTATATGGTTATATACATATATATAGTATGGAAAATAGACATTAAACGATGAGGATGATGATATATATATATATATACACACACACATACATGAAGATGATGATGATCATACATATATATACATTTATTTAGAAATAACAGAAGGCTGGACTAGAAATATACCTTTAAAGTTTTAATGTTGCAAAAAATACGATACATATTTCAATATTTAACTCCATTCCTGCACAATCCACGGGATACCACATCTACGATGGATGAGTTGCATAATATAGAGTGCTTTTCTTACTATTACATCATGGTTTGCTAACTGGAATGACCAGTTCTACCCATTGGCAAACCACACAATCATCATCACCATTTAGCGTCCATTTATCCATGCTTGCATGGATAAATGGTGTGTGTGTGTGTGTATATATATATATATATATATGGAGGCACATGGCTTAGTGGTTAGAGCATTGGCCTTGCAATCGAAAGGTTGTGAGTTCAATTCCCAGACCAGGTGATGTGTTGTTTCCTTGAGCAAGACACTTTATTTCACATTGCTCCAGTTTATGCAGCTGTAGAAATGAGAGGATAGGGACCGGGGTCCCTATCATTCCACTACAAAGTGGTCGTGGAGGTACTACGGAAAAAAAAAATGCACCCAGCCTACACTGTAAAGTGGACGTGTAGGCGCCACGGAAAGAAAGCACCCAGCACTCACTGTAAATAAGGTTGGTGTTAGGAATGGCATCTAGCTGTAGAAATCAAGCCAGAATCAGTTCACGTCTGACCCTTGCAAGCAGGGAAAAGCGGACGTAAAATGAAATGAATGAAATGATATATATACACACACAATGCTATTGACCACATCATCTACAACACCACTTCTATTGCCGCTTGTGTATTCTCAACCCAACTACACCCCCTTGTCTCCAATGCTAACAAAGGTAACCTTTTCCCTCCTACTCTCAACCCTATCAAATCATACCACATTTGCCATACATCCATAACTACATACTTGTCTTTCTTCTCTTCTCCCCCCTCCCCCACCCCAACAGAACAGAGACAGTTTTTCAGTTGGGACAATAACTAACACCCTCTCTAATGTTGGTGCCCCAAAAATGCACCCGGTACTCTCTGTAAGATAGTTGGCAATAAGAAAGGAACCTTGCTGTGAAAACCATGCTAAAAGGGTTGAGAGGAGCCCTCAGTTGTGTCAACAGCACAACTACCTCTCTCTCGTGTCGGTGCCATGATAAAATGCACTCAGTAGAGCATGGGCTCGTATGCAAGCAAGACGCAGACTCCTGGCATGTGTGGGAGGTTAGTAGCCTCACTTCAGTACTGACCCTGTCTGTGAAGGTTCGTCCAACCCTTGGGAAAGCAGATGTTAAATGATATTATCATCATCATCATCGAAGTCACAGTTTATTGTCCAGTGGGTTCTTTTTATAGTGGGGCCAAAACGACCATTTTACAATGTGGACTGGGGGCTGGGGTGTAAGGTTGTGGGTGAAGGGTGGTGTGTTAGGATTTGAGTGGAGTGTTAAGACTTGGGTGGTGTATTGCAGGGGGGAGGGTATATATATATATATATATATATATATATGTATGTGTGTGTGTGTGTGTATATACGTAAAAGTAATAGCAAAAATAACAAAACAAACGGTACAGTACATGAAAGAAATATATTAGTTTAACGCCTGAAATGGCAGGAAGATTGTATTTGAGTATGTTAAACCGGGATGTGACTATGGGGGTTGGTGTTAAAAAAGGGCATCAGGCTGGCTGTAAAACTGCCTCAAAAATATTCATGATAAGAAACAAACATAAAAACCATGCCATGTCCCAAAAAAAACAAATAAATTAAAGGGAAGCTACTTTGGGATTTTAGATGCAAGGGAAATAACTATAGAATTTATAAATTTCATTTATTTAGTTACGAGGCTTTGGAGACATCATTTTTTAATAATTGTTTCTACTTTTGGCACAAAGCCAGAAATTACCCAGTGCATTACTGGTACTTTATTTTATCAACCCCGTAAGGATGAAAGGCAAAGTTAACCTCGGCTAGATTTGAACTCAGAATGGCAAGGACCGTAACTCTATGCGTCAAAGCATGGCGTCCGACCCTCTACCGATACTGCCAATGCCTTTCATCCTTACGGGGTCGATATAATAAAGTACCAGTAATGCACTGGGTAATTTGCTGGCCTTGTGCCAAAAAGTAGAAACAATTATTTTTTAGTGGATTGGCAGTATCGGTAGAGAGTCGGACGCCATGCTTTGACGCATAAAGTTGCGGCCCTTTCCATTCTGAGTTCAAATCCCGCCGAGGTCAACTTTGCCTTTCATCCTTACGGGGTCGATAAAATAAAGTACCAGTAATGTACTGGGTAATTGCTGGTCTTGTGCCAAAAGTAGAAACAATTATTTTTTTAATAATGATCTAAAGATGTATGTACCCATAATTCCCGATGGAGATGTAGGGGCACCATATTGACATACAGCATCTCTTAGGCATTTCTAAACCTGGTGAAGTCCATCTTTTCTCTAGCTCTGAACACAGCAGATTTCTTTCAGAGAAGGATAGAGAGTGAATGAAAGGGAGTGAGAAAGATATAGAGTAAGAATCAGCCCTAGTACTAGTCTGGTACTTTTTTTATCAACCTCGAAAGGATGAAAGGCAAAGTTGACTTTGCCAAGATTTGAACGCAAGGAGCAGAGAGCCGGAACTGATGCCACAAAGCAGTCTATCCGACATTCTAACAATTTCTGGTTATAAACCACCTAAATTTGTAATTAATCAAAACAACGATGACACCAAATAAATAAATATTGATTACAATTTTATTTCACATTAATTTTCCTCATGAGATAACTTCTATAATATTTCTATTTTAGAAGACAATATTATCAGTAAACTAAATTTGAACATTAAGTCCCATGTCACGTCGTGGAAATAAGTCTAGGCATATTTCATTCTCATATTCATAGATATTATCGTGTTTCTCTTCCACAGCTTTACTTATCGCATGTAAATTATTCTATTCTATTCCTTTTATTTCTAAACAATTCCATGTCCGTGGACATGCTTACAAAATCAGAAAACAGTACCGCCCCCATTACTTTCGGAAACATTTTTCACATTCAAAGTTGCTGAAGCATGGAACAAACTACCTGCATCAGTTGTTAGCTATCGAGACACTGCATCCTTCAAAACTTCCATGCTTCACGAAATCTGCCAACACTATACCTGATATTCCCCACTCTATACACTCGCATGCATGTATCTGTGTGTATATCATGACCCATACCCTGTTCCCTTTCCTGACATTTGTAAATTATTCTATGTACTATACATGCACCTTTGAAAAGTAAAGTTGACCTCAGTGGAATTTGAACTCAGAGCTGAGAGAGCTGGGCATTCTGTTTGATGTTCTAACAACAACCAATTCATCACCATGGTGAATAGGTAGGAAGAGTACAAAACATAACTATATATCTTAGTTATTAATCTCTTCTAGTTGTATTATGAACTGAAAGTTCACCAGACATGGCTCTGTGGTTAAGAAATTTACTTTGGAACTACAGGCTTTCAGGTTCAATTCCACTGAATGATACCAAATGTCTTATGTTATAGCCCCAGGTTGAACAATGCCTTGTGAGTGATTTCGGTAGATGGGTACTGTAAGAAAAATTGTTATGTATGTGCGTGTGTGTGTACATGTGTGTATGTATACATATCATCATCATCAACATTTGACATCTGTTTTCCCATAAAACGTATGCTCTCACCGCACACCACTATTCTACATGGAAAAGCAGATGTTAAAAACGATGATGATGGTGATAGAGTGAGGACTTAGCTTTTTATGCTTTAGGGATTCACAAAACCAGTATCAATAAACCCATGCATTCAATGTCAAGTTGGAAGAGCATCCAGCTGCAGAAAAGCATGCCAAAAATTAAATGTATGAGCAAAACGTGTTCAGCTAGTGTGTCTCAACTCATATTGTGCAAGCATGGGAAATAGACATATGATGATGATGATTCAGTTTCATTGGCTGTACCAAATTCACAAAGCCAAACAAAAACAATAGCTGGATTGATTTTGTTTTACCAAGCAAACTTGGCACAGTCAATTAAATTACAAGTTGCTCAAGCCAATGAGAAAGCCTCTGCATGTTGTTATAGCTCACACCAACATATATGTTTAGTTGGCCTCCAGTGAGGCTGCATCTTACAAGGGGTTTCTTGTGTGTTTTTATAACAGGAGGCTTCAGCCCTATCATGTCACTATTTTTTTCTGTATTAGCAGATGGGATTTGAACTCGGAATGCACAGAACTGGAATAGATATCACAATGCAGCATGTCTGACTTTCATAACTCTGCCAATCCCCCACCCTAGTGTGGTACTTTATTTATCAACCACACAATGATAGGAGGCACATGGCCTAATAGTAAAGGTATTAGACTTACAATCATAATCTCGTAGGTTCGATTCCTGGACTGGGTTGTGTATTGTGCTCTTTAGCAAAAAACTTCATTTTACATTGCTCCAGTATACTCAGCTGAAAATGATTGCCAGTAATAGCTGAGACTTTAACCCTGTGATGGACTGGCATCTTGTCCAAAGGGGAATCTTGTACTCTGTCACTTAACACCATGGAAACCAGGATAGGCTGATGAGCCTGCAGGCTCAATATAGACTTTAAACTTTTTTTTTTAGACAAAACAATGAAAGTCAAAAATAATCTCAGCAGAATTTGTAATCAGAGTGCAGACAGCCAGAACTAATATCAGAAAGAATTTAATTTAACGCTCTAACAACTTGCTGCCTCAGCTTCTAACTCAACCTATTAGAAATAGCAGCCAAATCCCATTCAAATTACACCCTACTGTTTTTTAAAAAAGGATACAATGGAAAATGAGGTACATTATATCTAAGAAAAAAATAAGTAAGCAGAATGTTATTGACTGGAATCTTTTTTGTTCAACCAGGGCTGAACAACAAATCAATAGATGTATTTGTACCCTGTGAGTACCCAGGAAACAGAAGATAATATCTTCTTAACTAAATATGGATAACAACTTTAATTCTCAGTTGAAGTATTTTCACTACAAATTTCATTGCAAAGGTATAAATGCCACAACAACCCACCCTAAACCAGAATTTTAATACAATATATGAAATAAAAATTGTTTGATAAAATGAAAAAACATATATTAAATTCCTAGATGGGTTGGAAGGTTACATCTCATTCATATGTTCCATTTTTTGGCATGGTTTCTATGACTGGCTGCCCTGCCTAACAAAAACAACTTTACAGTGTGCACTAGGTGAGTTTTATCATGGCACTAACTCTAGAGAAGTTACCAAGTCCTCACCAAAACTAACGTTTACCCTTTATACTATACTGTCTCTGCTTACTCGCCAACCACTTTGTATTTTATCATGGTACCAACACTAGAGCAGACGTCTTGTCTCCTGCAAGGCTAAAGAATCCTTTCCTCTCAAATGATGATACAGGGCTAATCCCCCAGCCACCGGACCACAACTGATTATGAGAACTGCTATGGCTGAAGTAGGATTGTACAAATCCAGGGATAAAATATGTGATGGCATTTGAAAGATAATTTAGATGTAAATATAAACTTTAAATAAGCAGTGAATTGGCAGAGTCGTTCGAACGTCAAATAGAATGTTTTGTGGTATTCATTTATGCTCTCTTTGTTCTGGGTTCAAATCCCAACTTTACCTTTCATCGTTCTGAGGTCGATAAAAAAAGGACAAATCTATTACTGGGGTAGATTCTTTTTCTATAACTCTTTCACACTTCATCTCTCTCTCTCTCTTTTTCTCTGGAATAAATCAGTTGTGTTCAGACCTGGAGTTGAGATGAGCTCTGCTAGATTTTAAAAGTATCCACAAAACACTGAATGTCACTACGGCGCTCCTACTAATCCACAAGAATTTATAGGTGAAAAAAGAAGATAGATTTAAAATATGTAGTTAATTGTCTGAAAATTATATTAAAACCTTCAAAAGTTATGAAGCATGAGTAGCTACAAACATTTCATCCAGTGTCACTACTATTTGAAATTCCTATAAATTCATCATTTCGTAAAATATTTATATGCAGATTTTAACTTCTTTTAATTACATTAATGAGATGAATACAACTGGTGTTTAGTTTTGGTTCTGTGTCTTACAGTTTCTTGGAAGAAATAATTAGGCAAAGTAAATATTTAGTGCATGATTTGAGATAGGAGACTCAGTAAAAAGCATTTAGTGAATCTTGATAGAGGGGGGGGGGGGGTATTTCAATTTTAGTAAGGGAGACAACTCACATTTCGCAACTTGAATCACATGACGATTGTTATTTCAAAGGAATCGAGGCTTATGTTGAAACGAGAAAAAAAAAGAAATATGTTTATGGGCGAGAAATTGTAGTGTGTTAGTGAATGAATGTTTGCCAATCAGCCAATGGCCAACTTTTACTTCTTTTACATGCAGTCTATAGTAGTTGTGTATGTAGTAGCCGAATATAAAACATGAGCAGGGAGGGATTTCAGAGGATAATGTTTAGGAGAAAAAAGTAGTTAGTGGGTAACAAGTAAGTTGGATGAGCCTGAATAAAAGTGGCTTGGGATCAGCCAACTTCGAGAAACAGAGGTCACTATAACAGTAGAATAGAGAGAGGGGGAGAAAGAGAGCACATCTGTAGGTCAGAGATTAAGTCTAACTTTAAATTTGTAGGTGGTTTGCAAACTAATCAAGGCTGGTCTTAAAGTGGAAACTTAGTCTTTACTGTGCAGATTTGGTGATGTTATGTTATGAAGGCGCATGAGGTTGCGTGTTTGATTCCCAAACAGAGCAATGCATTATATATACTGTAGTGCACCTAAGCACTGTACACAATAACTTTCATCCTTATGTCCTTGAGCAAAACATTTTATTTCACGTTGCTCCTTCTGCTAGGAGTTGTGATCAGTAAGTGAATGAGGTCTGGGAACTTGTCGATCGATTCCATTTATATAGGTACAGTCATCATGAAAGATCACATCTGTAATAACTCTAAGGATATAATTGTATATAATTCGTTTATATGGAAGTTGTGCTGTTCATGTGTAGAGAGAGTGGTGTATAAGACTGTTTTCTTTGTGTCTTTGCACAAGAAAGAGGACTACACTGGTTTTGACATGTGATACATATGGATTGGATGAAGAATGTTAGGTGAAGAAGTGGAAGGTAGCTGTAGTAGAGGAAGAGTGAGAAAGGTGGTTACAGCTGATCTCAAAACACTGAACATTACAGAGGAGATGAAGAAGGAACAATGTGAGTGGAGAGAGGCTATGCTGTAGAGGACTTGTCCAACCCATGCAAGTAAGAAAAAGTGGATATAAAATGATGATGATGATGCCAAAAGAGATTAAATAGTCATGTTCCAGTTAAAAGATTTTCTCCAGTTAAAAGTTTTTATTCATAGAAACAAACTGTTGAATGCATGTACATGACACCTGTGAATAGCTGGTAAGGAAAGAGTGAAGTGTGTGTTCATTATCACCATTATTTGACTGTAGTAACAGATGGCTACAATCCTGACTACACCTATTGCAGCTCCCATAATCAGTTGTGACCCCATGGCTGGGTGATTAGCCCTGTATCATCATCATCACCATTATTTGAGTGGTTCTGTGCCTGGGTGATTAGCTCTGTATCATCATCATCATCACCACTATTTGACTGTAGTAGGAAATGGCTACAATCCTACTTCACCTATTATTGCAGCTCTCATAATCAGTTGTGGTTCTGTGCCTGGGTGATTAGCTCTGTATCACCATTATTTAACAGATGACTACAATCCTACTTCATCCATAGCAGCTCTCATAATCAGTTGTGGTCCCATGGCTAGATGGTTAGCCTTGATCATTAGAAGGATTTGAATCCCCAGATGGAATTTGAACTGAGAACACAAAAAGCCAGAATAAATTCCACATGCCATCTTGTCTAATGCTCTATCAATTCCACCAATCCATTGTTGCTCTGGACTGGTACTTATTTGATTGATGCCTCCCCCTCCACCAAAAAAGGATGTAAAGCAAAGTTAACCTCACTGGGATTTGAACTCTAAGTGCTGTGAGCCAAAGCAGATAACACAAGATATAATAATAATATATAATGAAAATGATTGTGTACAGTGCTCAGGTGCTCTACAACTCATCAAAGGTGCATGTATAGTACATAGAATAATTTACAAATATTCAATCCAACACCCTAATTACTCTGGTAATTTGCCACCTTATAGTAAGAGAAAATGGTGTGTTACTATTTGCATAGAGGTGTGTTGTTAGGAGCAACAGTAAATCATTCATCATCATTTAACATCTATTTTCCATGCTAGCATGAATAGGACAGGCTGTCCCTTTGGGAGAGATCAGGTCAGAGGGCTGCGTTTCGCTGACAGAACTCATTTTGGCTTGGTTTCTACGGTTGGATGCCCTTCCTAATACCATGTGTTACCATTTGCAGAGAGATGTGTTGTTAGCAGCAACAGTAAATCATTAGTGACAGTAATTAAAAGTCATTAATGTATAGAAGGAAGAGTTTAGGTGACATTAGAAAACCTTGAATTGATAGAATAAAAGTCAGAGAGAGCTTTATAAATATTTGCAACAATCCAACAGGAATCTTCCTGATACAAAAGAAAATGAGAAATGGATGAAACCCAGATGTCGATATCAGATATGGTTGGAGATTTTCTTACTGCCAAGTGCACTGTTCCTTTTTGCCAAAGTTCCAAATGTCAATGGGGCACTCATGAGATATTGAAGACCGAGTCTGCAGTAAGTAGATCTGGATCTATGGAAGTCATTCTGGTAATAACTGAGGAGGAAGAGAGGCTCAAAGTATAGTGAAAGGTGATTATTACAGCTGTTTCCATCACCTTTGAGATGTTAGATGTGGAAGCAAAATGTCAGTAACTGGTAAGATCAAAGAGATCATCCTTTTTGAAGATCAGATATGTTATAGATTATATGCAGAGACTGAGAGGAGAGGAGAGCTATTGAAGGGACTTCATTGAGAAAAGGAGCCCAATGTTTGAGGATGGTAGAAGGAAGTAGTGTTAGGAGCAATCACTTTGTTGGTTTAGAGCAATCAGAGTTGTTGTATATTGACGGCTGTGTGTGTGCAATTGATACTATTGGAGTATACAGAAGAGGAGTTTGGGCAGGATTTTTTTAGAGCCTGCATTGCAGGAATGAAGGTGAAGCAAATAGCTTTCTGACATAAGTAGCAAATAACTTTTTTAGTGAGGAGGATTATGTGAACAGAATCCTTCTGGTTGAGAAATAATGAGCACGAAGATTCGTCAAAGTCAGTAGAACCCATCTTGACAAATACCAGAAAATTCTTTTACAATTTGGAAAGAGCTTACAGGCTATGAGATACACAATGATATCCTTTCCTTTACTAATGGGAGTCTTGAAGGTATGTCAGAATTGTGTGACTTAATTCAGGTGTTTTAGGAAGTGTTGTTTGCCTGTATTCCATAACCACAGTAGATACAGGTAAACTCTTCACAATCCTTTGTCGATGTGAAGGGATATGCCTAGAAAGATGGATTCAGTTACCCACTTAACTGTCTTAATGTAAAGAGGGACTGGGTAAAGGTTAGACCAAAATCTGAAGCACGTAAATTAAAAACAGGAAGGTGCAGTATATGGTATACTGTTGATATATTATTTCCATTCAATGAGTGGCGAATCTGGATAGTTCGAGAAATGAATAACAAACGTCCCTCCTCCTCCTCCCCAAGCTGACGTCAAGTCCCCCCCAGAGTATTTGGGATGCCATCCAGTGCAACCTGGCCTCAGACAGGCCAGTGCGCCAGCTCGACCAGCACCACCTTGCATCTTTTCACGCGGCCTCACAACCCCCACAGAGGTGCCTGGCTCCGTGCCTTACCCTCCTTCTTCATTGGCCATTGGCACGCATCTGGACAACGATAGCCTGCGCATCGGAGTTTACCTGAGGCTTGGCCTCTGGATCTGCGAGCCACACAAATGTCACTGTGGATCCACCGTGAGCTCTTTCTGTCTCCACCCACTTTTCTGTCGCTACAGTGCTGGCCGCCTTCCACGAAATCATAAAGCATGGTTTGGATGCTGCAAGCTTCCCCTCCCAGCTCG
Organism: Eledone cirrhosa; assembly: GCA_964016885.1. NCBI lineage: Eukaryota > Metazoa > Mollusca > Cephalopoda > Octopoda > Eledonidae > Eledone > Eledone cirrhosa. The sequence goes on from OZ024745.1 coordinate 111,683,495, forward strand.
AGCCGGTGGGGCTGAACCAAGGGGACGACAAAAGGCCAGATGGTATGACCATATTCCCATTCCGTGGTGGCAAACCCTTCGTCTGGGATGCCACTTGCAGCGACACTTTCTCCAGCCGCAACCTGGTGCAGTCAGCGACTAACCCAGGTTCTGCTGCACTTCGGGCTGAGGAGGGCAAACTCTCCAAGTATCAGTCGCTCTCCGACAGGTCATGCCCCTAGCAGTGGAGACTTCTGGTGTCCTCGGCTCTAGGGCTACCTCCCTACTTACCACCATAGGCACTGAGCTGGCTCTCTGCAGGTGTGAGCCTCGCGAGGTGGAATGGCTCTTCCAGCGCATCTCCCTTACCATTCTCCGGGGAAACGCCTTCTAGATTCTGTCCGCCCGAGCTGTGGGACGGCCATCACGTGGGACCCTATTTGCTCATAATACAGAGATGGGGAGAACGAGAGAGATGGAGGAGATGACAGTGGGAGGTCGGCTCTTCCGTGTTCGGACACATCAATTCTATGTTGTTGTTGATACTTAAATATCCGACCATTATTCCTTCATTAATACATCAGTAAGGGTAATGTATTTACGTTCGTACATAGAAATAATAACATTGATGAGTTGACCCCCCTTGCGACATTACCCTTCGTGTTTTTTAGACACGGTGTATCTCGAACTATATTATAAGGTTTTTGCTTTTTTAAAGATGATAGGGTGTTGTTGGGAGTCACTTAGGTGCTATTTCTAGCAGGTTAAATGACAGGGTGAAGTATCAGCTGTATAACACGAACATTGACAGTAATAAATATCAATAAATTTTCTTTCTATTACTTAATTGAAACTATTCGCTTTCATGTATGTAAGAAAATAACTGCAACAAAGAATTTCTATCAAAGAATATTAAAATATAAATAAGTAAGAGCGAACCTACCTGATTTCAATGACACCGGAGGGTACTCTTAAAACACATGTAAGTGTGTTAGCAACAGCACCGGCGGTGTAAATTCTGAATACATACCCTCTTAAAAACTCTATTACATTATGTGCACATGGACACAACGAAAGTATTTCTATAATATTTTTAAATTAAAATGCAAATATGTAATTAAAACGCATCTTTCTGAAATCAGTTTTTCTCGTTATCTCGTAGGTTAGTGGCAAAATAAAAGGCTATTCAGTGTTTCTTTTTGCTAAAAGCAAATTATTATTCAAAGATATACTATTAGGGGTGTTTTTTATTATCTACAAATTGCATCAAGTATTAATCTGCAGCATATTTATAAAAACTATTATTCGGTTTATGTAAAGGGACACTCAATAGCTATCAAGGTTATAAATGCAAGGGAGATAACTAATAACTCTTGTTAGTCAATTTAATGTAAACAATATATTGTGATAGTTCATCATGTTGTTTCAGCTTTCCTATTCAGTCAAAAGAATTATATACAATAAGGTAAGGAAACAGATTTCAAAATCTCTGTACGAGATATGCAGCACAAATAATGTGATTCGTTTTGATTATCCGCGATTCGATGCTTCAAAAATACGTCTTTTATCCACCGTACCCAACATCGGACTTTCTCAAAATGACATTAAGACATCACGAAAAATTACTAAGAAAGTTTCTCGAAGACAACCAGTTTCATTCAATGTCGGTTATGCTCTTTACAAGTCCTTAGCACTTTCAAAATATATACACCTTGTGGAAAATATGGAAACTTATGAAAAAATGAAAAACTCCGGCAATCAGTCTGCTAAGGAGTTACTTAAACACCTTCAGTCGGTTAGGCCATTATCTGTGCCTAAATTAAAAGAAATGGAACAAACTGCTATAGGAATTTTTTCTGAATTAGATTTGAACGAAAAGTTTTTAGTTGCTCATATATTTTTCTCGTCTTATTTTCGTTGCCCTAAATATTTAAGTACATTATTTGAACACATCGACAACAAATTTGACGAGGTTATTCATGAACAAGGCACGTTACATCTAACCTTGTTCTATATATACTTTCATGGAAGTGGACCAGAAACTTTATTACAGAAAATCGAAGACCATTTATCTGGAATAGTAAATGACCTTAGTGCAGATGAAATAGGTTTGGCCTGTTTAGGATATTTCCGTGCTAACCGAAGAATCTTTTCCTTCAATTTACTTGATGAATTTGCCGAAAAAACACTTTCATACTTAGAGTCAATTAATCCCAATCAGCTTATAAATGTACTAAAGGCTTTCCGCCACGCTGGTTATTCTAAAGTAAGTTTCTTTGAAAGACTTGCCAAACAATTAATCATGAATAATCTCTTAAATGAATTTAATCTTAATCAAATCATGCATATCGTGATGGCATTTGCTTCCAGCAGAATACACCATCCTGCTTTGATTCATCACTGTTTACTGAGAGCTCTGGATGTTGTCAATTACATGCCATCTATTCGTTCCAAAGAAATAGGTAGGATCATATGGGCTGTGGGAACTTTAGGCATAGCTGAGGCAGATATGTCCATCGTTAAAACTCTTATAGATATTCATTCACGAATTGAAGATCAAAGCAACAAGGAATACCCAGAATCTGTCTGTGATACTGTTATGGGTTCCATATTTCTTGGAATTTTCCCACAAAATCTCATCAACTATTTAATGAAAGATGAAAATGTTAAACTATTGCAAGGTTTGTTGTTTGCTTTTCTTTACAGCATTATATGTGGGTACAGTCTTGTGGTAAGGATATTGGATTTACGATCATAATGTAGTGGGTTCGATTCGTGAACTGGCTTGTGTGTTGTGTTCTTGAGCAAAATACTTCATTTCACGTTGCTCCAGTATACTCAGCTGAAAATGAGTATGAATAGTAGCTGGGTGTTTAACTCTGCAATGGACTGGCTGAGATTTCCAGGGGGGAAATCTTGTAGCATCAGCTGCTTAAGGGTAAGAAAATCGGGATAAACACTGGCCTAATGAACCTCAGGGCATGAGACAGACATTAGATAGCATGGTTGAATGGTTAAGAAGTTTGCTTCGCAATCATTATGTCTTTGGTTCAATCCTGCAGCATGGCATCATAGACAAGTGTCATTTACCATAAGCCTTGGGTCAACCAAAGTGAAATTGGATAGCTGGATTGGACTGTACTTATAATTCAAAGGCAAGGCTTTGTTGCACATTGTGCCAAACTGAATCTCCCTGACAATTACATTAAGAGAACATGGTCTGTGGAATGCTCAACCACCTACACATTAATCTCAACAGTAGGCTGTTCAGTTGATCAAACAACTGGCTCACTCATCGTTGAAACCGATGGAGATCCATTCCAGCATTAAACTCATTATTCTCTGAATAAATATTCTGAATACTTGTGACTTAGGTTAGGTAACAATTGTTTCTACTTTTAACACAAGGCCAGCAATTTAAAGGGAAAGGGAATGTCAATTAAGCCGAACCCTATGCATTACCAGTATTTTATTTCATCAACCCCGTAAGGATGAAAGGCAAAGCTAACCTTGCTAGGATTTGAACTCAGAACATAAAGGGCTGTAACTATATGTTGCAAAGCATGTTGTCTGATGCTCTACTGATTACTGCCATTAAATTATGTTGATTTAATTGCTGGCTTTGTGCCTAAATTAGAAATCAATATTACTCCAGTTGGAAATTGAAACTGTTATTAGACAAATCAGTTGTTTATTTGGAGTATTCCTTTATGTCAATAAATAAAACGTTTAATACTAGTTGCCTCTATCTAACTGGAGAATATGCCCCAAGCCTTACAGAAAAATAAGCTGTGGTATCCCTTTTGATAGCAACCCACCCAAAAGCAGCTTTGGTTCTATGAAACAAAACCACCTACTTTAAAAGATTCCTATTTAAATTGAAATGTTCCTATATAATTTTAGATAAGAACCATATATTAAGTTACTATCTTAGTAATGAATTAATGGTTTTAGTAAGTTCCTCAAAATTTTTCTTTTTTACCCACATATTCCTGGGAGGTTTGTGGGACCAGAATCCTCAAAAATGCCTTCTAGAGGGTCTCATCAGAAGCAACTCTCTCCAATCGTTCCAACTGGATCCCCAAGTGAGACCAACTGAGCTCATGAATTTTATCCGAAATTCCTCATTAATTAATTGAAATAGAGTGTATTTCATTAGCAATATAGTCACAAAAGGATTAACTATATAAAATTGTCAGCAGTTGTGACCGGTAGTATCAGCAATGAAAGGACCAATGGAAACATTGTTTCCATGGTCCAATTTATTGAGATCCACCCCACTTGGTATGCGAATGAGGTCTGGAATCTTGTCAATTGATTTAATCGATCAATATTTTTAAAATGCGATTCCACTCAACTGTTACCAGTAACAATAATGAACTGCTTAGAGTTGCATCTAACATTAGTGGTCTTTTAACATAACATCTGTTGTTGACAGAAAATGTTGATGAATAACACAATCGTGTTTCCACTTACATTTAGTTATTGAATAAAGATGGCTGCAATTTTGCAACTACCAGGTTCATATTGTGCAATGCTAATATTGTTTCTACTTTAGGCACAAGGCCAGCAATTTGAAGGGGGAGGGAAAAGTCGATTAAATCGACCCCAGTGCTTACTGGTACTTTATTTTATCAACCTCGTAAGGATGAAAGGCAAAGCTAACCTTGGCGGGATTTTAAATCAGAATGTAAAGGGCCATAATTCTACTCCTTGAAGCATTTGATCCAACACTGTACTGATTCTGCCAATCCACCAGCCTTCATGTTGTCTTCACTTCTTCATCATCATTTAACGTCCATTTTCCCTGCCAGCAAATGTTCAATGGGTTGTCAGCAGACCATGTCAGTACTCAAGCAGAGCTACTGATATCTCAGTTAAGATGGTTGGGGGGGGGGGGGGGGGTCATCTTTCCTATGTTCCCCCACACTACCCAGTGTTCAATGATATTGAAGCCTAGTGATTAACTTTGTCTTTACCAAATTTCTAATTAAAGTAATCATGGGTGGTGGTTTAGTAAAATAACTAACTTTCTCATTATTAAGTTAGTGTGTGGACATAAATTAACAAAAGTTCTTATATAAACTTATGTGGGAATGTTTTTAGATAAATATAAACACTTTAACCCTTTAGCGTTTAAACCAGCCATATCCAGCCAGAATTCTCTCACCTCATCCTGTTTAAACCAGCTGTAACTGGCTACTCATACTGATGTTAAGGTATTGTTCTCAAAATAAATAATATCAAAATCTCATAGATTCGATATTATGTGAAATAATCATGTAAGGTAAAGCCTTTACCATGAAAATATAATAGTAAATATAGAGTAATGTAAATGCTAAGGGGTTAAAACAGTTTTTTTTTTATCATAGAACCTCAGGTGGTTTAGTTAGAAATGTTGAAATCCAAACACATTCACTACAATTATAAAATTGAGTAAAGTACCCTGAAGGACAGAAAATAAGTAGTCAGAAGCTACTACAGATGTTCTAATACTATTATCATTATGTGTGAATTTGTGTTTGGATTTCAACATTTCTAATTCCAAATCATCCAAACGTCTCGATAAATCGTAAAATTTGTTTACTTCTAGCTCTAAAAGGATTTTTGGATTGTATTGTTCATGTTCTTCACCTGTGTTTTTCATTTCATGAAGGTCTTCGTGGTTTGGAGAAGAAAACCCAACTTCTTTTGATACATAACTCAACACTCATTGAATGCCCGACTTATAAAGGCTTAAAACTAACAAAGGTAAATATAAGGAAAGGTAAACCTTAACAATCATGCATACACACATATACACACTGCCACACATACATACACACCACAACACACATACACACCACATCACAAAGACAGAAAACAGCACAGTTCCCATGACTTTCAGAAACATTTTTTCATGCTCAGAGTTGCTGAAGCATGGAACAAACTACTTGCATCAGTTGTTAGCTGCCGGGACACTGCATCCTTTAAAACCTCCATGCTTCCTGAAATTCGCCAACATTACACCTGATATTCCCCCTCGATACACACACACACATGTATATCATAACTCATACACTGTTTACTTTCCTGATATTTGTACATTATTCTATGTACTATACATGCACCTTTGATGAGTTGTAGTGCACCTGAGCACTGTACACAATAATTTCATTATTATTATTATTTATATATACTACAACCTCTTAGCCAGTTTTTCTATTAACTTATATATGCTTTGTCATTCATGCACATTAATATTACCCATCCAGTGGAACATCAGTACCTCATTTCTTTTCAGCTTCCACACATATTCCACATTCAATGCCCATTTTTTTTCTACCATACAAAATCCCACTCCATACACAAGCAGCTTACAATCTGTCCTTCACTCAGAGAAAAAATTATGTTTTGTTTCCCATCGAACTGCAATTGTAAACACAGACATGTTGATAGTTCAAGCTTTTTCTTTTTTACAGTAGTATTCTGCTTCTAAAATTACATTGGCTTCAGTAAATATTGAACTCATAACCATTTGGTTAATAGTCTTTAATGCCATGGCTAATGTGTCACATCTTTGGCAAAGATAAAGTGAAGAGGTCTTCACAGACTTCTTTATAGTTTTTACACATTTCTTTTACTTTCACTGACTGCTTCAGTCATTAGACTGCAGCCATAATTATTTTTGTTGTGTCTTTACTTTAAGTTAGTATCACAAGTATACCAAATAAAGAAATGTAGTGCTTAGGTTTGTCTTTCCTTTTTCTTCATTACCCAGATATATGTCTTATTACTTTCAATTATAGTCTTTGACTTGTTTTTATTCGATACAGATTTTCATTTTTTTTTTTGTTTTTTAGTGTAAGAAGCATTGGTAACGTTTGAAATTGGAAATAAAGTTGTCCCAATCTGAAATCACTATAGTAATAGACAATCACTATAAATAAAAGTTGAGAAAAGCAGGTAAAATACCACTGAAAACAGAAAATAGCTGACAGTTTTTTTTTCCATTTTCAGGAGTATTTTACTCATTTTCACAATTATTATTTAAATGCACTGGGTAATTGCTGGCCTTGTGCCTAAAGTAGAAACAATTATTTACTAGCTGGCCTGTCTGGCTGGCGCCCGGCTATCATTGACGTGTTCTACGGCATCCATATATATATATAGCTGATGTACCTAGCTTCGCTTGGATAAACAAATGATAAGTCGTCTGTGTAGTATAGTATTACTGTTGAAAATGTATAGTATAGTATTACTGTTGAAAATATATAGTATAGTATTACTGTTGAAAATATATAGTATAGTATTACTGTTGAAAATATATAGTATTAGTGTTGAAAATATATAGTACAGTATTACTGTTGAAAATATATAGTATAGTATTAGTGTTGAAAATATATAGTACAGTATTACTGTTGAAAATATATAGTATAGTATTACTGTTGAAAATATATAGTACAGTATTACTGTTGAAAATATATAGTATAGTATTACTGTTGAAAACATAGTATAGTATTACTGTTGAAAATATATAGTATAGTATTAATGTTAAAAATATATAGTACAGTATTACTGTTGAAAATATATAGTATTAGTGTTGAAAATATATAGTATAGTATTACTGTTGAAAATATATAGTACAGTATTACTGTTGAAAATATATAGTATAGTATTACTGTTGAAAACATAGTATAGTATTACTGTTGAAAATATATAGTATAGTATTAATGTTAAAAATATATAGTACAGTATTACTGTTGAAAATATATAGTATTAGTGTTGAAAATATATAGTATAGTATTACTGTTGAAAACATAGTATAGTATTACTGTTGAAAATATATAGTATAGTATTAATGTTAAAAATATATAGTACAGTATTAATGTTAAAAATATATAGTATAGTATTACTGTTGAAAATATATAGTACAGTATATTATTACTGTTGAAAATATATAGTGTAGTACAGTATTACTGTTGAAAATATGTACACAAATATATAATTAATTAAAAGTTGGTTAGAAGTGAAGTCCAGGCAGACAGAGAGATATTATAAGCGTGCAACGTTATAGCTATGTATCTATCTAAAAAGACAGAGTAAGAAAGAGAGAGGAATGTCGTATTATATATATTATATATAATAAAGTACCAGTAATGTACTGGGATAATTGCTGGCCTTGTGCCAAAAGTAGAAACAATTATACTTCTTTTTTATACAGCTGTAAATAACATGTTTATGTATGTATATATACGTATAAAGGAATGCTGTAATAAAATGTACAAATTAAACTGTCTCTTATTTATGATACTAACACAATATATACACACACACTATATATACATATATACACACACACAGATAGCGAAGCCAATGTACAGAATGGTTTTTGTAATGCGGACAGCCAGACATACAAACAGATATTATAAGGGCGCGACGTTATAGCTATGTATCTATCTAAAAGGACAGACTAAGAAAGAGAGAGATCGCTAACTGGAAATGTTGACATCTGAAAATTTTAAAGAAGTGAATATTTAAATAAACAATAAAATATCTTTAATCTTTCAACTAAATTTAGTAGACAAAAATACCCTCACTTTCTTACTTGGAAAAAGTTACAGCTATGGTACTGTTTGGTCCAGCCGTTTGGCGAAAAGTTTGTTACATACATACAGCCGTCAGCTTTATAATATAGATAGTGGGCAGTATCGGTAGAGAGTTGGATGCCATGCTTTGCAGCACAGTTACGTCCCTTTACGGACTGAGTTCAAATCCCACCGAGGTTAACTTTGCCTTTCATCCTTACGGGGTCGATAAAATAAAGTACCAGTAATACACTGGGATAATTGTTGGCCTTGTGCCAAAAGTAGAAACAATTATTAGGCCAGCATAGAGTTACGGCCCTTTACAGTCTGAGTTCAATTCCTGCCGAGGTCACTTTACCTTTCATCCTTACAGGGTCGATAAAATAAAGTACCAGTAATGCACTGGGTAATTGCTGGCCTTGTGCCAAATTTAGAAACAATTATTAGGGCAGTGGATTGGCAGTATCAGTAGAGCACCGGACACCCTGCTTTGCAGCAGAGAGTTACGGCCCTTCACTGCTGAGTTCAAATACCGCCGAGGTTAGCTTTGCCTTTCGTCCTTATGGGTTCAATAAAATAAAGTACCAGTAACACACTGGGTCGATTTAATCGACTTTCCCCTCCTCAAAATTTGCTGGCCTTCTGCCTAAAGTAGAAATAATTATTATAGTCGTGTCTATGTTGGGATATATTTCAAATTATTAATTGGTTTTTTGGGTGTTTTTGTTTTTTTTTTGTCTTTGTAGCAATCAATAAAGAAATTTCAAGTGTCAGATTTTACCAAAGCTATTAACTTTGAACTGAGCACTCGTTCTGGTTTGAATCCTATCTATGAAGAACTTGTAGCTCTGTTTGGTGAAGCAAAAGTACACTGCAACATGATACTACCACACTTTACAACTGCAGGTTAAGATTTATTTCTATTCTCATAGATAAATAATCTTTCAGTTTTTAAGTCATCACAAGATTTTACAATACTTTTATATGTTATGCCAGTTTAGTTCAGACAATGCTGGTGCCTATGCAGAATTTTAACACTGTACTGTACTTCTAACATTATACTGTTCAAAATAAAACACGTTTTATGAAAATTGACCCATAATTAATGAGATTATTGACAGTTTTAAATAGGGAGTTTCTTTCCACTCACCCTGTAAATATTGTATTATTATCATCATCATCACTGTTTAACGTCCATTTTCTACGCTGGCATGAGTTAGACAAGTTATCCTGTTGTGAGCAATGCCCGGTCAGGTGACCATGTCTTGCTCATATAGAAACGATTTTGGCTTGGTTTCTACAGGTGGATGCCCTTCCTAGTACCAACCTCATTTACAGTGATTACTGGGTACTTTTTGTGGTGACACCTATACAACCACTTTACAGTGAGTACTGGGTGCTTTTTGCTGTAACACCTACTTGACCACTCTACAGTGTGGACTGGGTATTTTTTGCCGTGTTGCCATCACAACCACTTTCAGTGTGGACTGGAGGCTTTGTACCTGCTAAAATATTGTAGTTTAGATTAAATAATGAATAACACATAAAAGATGAAGTCTGAGTATTTTTGTGAATATTTTTCTATGCTATCCTAAGTGTAACTGTCATTGTTGGAGAAATTACCTCTATAACTAGATGCTCTTTTAATTGCTAGCCACTCAACCATGAACCAGAATATTTTATCTTATATATAACTTAAAACAGAGTTATGTACCTTGTCCTGTAGTAAAATAATTAATATGGGGGCACAATTACTATAGCAAGACTTTAAGATATGGACATTGTGATTAACAGGCTGTACTTTAACAACCCATGTAGCCAATATGGCCTCAACGATGTCTATGATGTAAAAATAATACTTTCTCCTCCACTATGCAATTTGATATTAAATATTTATATTTACATGAAAGTTGAATCTAATAAGTTTATTTCTATTATTTTTTTACAGATATTGAGATTCACCTAAATTCTGACAACTTTCCTCAAAGGTTCACACCATCAAAGGAGGTTTTAAATTCTCATAATATCCAAAACTTTACAATCCAACAGACTGTTACTGAAGATTTATTACAACAACTTATCAGACCATCAACAGACAAACAATCTAAATACAGGTACAGATCTGAATCATTCTTTTTTACTGACTTGTAAAGATATCCTGAATAATGATTCTATCTTTTGTTTTATTTTTATAACACATTTTATATTCTTAGTGCGATTTAGACTTTAACCTTTTCATTACTATATTTTTAATGAAGGAGATTGTTTATAATTTTCAAATAATTTTGCAAAATAATATATTTGATGGGATTTAGTAATATAACTTTCTCATTATCTATGTAGTGTTTGCAGCATAACTTAACAAAGATCCTTACATAAAATTATGATGGAAGATTTTTAGATAGATATAAACATTCTGAAATAAACAGATTTTTATTAAAGAACCAGAGGTGATTTGATATCAAAAGTGTTAGAATAGAATAGAAAATTGATCAATAAGATCCCAGACTTCATTCACTTAACAAGTGGAGTGAAACTCCTCAAATTGGACCAAGGAAACAATGTTTCCATTGGTCTTTCAAATTGGTGATAATATCTACCAGTTGCAACTTGTGGTAGAAAATGTTAAAATGTTCTAAAGATTAAAAATGTTGTAAACCTAGCAGAAAAAAAGACAGGACTACCACCATCTAGAAAGTGACCGTGCTCAATATGCAAAAAAAGTGTAGGTAGGAATTCTTTATGTAAAATATAGGCACACAAGAAGTGTAAAAAAAAAATAGGTATATATATTATTTATAAACACAGAGCACAATGTGGACATGGGGTGGAGTCTTAACTCTCTATCAAAGGTGTGGGTATCTCCAATCAAGAAAACCACAAAAATGAGGCTATTCAAAGCAACAGTTGAGTCCATTCTCCTCTACAGATGTGAGTCATGGACACTAACAAAAACACTCACAAAGAGGATTAATGGCATATTCATGCAAATGCTGAGAAAGGTCCAGAACATATCCTGGAGAATACACATGGCAAACAAATCGCTCTACAGCTGACATCATAAAGTGTAGGAGACTTGCATTAGACGGACATGTGAAACGTCACAATGAACCTGCTGAGAGGGTTGTTTTCTGGAAACCTGATGTGTGTAGACGAAAAGGATGTTCTTGAAAATGACACTGGGCTGGAGGCAATGGAACTTCAGATGGCAATGTTGGACAGAGGGTGAGCTGGAGGAGGAACTTCGTCAGGGCACCAGTAACAGATAGAAGAAAAAGAAATGTAGTTAGATCAAAGACTTTGTATATTGCAGAGATATATAAATAGTTTGCAATCAGAGCACGAGTGAAATAAATTATTTCCAATGCTCTGAACACACCATAGATGTTGTGTGTTGTTAATGTACAAACACGGGGAGGTAAGTTTGTTAAACAGTTATTGGGGGATAGAGCAGTTTGAAAATTGAACCAGTGAAATAGCTCTCTGTCTCTCTCTCTCTCCCTCTCTCTCTCTCTCTTCATTGGTGTATTTTTTTTTATTATCTTTATATTATAAACTTTATCTGAACAAAATCTTTTACAATCATATTTAAAATATTCTAAATACTTAAGAAATACCAACAAACAACATACATACATACATACCTCAGATGAGATAAAATACTTTAGTCAAAATAAAACTACTTTTATAATCTTCTTTTCATCTGTTTTAGGAAAACCAACATCATCAGAAGGTAAGAATCATTTTAACACTTGTAAAACAACTGCGTCATTCTCTCCAATAATATATATACTATTCTTTGCTTTTTCAGATACAGATAATTTTTTACAGATTTTTATATAATTATTCTTTTAGTCTTTCACACACACGCACATATATATATATATATATATATATATATGAGTCCCAAGTTCAATCAGGAGTAACCACAGTAAGTAAGGTACTCAATACATTAGTAGAGTGTAGACATCATGTTTAATATAGAAATGGATTCTACAGGTCTAGAACTGTTTCATTCAAAAGAAATCATCAGGAATAAAACAGTTCTAGTCTTGTAGAAGCCATTTCTATGTTAAACATGATGTATATATATATATATATTGTAGTATAAATTTGGTATAAATATCCAAGGGTTCTGAGCACTCAGTCCATCGAACGAGTTATATAAAGCCATATATATATATATATATATATATATATACACCATCTGAGTGAGTTTCTTGGTCAGCGTCCAAGTCTCAGACCCGTACAGCAGCACAGACTCCACTACAGCAACGAAGAGACGGATCTTCAGGTCTTTACAAAGGTCCGACTTCCACGCCGATCTCAAGCTGTGGCACTCCGCCTAGGCTTTGCTCTCCCTCGCGACCACATCATCTTCTCAGATGGTGGATGGGTGCTACACGAGAATGCTGAGGATGGCTCTGAACATTAATCAGTATACACTGAGGATGAAGAACTCAGAGCTGTACGGGAGCCTCTCAAAAGTCAGCTCGAAAGTGACACAGAGGAGACTGGGGTTAGCTGGATATGCTCATTGGCATCCAGAGTTGACACTGCACTCAGTGCTCCCATGGGAGCCCCTGCATGGACACACTGGAAGAGGAAGACCGAGGTTAACATATGTTGATGCCCTAAGGACAGACACTGGTTTCTTGGAGACACAGGACATGACAGCAATAATGAGGGACAGAGACCACTGGAGAGAACTCGTCCATGGATCTCGGGAATTTTACCCGCCTTAGATAGATATATATATACACACACGTATCCATAACTCTTAAATACTATATCATAAACGTTAACAAAGGGACTCTAATCCAACTGTATTCACAAACTCAAACAAATACCACCCTTACACCTAAAGTCAACTTACCCTACTATATACATACCACACTAGACATAAAGTAAAATAACTAATCACACCCTTCAGAACCATACCCAAAATACACTCCCATGCAAAACAATAACAATGCCCATACTAATTACTGGTACAGATGTGATAGACATCATAAGGTTGCAGCTGTCATACATGATTTCTATATATATATCTGTTGTGAATACTACTGCATTACATAATCAATATTGTACCTACACAGAATCAGAAGAACTCCAGCTGTTGGTGAAAAAGATCATACTCAAGGTCTCGTCAGACCCTCCAAGATTGGGATGGTTGATGTTCTTGAACAACAGCAAATTGACAGCTGCAGGAAAAATATGACAAAGGTTGACATTCTAGAGAAGGAAAATCTTCAAAGAGTGGTTTGTGAAATACCTGGAGTGAAGACATGATAGGGGTGATAAAAGGAAAAAAAATAAGTGAATTGGATGGGCCTGAGTGGTGTCATGAGATCAAGGAGCAGATGCCACTGTAGTTTATGTCAATTAATCAGGTGGCTTAGAGGAGACAGTCTGGGATGTCTATATGTGTAGCAAAATATGGCAATGCTACTCTATTGTGGGCTTACTTGAGCTTTGTTTAAATCTAGTAACTCTTGAGAGCTGAAATATTTTCCATACTTGAAGAGTAAAGCCAGGTTTTGCTTTGTTGAAGGTGTGAGATCACTCTGCTCTGAAATATCAGCAGTAATGGTGAGACTGTGACATTTCTTTTTCCAAACATTGTAGGCTATAGTCTGAACTGTTGCTATATAGGTATAAGTGGTCTACTTGGGAGATTTACGGTTATGAGTTATGCTTGCTTAAGAGGAAGGTTTTGGTCGCCCACTTAGCTGTCCCAGATGGGTCAGGGGTGAAGCACATCCAGCTAGTGGAAACAGCATAGAACTGGCAAAGCTTGATCGGTTAGCTGACTTAAAGTACCATAGGAGGCAGTAGAACTACATTGAGTATTTGGCACATGATGACTGGAACAATCACACGTCTGCCTAATACATCATGTGTTAAAAGTAGTTGATAGTTGACAGGGATTTAAACTAAGAAAAAGTGTTTGTGTGTGTGTGTGTGTGTGTGTATTTTCCAACAGATGTTCAAGCTGGGCATCAACCACATCAATCTTTCTTGTCCAAGATTGTTTGCAAATATCACTTTTATGTGTGCCTGTCCAGTGTATCTAATTCAACATCTGTGTTCTAGATTTATATCCTTTCAGATTAATAAAAACAATGAGTAGGAAGGAGTGAGACCAATTCAGTAGCTTAGACACCTCCTTACCTACAGTAGTTGACTTAGACAAGACACCTACAGTAGTTGACTTTCTACCTTCTCAAACAAGTTAATATTTATTTCACATATCTTTTTTTCATTTGTTATAATTATCTGGTTTAGATTTTCTTTTTTTTTTTATTTATATATTTGGCTATTTTTACTTTTTCACAATATGAATTACTGATGTAATTTTATTTTATTCTACAACCAGAATTGCCATACAGGTGGCAGGGCCAAATCAGTGTTCTTTTACTGACCCACCTGTCATCTTTGGAATATATCGCACCAAACTGAGACAGTTACAGGTGTTAGGCTATGAAATTCTTTTTGTAAGTATTTTTACTTCATTACTAGACAAGGAATTCAATCTATTTATGTGACATCCAGTCCTATCAGTTTTTGTAAAAATTATTCAACTAAAGAAATACTTAGTTTTTATATCCCCATCACAAAATGTCTCATGATAACTAAAAGTGCAAAATATGACTTTAGCATTTACATTACTCTATATTTACTATTGTATTATAATAATAATAATAATAATAATAATGAAATTATTGTGTTAAGTGCTCAGGTGCACTACAACTCGTCAAGAAAGTACATAGAATAATACACAAATGTCAGGGAAGTACATGTGTGTATGTGTTAGCTGTAGTGTTGGCGGATCTCGGGAAGCATAGAGGCCTTAAAGGATGCAGTGTCTCGACAGCTAACAACTGATGCAGGTAGTTTGTTCCATGCTTCAGCAACTCTGAGCGTGAAAAAATGTTTCCGAACGTCATGGGAACTGTGCTGTTTTCTTACTTTGTGGGCATGTCCACGTGTGTTAGACACATGGAAATCGAAAAGGCACTCAGGGTTGTTGTTGGCAACATGTTTAACAATTTTGTGGGTGTTTACCAAGTCAGTTGCCAGGCGTCGGAGCTTCAATGAATCCATGCCCAGGGAAGCAAGGCGCTCAGAGTATGGTAGATGCCTGATGGAGGGTATTCGCTTGGTTGCACGTCTCTGAACAGTTTCCAGGCGGTCAATGTCCTGAGCAAGATAGGGGTTCCAGACTGGTGATGCAAATTCTAAGTGTGGTCGCACCATAGCTGTATACAGCCTTAAATAGATATCTGGAGAGCGGCTGACAAAGTGATGCTAAGACACCCTCGGCCCTCTTGACAATTTTAGAGACGTGCCTCGTCCAACGCAAATCGCTGCTGACCGTAATGCCCAGGTCACGTTCACAGGAAGACTTCTTGATATTAGTGCTGTGGAGGGAGTATGTGGACGCTGGGTTTTTACTCCCAAAATGCATGGTGGTGCACTTGTCCACAGCTAGCTTGAGTTGCCAGTCTGAGATCCACTGTTGCATTGTGTCCAGGTCAGACTGCAAGCAAGATCTATAGTGTTCAGGATCTGTCCTTTTTATCTCAAGGTACAGCTTGATGTCGTCTGCGTACTTTAGTACTGTGGCATTTCACGGTAAAGGCTTTATCTCACATAATATTGAAGCTACGAGATTTTGATGTTATTTATTTTGAGAACAATACCTTAACATTGGTATGAGCAGCCGATTACAGCTGGTTTGACGAGAAAGAGATGAGATAATTCTGGTCGGATACGACCAGTTTAAATGCTAAAGGGTTAAACTATTTTGGAATTTGAGCTTGCATGCTCTTTATAAACAAAAGCCCAATATTTATGCTGTTGCCTTTTGTGACTATATTTCTAATATACTCCTTTTCAATTAATTTTATGGAGAATTTTGAGGGATTTACTAAAATTGTTATTTTATTACTAAGATAGTAACTGTACATATGGTTCTTAAATAAAATTACGTGGGAAGATTTAAATTTAAATAGGAACCCTTTTAAGTGGGTAGTTTTATTTCATAGAACTGGAGGCAGTTTTGGGTGGTCGTTATCAAAAGGGTTAAAATGTGTTTCTCTTTTTTTATTTTTTGAAATCATCTCAAGTGATTGACTAACCAATTCATAAAATTAACATAAATTCACTTTGTCTTTATCAAAACAATCAGTTTAGCTTGATGTAGTCACAATAAAGTACTTTTCTGAATACCCAATGACAAACATTTCTTAGTGCTTTGACATGTACATATAATATTGAAATTCTTCATTTATTTATTTGCTGGATAGTGTGGAAGAGTATATATATATATAGAGAGAGAGAGAGGGAGAGATATCATGTCTATATATATATTACCATATAACCTTTTTTATTTTCAGGTAACTTCAAGTGAAGCAAAGCATTTAAATGAGAGACTGTCTCCTGATGAAAGAAAAAAGTGGGTTCTTCAGAATATCATTGAGAAATTGAACATCAATATTAACAGCACATGAATCTCATTTATATCATTAACAATTTTTCATATTAACAAAGTCATTAAAAACAATAAAAGATATTCTGCTGAAACATATATAGAAGTTGAATTAGTTTGTTAAATTCTACAGCTCTCCACTAATGCCCTGCGAATCTGATTCTTCACTCTTTGATGATGCTTGATACTGGACAAAGCTTGATGATGCTTGATACAGCTGCTTGATGGTCAGACAATATCTTTAAGTGACATTCAAAGCCACACATAACGTGTGTGTAGGCTCCATTTAATCTTCTTTCCAGTTTTGAGATAAAGGTTCATGCTGAGCAACTATACAATAAAACAGAGGTAACAGTTGCTTGAAAGAGGCTCCTTTGCATGTGAAGTTCTTTCGTGGGAGCCTACACAAGGAAGTGCTATCAGCGGACGACAAGCCAAGACATTTATCAAGCAGATTTATGATGACATGAACTGCAATCCCTCTGACAATCTCTATAATGAATAATAGAACTGGATGGTGACAGAGAGCCAAGGGAATTTATGTAAGCAGTGAAACTAATTAGTTGATTGATTGAAATTCTATAGACTGTCAGCATACTTTCTTAAGATCATAATCTATACATGGCTACACTCATTTAACCCTTTAGCATTTAAACCCGTCATATCCGGCCAGAATTCTCTCACCTCTTTCTGTTCAAACTGGCCATAACTGGCCACTCATATTGACATTAAGGTATTGTTTCCAAAATAAATAACATCAAAATCTCATTGATTCGATATTGTGTGAGATAATTATGTAAGATAAAGAATTTACCACAAAAATACAATAGTATATATAAAGTAATGTAAATGCTAAAGAGTTAATGCAGTAATTTGGGCTTCTAACATTTGTAAAAAAATATTTGAAGAGTGACATAGGATGTAGAAAGACTACGTAGATATATCTTTAGGTTCCTTTGCATGTTTCATCATCATTGCAGTTTAACATCTATTTTCCGTGCTTACATGGGTTAGATGGCCGCCACATGCTGAGGCTTGACCAGTCAGGTGACTAGATCCTGCTCGTATGTTTTGTTTGGGCTTGGTTTCTATAACTAGGTGTCCTTCCTAACACTAACCACTTTACAGTGAGTACTGGGAGCATACGTTTTTATGGCTGGATGCACTTCCTGACACCAACCATTTTACATCATGCACTGGGAGCAGGATTTCTATGGCTGGATACCCTTCCTAACACTTACCACTTTACAGCATTTAGTAGGAGAATGGTTTCTTTGACTGGATGCCCTTCCTGACACCAACCAATTTACAGCATGTAAAGGATGCATTTTATCATCTCATCGATGCTAACACTTTAAACAGGGTGGATTAGGTGCTTTTCATTATGGCACCAACTCCACCACCTTACAGAGTGGACTGAAATCCTTTCGCCATGGCTCTAGCACTATCTGAGTCATTGGTGGGGGTTAGGGCTGAGATACAAACATTGCATTGCTGGAGGTGGAGGTCATGGTGATGGCTTTGAAGTAAGTGGATAGTGTCTGAGATTGAGCCTTGTTGAGATCAAGCCTCGTTCTGAGATCGAGCCTCATTCTGAAATCAAGCCTTGTTCTGAGATCAAGCCACGTTCTGAGATCGAGCCTCAATCGGAGTGTGCCCGGTTTCCCTTGACGGCCTAAAAAGGGTTTTTATATACTGCTTGAAGCAAGTGGATGGGTGATCTCTGTCATTTTGGAATGTTGATACACAATTTAGGTTAATACTAGGTTGTGGGAGCACAGATGCTATATTCCTAGTGAAATAACTGAAATAGAAACAGCTAAGGATAACATGACTCTTTGTTGATGTGTTTCTATAGAAAGTTTTTGAGCGATGGGAAAGCTTCACATGAAAGATTAGCTTGTAATGACTGGTGAAGGGTTAAACAATAAGTTAAAGTCTGTCACAACCCCACAGGCTCATCAGGCTAGTGCTTATCCCCATTTCCTCAGTATTATGACTTCCCCTGGATAGGATGCTAGTTCATCACAAGATTAACTCCTAGCTACTCCTGGTACTCATTTTCAGCTGTGTACAGCAACAATGTAAGTAAAATGAAGAGTTTTGCTCAAGATCACAGTCCAGGAATCGAACCCATGATGT
This sequence comes from Eledone cirrhosa, assembly GCA_964016885.1. Lineage (NCBI taxonomy): Eukaryota > Metazoa > Mollusca > Cephalopoda > Octopoda > Eledonidae > Eledone > Eledone cirrhosa. Next base: position 111,702,677 of record OZ024745.1, read on the forward strand.
TATGATCATCTGACTGTCTGAATCGGCTCAGAAAAAATGACAGAGCTATGATCCGCTGGATGTGCGGTGTGACCACTGAGGATGATGTCAGCTCAACTGAACTCCTGAAAAGACTGCTGATTGACGACCTCAAGGATGTGATTCACACGAGAGACATGTGCTGATATGGCCATGTCAGGCATAGTAAGGGCTAGATCAACAAAGTAATAAATGTCGATCCAGGAGGCAGCGGAGGCCCAGGAAGACCAAAAAGGACTTGGATGGAGGATGTCCATCGGGATCAAGCTAAGCTTGGCTTAGCCCAAGTGAGATCGGTGATCAAGAACACATGGAACGGGATGCTAAGGAGCGCTGTCGGGCACGACCCACCCCTACTTAGGGATTGTGTCCTGCATAATAAAAAAAAAAACTGTATGATGATGATGAAGTCCAACACCACATGCCCAAGAATTAGAATAGAGTTAATGAGAAATAGGAATCAATATACAAGTAAATATCTACAAAGATTTTCTTGTCTACTCTCTTATAATCCTAGAATCAATTACAAAACAAATGCAAGATAAATTATTAAGTGAAGACTTATCTTATAAATTGAAATTACATTGTAGAATCTGTTAATGGATTGCAGAAACTTAAAAGCTGGGAAAATAGAAGTGGGACAAAAGGTATGGAGGTTTCCATGGTAAAAAGTAAATGAAAGTGGCTTTGTGCAGCACACAGGGAAGAAATCAATACTGTGGTGTAGCCTATGCAAATAGTAGATCCACAAACATTGCAGTTGAAATACTGATGTAGAAGAGTGTTGTGTAAAGAATATGACAGAACTGTAATAGTATACAGAAATGAGACCTGGCTTGTGTATTTTGAAGAGTGTAGCGAGACAGGATAGTACTATTTTATCGCTGTGGCATAGTTTGGTCATGCTTGGTCAGTTACCAGCCCTGTAGGATTGGTGACGTATGAATACAAATGACCATTTCCAAGGCGCCTTTTGCAAAACCAACCAGTTGTGTATTGGACATTAGTAGTGCAACATCTCTTAACTAGCTTTCCCACTGTTTTTGATTTTTCATTGAGAGTAGTTTGTTAGACGGCCTTTCAGGGTTTTGCCATTTATCCGTCGGCTTTGTTTTACCAAATATTCCAATCCCTGACAATAAGTAAGGATAAATTAGTGCCTGTCTTGACGCATTTTTAGCTTACTAAGAAAAAACATTCACTTCACTTATATCTTGCTGCATGCACTTTGTTCGTGTGTTCAAGCCAATCGGGAAAATAGATTGTTTTGTATAAAAAAATACACCTTGTGATCTATATTTTTTAAACCATTGGAGCACTTTTTCCGCATCTCCATCTTCCTGGGGTGGCAATCTTGATAAAAGGTGATAATGACTACTAAAAGAGTATGAGGGATTATATATCACTACCTCTGATGAAGGGTCCAAACCAAAACTTCAGAACCTACAATACAAACTTACGAGCCAATAAGGAAACTGCTCAATCAGTGTTTCCCAAACTTTTCTCATGGAATTCACTCCTAGAACAACTGGATACTTACCCTCAACATTGTTTACAATCTTAATTATTCTTAATTTAATCACAGTAATTAACCATGTTTACTATATAATTATTCTTTTAAAAAATCCTATTGTTGTTTAGGAAAAGAAAAGGAGCCCATCTTGAGATTAGACTAAGGAAATTATGTTTCCTTTGCTGACATCTTCTGGTTACAACTCCTAGTTAAAAGGGGTGGAATTTTAACTCAGAAGGCACAGAGACAGATCAGACCCTTCAAAACCTACTGACTAACTCTTTAAAAACTCTGCCAATTCACCATTGCCTCTTGACAGGTGCTTATGTATGGTATGTTATGGTCTTGTAACACCTGGTGGAGTTGTAGGGGCACTATAGTGGCATAGAGCATTTCTTGCACACTTTAACCCTTTAGCATTCACATTACTCTATATATACTTTTATATTTTCACAGTAATGGCTTTACCTCACATAATTCATCATCATCATCATTTTACGTCCGCTTTTTCCCTGCTTGCAAGGGTGGGACGGGAACTGATTCTGGCTTGATTTCTACAGCTGGATGCCCTTCCTAACACCAACCTCATTTACAGTGAGTGCTGGGTGCTTTTTTGCCGTGGCACCTTCACGACCACTTTGCAGTGGAATAATATAGACCCCAGTCCCTATCATCTCATTTCTACAGCTGAGTAAACTGGAACAATGTGAAATAAAGTGTCTTGCTCAAGGAAACAACACATCACCTGGTCTGAGAATTGAACTCACAACCTTTCGATTGCAAGGCCAATGCTCTAACCACTAAGCCATGTGCCTCCATCATTATCTCATATAATATCGAATCTATGAGATTTTGATATTATTTATTTTGAGAACAATACCTTAACATCAGTATGAACGGCTGGTTATAGCTGGTTTGAACAGAGAGAGGTGAGAGAATTCTGGCTGGATACGCCCATTTTAAATGCTAAAGGGTTAAGCCCATCCCTCTCCATGCCAGAACACAGCAGATTTCTTCTAGAGAAGGATAGGAAGTGAGAAAAAGATACAGAGGAAAAATTGATCCCAGTACGAGACTGGTACTTTTAATAGACCTTGAAAGGATGAAAAGCAAAGTTGACCTTGGTGGAATTTGAGCTGAGAGAACAGAGAGAGCTGGAATGAATACCACAAAGCATTTTATCTCTAATGACATTCTTATCATTTAAAGCATTTTATGTTCTAATGACTGCTAATTTGCCATACTTTATGTATTGACCCCCAAAAGGATGAAAGACAAAGTCTAATGGCTCTGCCAATTCACTACCTATAGGCGGGCATGATATCCGTTAATAAACTCTATCACTCTATTTATTCCCGCTTATCACCAAGCTGTGATAACTGCCTTATTATTAATTCTCACATAAAATTTTGAAACAGTTTGATAATGACCTCCTGTACAAATATTGTTATCGAGCCTAAGATTACTTACTTTCTAATTTCCTTCTCTACTTAACTGGTTATAAAAGTCTATCTTAAAAACAAAATGTTTTTGTTTGCTTTTTATTTACTAATTAACAAGTTTGTGTGGCTGTATATTGCTATGTGAGTGTGTGTGTGTGTGTGTATGTGTAATACAAATAAATACTGAATGTCATACAGAAACCATTTTTTATTATATATAAAGTGTAGGGTGGTGGATTGGAAGTATTGATAGAGCATCAGACAACATGCTTTATGGCGTTGAGGTATGGCCCTTTACATCCCGAGTTCAAATCCTGCTGAGGTTAGCTTTGCCTTTCATCATTTGGGGTCGATTTAATCAGCTTATCCCTTCCCAGAAAATTGTTGTCCTTGCTTAAATCAGAAGCCATTATATATAAAATGTGATTTCAAATCCTGCCGAGGTTAACTTTGCCTTTCATCCTTACAAGGTCAATAAAATAAAGTACCAGTAATGCACTGAGGTTGATTTAATTGACTTTCCCCTCCCCAAAAATTATTGGCGTTGTGCCTGTTATATATAAAGTAAAATTAGATAAGATTATCACCTTGACAATAAGCAATCAATTTATCTAATAATTGGAGAGCCACCACTGACTTTATTATCATTGTGTAATGTATTCAGAAAGGGACAGGTGTATGGAGTTCATTCCTTTACAAGTTGAACTCTACACTTACTTTTACGTGTGCATGGGGTGTGTGTGTGTAAAAGGGTAAACAGAAATAACAAAAATAACAAAACAAAGAGCACAGTACATGGAAGAAATATATTAATTTAATGCTTAAAATAGCAGGAAGAGAGTCTTAACGTTTTGGACGCTAGTCCTTCATCAGAAGATCTAGAAATAGAAGATAAATGGAAAGGAAAGAGAGACGAGAGGAAGGAATGGGGAAAATTAGAACAAAAATGGGGAGAAAAAATCCACACATGTATGTTCAGTCAGCCATAATATATATGGACTGTCTACAGAGCAAAGAAATCAAATTAAAACAGCTGGGTTCACCATTAAAATTCTACCTCTTCACTATATATATATATATATATATATGATTAAAATAGTCCTTCGTCAGTGATTTTCCAACCATCATTGGTATTTCATCGCATTAAAAATCAGATACCTCAGGTTGGTGCGAGCAATAACTAAAAAAAGTTATTGGGACCAGAATTCGCGTAAGGCGAGGGGAACAAGTAAACAACATAGAAGGATAAAAGCAAACCGAAGATAGGAACATAAACAAGCAACATGGTTGTCCGGTCAGCATGAACTGGGTTGATTTCATGAGCGAGAGAGGTACAGACCATGTTGATGTGTGTGAGATGTGAGCAAGAAGAGACCCACACAAGTCAAACGGGAGGAAGTGAGAAGGGGAGAAACAGAGAGTGAGTGAGTGGAAGTGTGAGGAAGAGGTCAGTCGATATATATATATATATATAAATATTAAGTTTAACATGACAAAGTTTTGAGATTAATCTGCTACTATAATTATAATTAATCAAATAATATCATGGAGCTACGCTGCAAAGTGGTTGGTGAAAGGAAGGGCATTTGCAGAAACTATACCAAAAATTAGAATGAACAAAGCAGACAAGAACTCTGCAGGCCACAACACAGTTTACCCATCTAACTTCACATAAGAACTGATGAAAGGATAGAAGGAACACTTTAAGACTTTTCATACCAAAATGTCTGAAACCACCTTGGATTTATTATACAAAACTACTCGTTTTTAAATGTTTATACTTATATTAAAATCTTCTTTGCCCATTTATTTCTGGGAGGGTTGAGGAGTAAGTGTCCTCAAATACTCCTTCTAGTGGGTCCTATCAGAAGCAACTGTCTCCAATTAATCCGGCTGGATCCTCAAGCATGACCAATCTCTTATAAGCAAAATATTGTTTTAATATACATATATATGCTTGGTTTATAGTAAATATGTATCAGATGGAGTAAATCTGTTATAGTTTTATCATAGAAGCTCAGCAATTCCTTTTTATATTGGCCATAATAAATTCTAAAGAGGGGAGAACAAAAACACCACAACCTATTTCCTAGCCAGATAGTTGAAGAAAGAAGGAAATATTTCTGTCTTAGTTGATAAACTGATAAAATATTTCTTTCATACACAGATAAAATAAATAAGATTCATACATCAAATGTCTTAATTTCTATTGCAGCAGTTTGAGGTATCAAGGAAAGGGAAATATGGAAGCTGGGATTATAATGCCATTTTTAATGAAATGAAAAATCTAGAATTAGAAATGACGCGATTGTTGTTATTGTTATTTAGCACCAGGTGAGCACTGCTTCATGCTCTGTAAATGAATACACATTCATACAATGATTATGCCCTTTGCAGCATCTTCTGAGAACCCATGCTTTTGTTCCAAATATTTTACTAATTGCTCCAAATTAATTCTTAAAGATACCATTTCAGAAAACAGTGACATTTGTTTATGTCCTGTATAAGCAATATGACCCACAGATTATTGGCTCAACAAAGATCAGTGGTGTATACCTTACTAATGAATAAGTACTGGTTGGCATCAGGAAGTGCATACACCTATAGAGTGCTGTCACCAAGAAAATGTCTCATACAACCAATACCACCATGAAAAAATGGATATATAAAAATGACGTTGATGATAGATTCAAAATTTATCTCTACGCTTTACACTGAACAATAAATAATTATGCCTCTTGTAAAAATAATATGATAATATAAACTATTCTCCTAAAGGATAACAGTAAAAAAAGAAATCTATAATGCCACATGCAGGGCCAAACTTTCACCTGCTGAGGCCCGAAGCTCTATGAAATTTGAGGCCCTTCTCAAAAAAGAATTTTGGTGAAAATATTTTTAATAATCATACAGGATTATAATTTTTTATATTAATTTTACTGGTGAAGAATAAATTATACATACATACATATATATATATATATATATATATATATATATATATATATATATTGACTCCTGCATTTGTTTCTTTGTCATTTTGAACTATATATATATATATACACATAATTTTTTATGATTTAGGGTTTTAGTGTTAAATAATGAAATTTTATGATAAAATAAAAAAATGCATTTTAAAAAAGACCAATGGAAACATTGTTTCCTTGGTTTGATTTGACGAGCTCCATCCACTCATTAAGCAAATGAGGTCTGTGATCTTGTCAATCAACTGTTATGTATATATGTATATTTGTATGTATGTATATATATATATATATATATATATATATATATATATATATATATATATATATGTGTATGTAAAAGGTAAACAGAAATAACAACACAATCGGTACAGTATATGGAAGGTATATATTATGTTAACGCTTGATATAGCAGGAAGAGGGTCTTATATACAGGGTGTGTGAAAAGAAATGCCCTATTTACACACACACATATATATGTGTATGTGTGTGTGTAAATAGGGCGTTTCTTTATATATAAATCAAAACAAAAAAAGAGGCCTGGAAATGTCATTATGAGAGATTGATGAATGTGGAGAATGAATGGAGAAAGAGAAATTACCCCCAGTAGATCCGACAGAGGGACCAGCTATTGAGATTGACGAATATAGGCTCCAAGAGGCGATTAAGAAAATGAAAAAAGGTAAGGCCGCTGGACCGTCGGGGATAGTTGCTGAGATGCTGAAAGCATCAGGGGACGTAGGCACTAAACTGGTTGCACGCATCATCAATCAGGCTATATATGGCGGTGTCAAACCCAAAGACTGGTGCAGCAGTATTCTCATAAATTGCTACAAAGGTAAAGGGGATGCTCTGGAGAGGAGCAATTATAGGGGTATAAAACTGATGGATCAGGTTATGAAAGTGGCAGAAAGGATATTAGCACAACTAATTAGAGAAAGGGTCAAACTAGATGAGATGCAGTTTGGTTTTGTGCCTGGGAAGAGTACAACAGATGCCCTCTTCTTGGTGAGACAATTACAAGAGAGGTTCTTAGAGAAAAATAAGGCACTATACTTAGCCTTTGTTGACCTAGAGAAGGCCTTTGATAGGGTACCCCGATTTGTCATCTGGTGGCCCCTAAGGAAACTAGGTGTTGAGGAATGGCTTGTGATTACAGTGCAAGCTTTGTACAGAGGTGCTGTCAGTAAAGTCAGGGTAGAAATGGAGTTTAGTGAGGAATGGAGTTTAGTGAGGAATTCCAGATACAAGTAGGAGTACACCAGGGTTCGGTCCTCAGCCCGCTCTTGTTCATTATAGTCCTCCAAGCCATAACAGAGGAGTTTAAGACTGGGTGTCCATGGGAACTTCTCTATGCTGATGATCTGGTTCTTATAACAGAATCAGTAGAGGAGCTAGAGAATAAATTCTGGCTATGGAAACAGCAGTTGGAAGCAAGAGGACAGAGTGATCATAGCTAAGACAAAAGTGTTGATGAGTAGAAAAGAGGACAAAACTCTGATTCCGTCAGGGAAATGGCTATGTTCGATATGCAGAAAAGGAACTGGCATAAATTCTATAAAATGTACACAATGCAGATCTTGGGTATACAAGAGATGTAGTGGGATAGCAGGCAAACTAACAGGTAGGGAGAAATACGTATGCAGTAGATGTACAGGGAAATTAGACAGTAGAAGTCGCATTGATAGACACATTTTTCAAATGCAGGCGGGTGCTATAGAAGTGGTTGATAGCTTCCAGTACCTAGGAGATCAGATTAGCATGGGAGGGGGTGTTCCGAGGCCATAATATTTAGAAGAAGGACGAGTTGGAAGAAGTTTAGGGAGCTGCTTCCTCTGCTGATGAGGAAAGGTTTCTCCCTGCGTACGAAAGGCCGGTTATATGATGCCTGTGTGAGGTGCGCGATGCTGCATGGTAGTGAGATATGAGCAGCAATTGCAGATGATATGCAACGGCTGGAGAGAAATGAGGCAAGCATGCTCTGTTGGATGTGCAATGTCAATATGCGTGAACGACCGAGCATGGATGTGTTGAGAGAGAAACTGTGACTGAGAGGGATAAATTGTAGTGTGTGGGAGAGGAGACTGCAATGGAATGGACATGTGATGCGCATAAAGGATGACCGATGGGTGAAGAAGTGCCAAGAAATGCCAGTTGAAGGTAGACGTAGTAGAGGAAGACCATGAAAAACATGGTTTTAAGTATTTGCCCTGATGTTGATCTGTTGGTGCGGAAGCCATTTTGGTTTTTTCTCAGCAAGGGGTCAATGACAGGTCTTATTCTGTCAAACAGCATGAGATTGTATATCTTTGCAGCAATTGCCATTAGTGTTATGCCACGGTAGTTTTTAGCCATTCCAAGATCGCCCTTTTTGGGAAAAGGGAGTATACATCCCTCAGTCCATTTGTCTATGGGGTCTTGATTATAGACACCATTACACAACTCTAGTAGGATTGGGTGAAATTCAGGTACCTTCCACACTTCAGCTGGGATCTCGTCGAGTCCGCACGCTTTTCCGTTACCAATACTTTTCACTGCCTTCTGTAGTTCCTCCATAGTGAAAGGACCTTTCTGTATTTGGTGTTCCTCTGTAAAAACGGGTATTATTTCTTCTTCGATGATCTGTGGTGCTTTGCCAAGTAGGTTCTGAAAATGTTGTTGCCACAGTTTTAAACATTCGTCTTGGCTGGAGGCTTTCAGTTTGGCTCTGTCACTACTTTTTCTGCCACTAATTTCATTGACAGTTTTCCAGGCTTCAGCAGACTTCTTATTGGTGACAGTTCTCGAGATATGATTGATCTTTCTCTGCATGTATTCGGCTTGCTCAATTTCATACTCATTTTTCAGTCTGTACAAGCAGCACTGAAGTTATTAATGTTTTCTGGAGATCGTTGAGTGTCTTTCAATTCTGCAGCTTTTCGCAACACTTTGCGCTTTTGGCGTATCCTCTCTGTTTCCCAGGGTTTTCGATTTTTAACCTTGGGTTTTAAAGGGATGGTGTCGGCCGCTGCCTCTTTGAATGCCATTTGAAAGTGGTTAAATGTAGAATTTGACGATTTTGCTGGTGCATAGTCTTGTAGGGCGGCAAATTGGTTGCTCAGTTGGGTTACAAAGGTTTTGTAAGTCTCAGGATTGGTATTCAGAACTGCCCAGTTGTAAGGAGTAGCATTTGTAGATTTCTTTTTATCCACTCGGAGACCTAATCGTATCTTGGCCGAGACAATACAATGATCCGAGTCAACACTAACAAACGAGTCATATGCTCTGCAGTTTTTTGCGCTGTTCTACCATTTTCGATTGATTATGATATAATCCAGTTGTGTCTTGTCGCCATTTGGAGATTTGTGTGTCCACCGCTGGCCTGGTCTTTTTTGGAATATGGTGTTGAGACATCGTAAATTGTTCTCACACGAGTAATCTTTTAGCATACAACCGTTTCTATTGGTTTGTGAGTGGTATGAGAATTTGAATCCATCAAGCTGTCCAAGACGCGCGTTGAAGTCTCCGCCAATGATGAGAACATTATGTTTCAGGATTTGTCCAGTGAGTGATGTTAGTTCCATGTAGAACCTCTCTACTTCGGCCATGTCACATACATTTGTTGGACTATAGCAAGAGATTACAGTGGTTTTAGGATTCCCGTTAAACATAGCTATCATTATCCTTGATGTTATCATTTCAACACTCGCAAGTGCATCATAGGCACGCGGGCTGAAAAGCATTCCAACTCCACCATTTGCTGCATTCATGTTGTTTTTCCAAGCTGAGCAGGTTATCAGCCTCCAATTGCCAAATATTTGCTCCTTTGTTACAAGCTTTTCATGTATGAACCGGTGCTCCTGAAGACAGATAACATCATGGTTGGTCGCCCCCTGCTGAAGCAATCAGTTCAGGGATTTTATGGTCTTTCTGGAGTGTTTGAACATTGAGTGTACCAGCAAAGATGTCTTTCTTTCCGTGTACAAGTCGGGTTGGTTGTTTTCTCCGTGTATGTTTCCCAGTATCTGATTTTTCGACTGCAATCTGGGAATCCGTTGCAGGACGCGCTCCTTGTTTAACCGCGCGACGAGCGCTGCGGGATGAACATCGAAGGATTTGTGTCATATTTAGCTTTCAATAGCTGGATATACACTTGCGGTCGCTACTCCATACAAGTGAAAGCAGTACTCTGTATTAGAGCGGTTGTGCCTCACCAAAACATCCAACAATAGTTGATATGATCGCCTTGCCAGTAGTAGTATGAACCAAATTCACAGTTACTTGATCATTGCCTTATCTACTGATACGATATCCTGCTTACCACTGTTGTCGTTTAACCCAGTCAGGATTGGTTTGACAGATTGCCGACCAAGGCTACCGAATATATATATATATATATATATATATATATATATATATATATATACACTATATAGTGTATATATATATATATATATATACACTATATACACATTTACACAATTTTTGGATAGCCGTTGACTCTTATGAGTTCTTCCGCCCTTTGTCAGGTTTTGTTTTTGTCCTGCAGGATGTCCAAAATCACCCTCCTCACCAAGTAACTTGATGGGGTTGCCGGTTTAGTCGCCAACGACCCGACCATGCGACAGGTTATACTGGGTTACATGTTACCAGTAGCACTCGAGAGTGGCCTGACATAAATATATATACATACATGCACACACATATATATATGTACGTATGTAAGCTTGAAACTAGTATATCGTTCCTTTGCCAGTGTTGAACAAAAGGGCAATGATGATTGCTAAACACTGTACGGCTTAGTTCGGGATGTTTGTTTACAAACAAACCGAGCATTATAATAAATGTTCGGTAAATCCATATATATATATGTGTGCATGTATGTATATATATACATACTTACTGTACGTCTGTATACATATATGTATGTACGTATACATACTTATATTTAAGTAACAGCGGTACTAAGAGTGAGAAATGAAATTTCGTTTCATTTTTTCCATTTATCGTTTTCGGTGCGCCCGGCTGATTAACTCACTCGATATGCAAATTAGGCTGCTCAACCGTTAATATGCATATGGAAAGTATATACTTTCAGACGTTCAATCATCTGGCAGGAAGGTATACGGCGTTGACGATAAATAATAAGCTTGAAACTAGTACATCGTTCCTTCACCAGTGTTGAACAAAAGGGCAACGATGGTTGCTAAACACTGTACGGCTTAATTCGGGATGTTTGTTTATAAACAAACCGAGCATTATAATAAATGTTTGGTAAATCCATACATACATATATATATGTGTGCATGTATGTATATATATATATACTACTGTACGTCTGTATACATATATGTATGTACGTATACATACTTATATTTAAGTAACAGCTGTACTAAGAGAGAGTGAGAAATGAAATTTTGTTTCATTTTTTCCATTTATATATACTCTTTTACCTGTTTCAGCCATCCGGCTGAGGCCATGCTGGGGCACCGATACAATGATATTAAATAAATGGAAACTATATTTATTAAACCATATTTATTCTATTATATATATTTCAATGGCGGTGGATTGGCAGTATCGGTAGAGGGTCGGACGCCATGCTTTCCAGCATAGTTACGTCCCTTTACGATCTGAGTTCAAATCCCGCCGAGGTTAACTTTGCCTTTCATCCTTACGGGGTCGATAAAATAAAGTACCAGTAATGCACTGAGTAATTGTTGGCCTTGTGCCTAAAGTAGAAACAATTATATATATTTCAAGGGTACCAAAATTTTGGTACGCTTTCATCAGATAAAATACAAAGTGTGTTTTATAAATTTGAGTATACCTACACTATATATATATATATATATATATATAGTGTAGGTAGTACAGTGGAGGCACATGGCTTAGTGGTTAGAGCATTGGCCTTGCAATCGAAAGGTTGTGAGTTCAAATCTCAGACCGGGTGATATGTTGTTTCCTTGAGCAAGACACTTTATTTCACATTGCTCCAGTTTACTCAGCTGTAGAAATGAGATGATAGGGACTGGGGTCCCTATTATTCCACTGCAAAGTGGTCGTGGAGGTGCCACGGCAAAAAAGCACCCAGCACTCACTGTAAATGAGGTTGGTGTTAGGAAGGGCATCCAGCTGTAGAAATCAAGCCAGAATCAGTTCCCGTCCCACCCTTGCAAGCAGGGAAAAAGCGGACGTAAAATGAAATGAATGATGATATATATATATATATATCATCATCATTTAACGTCTATCTTCCACGCTAGCATGGGTTAGACGGGAATTGTCTCATTTGAGGCAAGATTAGTTGGGTGACCGTGTCTCACTTGTATAGGACTATCTGGCAGGTTTTCTACAGCTGGATGCCCTTCCTAACACCAACCAAATTTACAGTGTGGACTGGGAGGTTTTTAACCTGTTCCCTACACGACCACATTACAGCGTTGACTGTGTTTTTTGTTTGCTTTTTTATCGTGACACCCACATGACCTCATTAGTTTGGACTGGATGTTGTGGTACCAACATAACTTTATAGAGAAAGGGTGGTGTTGGCGGAAGTGGAAGGATGGAGTAGGGGAGGTGGATTGGGTGTATGTTTGGTTTGGAGAGGCCTACAAAGTTAACTTTGCACATAGGGAAGGCAGGTGTCTGTATTTACTGAGTGGCGCCAAAGATCTCGATCCAGTGACATTGTCTTAGAGAGGTGCAAGTGTGCAAGGTCGGAATTTATCAAGTCATCCCAGGTTTTTCTGGGTCTACCTACTCCGTAACTTCCATCGATTTTGATCGCACTGCAATTTTTTATACAGCTATCGTCTTTCATGTGCATCACGTGACCATACCAACATAATCTTTTCTCAAGTAAACAGCATCTGATCCCTCTTATATCTAATTTCTCACTTAGTTCATTTATGTATATTACTATAACACATCCAACGGAACATGTATGCTTCGTTCCTTTCCAGTCTGATATATATATGTATATATATATATATATTTATATATATATATATATATTTATATATATATATATATATATATATATATATATATATCATCATCATCATCATCATCGTTTAACGTCCATGTTCCACGCTTGCATGGGTTTGGACGGGAGTTTTCCCACTTGAGGCAAGAGTGGTTGTCTTGCTCGCATAGGACTGTCTGGCGGGTTTTCTACAGTTGGATGCCCTTCCTAACACCAATATATATATATAATATTAATTCAAATATTAACAAAATAGATATTCTTGTGATCAATTAAATTTTATTATACATATTTCAGAGGAACTGAATTAAGTTCAACAGTACGTCCTCATCAGATAAAATAAAATGATACATGACATACCCTGACATGGTAGATGGTTAAGATTTAATCAAGGTACCACTTGTAGAGTGCTTCCAATCTATTGTAAAACTCATTCTTTAAAGTACTCATTGAATCTTGTTTAACTCATAATATATATATATATATATATATATATATATATATATATATATATATATATATATATATATATAAATGTAAGTATGTATGTATACGTAGATACGTACATGTATACAGACGTACAGTAGCATGCACATATATATATATATATATATATATATACATACAGGTACACATACATATATGTACGTATCAGTTTAGCGGACGCTTATTATAGCGCCCGCTTTGTTCGTTTGTAAACAAACTGAACAGCCTGAATTTATGCCGTACGGTGATAATAAGCGTCCGCTAAACTGATACGTACATATATGTATGTGTACCTGTATGTATATATATATATATATATATATATATATATATATATATATATATATATATATATATATATATATATATATGTGCATGCTACTGTACGTCTGTATACATGTATGTATGTACGTATACATACATACTTACATTTAAGTAAGTGCCGTACTAAGAGTGAGAAATGAAATTTCGTTTTCATTTTATTACAACTTATATATATATATATATATATATATATATATATATATATATATATATATATAGAGAGAGAGAGAGAGAGAGAGAGAGAGAGAGAGAGAGAGAGAGAGTTGGATATAGATAGATATAGATATAGATATATACAGACAGAAATGCAAATAAGGTTAACAATAGGGAAACATGAGCCATAACAAAACAAATAGAGACATAAAGTATTGTGTCCAGATATATAAGTAAGACGAAGGAGAGAACCAAAATAGAATAGAGGGCTTAACTCTTGAGGTTGTTTAATCACATGAATATAAAACACACACATATCTCTGTCTGTATATGTATAGTTGCATGTATGTGCATATGTGAGTGTCTGTATGTACACACATATGTTAGTGTCTGTACACACATATATGAGTGTGTGTATGTATAGTTGCATGTATGTGCATATGTGAGTGTCTGTATGTACACACATATGTGAGTGTCTGTACACACATATATGAGTGTGTGTATGTATAGTTGCATGTATGTGCATATGTGAGTGTGTGTATGTACACACATATGTGAGTGTCTGTACACACATATATGAGTGTGTGTATGTATAGTTGCATGTATGTGCATATGTGAGTGTGTGTATGTGCAGTCGCATGTTTGTATATGAAATAACGAAATGAAATAATGAATATATATATCATCATCATCATCATCATCATTTTACGTCCGCTCTTCCCTGCTTGCAAGGGTGGGATGGGTCTTATTCAGCACAATATCTCTCCACTCGTCATCTCCACCGTGAGCTTCAACGATCTGAGGTCTGTTCTCAACACCTCCGCCCATGTTTTTTGTGGTCTACCTCCACCACGTCTTCCTTTAACTGGCATTTCCTGGCACTTCTTCACCCATCGGTCATCCTCCATGCGCATCACATGTCCATACCACCTCAGTCTCCTCTCCCGTACACTACATTATATCCCTCTCAGACACAGTTTCTCTCTCAACACATTCATGGTGGGTCGTTCACGCACATTTACACTGCACATCCAACAGAGCATGCTTGCTTCATTTCTCTCCAGCCATCGCATATCCTCTGCAGTTGCTGCCCATGTCTCACTACCATGCAGCATCGTGCTCCTCACACAGGCATCATACAACTGGCCTTTCATACGCAGCGAGAAACCCTTCTTCGGCAGCAGAGGAAGCAGCTCCCTAAACTTCTTCCAACCCGCCCTTATTCTAGATACTATGGCCTCGGAACACCCTCCTCCCATGTTAATTTGATCTCCTAGGTACCGGAAGCTATCCACCACATCTATAGCACCCTCCTGCATTTGAAAAATGTGTCTATCAATGCGACTTCTACTGTCTAATTTCCCTGTACATCTACTGCATACATATTTCTCCCTACCTGTTATTTTGCCTGCTATCCCGCTACATCTCTTGTGTGCCCAGGATCTGCATTGTGTGCATTTTATAGAATTTATGCCAGTTCCTTTTCTGCATATCGAACATGGCCATTTCCCTGACGGAATCAGAGTTTTGTCCTCTTTTCTACTCATCAACACTTTTGTCTTAACTAGGTTCACTCTCAGTCCTCTTGCTTCCAACTGCTGTTTCCATAGCCAGAATTTATTCTCTAGCTCCTCTACTGATTCTGTTATAAGAACCAGATCATCAGCATAGAAAAGTTCCCATGGACAGCCAGTCTTAAACTCCTCTGTTATGGCTTGGAGGACTATAATGAACAAGAGCGGGTTGAGGACCGAACCCTGGTGTACTCCTACTTGTATCTGGAATTCCTCACTAAACTCCATTCGTACCCTGACTTTACTGAGAGTACCTCTGTACAAAGTTTGCACTGTCCTCACAAGTCATTCCTCAACACCTAGTTTCCTTAGGGACCACCAGATGACAGATTGGGGTACCCTATCAAAGGCCTTCTCTAGGTCAACAAAGGCTAAGTATAGTGGCTTATTTTTCTCTAAGAACCTCTCTTGCAATTGTCTCACCAAGAAGAGGGCATCTGTTGTACTCTTCCCAGGCACAAAACCAAACTGAATCTCATCTAGTTTGACCCTTTCTCTAATTAGTTGTGCTAATATCCTTTCTGCCATTTTCATAACCTGATCCATCAGTTTTATGCCCCTATAATTGCTCCTCTCCAGAGCATCCCCTTTATCTTTGTAGCAATTTATGAGAATACTGCTGCACCAGTCTTTGGGTATGACACCACCATATATAGCCTGATTGATGATGCGTTCAACCAGTTTAGTGCCTATGTCCCCTGATGCCTTCAGCATCTCAGCAACTATTCCCGATGGTTGAGCAGCCTTACCATTTTTCATTTCCTTAATCGCCTCTTGGAGCCTATATTCGTCAATCTCAATAGCTGGTCCCTCTGTCGGATCTACTGGGGGTAAATTCTCTCTCTCCCATTTGTTCTCCACATTCATCAGTCTCTCATAATGACATTTCCAGGCCTCCTTTTTCTGATTCGTGACACTAAGTACACCGGCATCATTCCGGACACATTTATCTCCAACAACATCCTGATTTGCATTGACACACTGCCTTGCAATGTGGAATACTGCACGCCTCTGATCTTCCCGTCACAGAACATTGGCAAACCTCCTACTCTCAGCCTCCCTGCGTGCTAAGTACACCTGACGTCTAGATTCTCTCTTAGCGGCTGTATATTCTTCCCTACTCCCACCCTTTTTCCAAGCCTACCATGCTAGTCTCTTGTCTCTAATGACCTTATCTACTGTGCTGTTCCACCACCAGGTCACTCTCTGTCTGTTTCATCAGTAGCCTGCAGCAGTTGCCATCAGCAGTTTCATCAGTAGCCTGCAGCAAGTTGTCACGGAAGAAATTCCAGTTATTATCTATGTCATACGTCTCTAAATCGTCTTCTTTTTCGTCATATACATCTTGAAGGGCTTTCCTAAATTTGTATTTTAGTGAAAGGTCTTTTAGCTTCCAGACCTTTCTTCTCCACACCTTCCTGTATGTCTCATTACATCTCTTGCTTACTGATATATCACTAACGACTAACCTATGCTGTGGGGTACATTCTTCCCCAGGGTATGCCTTGGTATTAGACACTATCTGCCTGTCCCGCTGCCTAACTAGTAAGAAGTCAATCTGGCTTATGTGCTCGCCAGATTTGTAAGTTATTAGGTGATTGGCAGGTTTCTGGAAGTTTGTGTTGCAAATAGTCAGTGTACTTGCATCACAAAATTCAAGAAGTCTCACGCCTTCTTCATTTCTTGAGCCGTAACCATGCCCACCATGTACCCCAGTGTAACCATCCTGGAGCTGTCCAACATGACCATTGAAGTCCCCTGGTAGCATAACGATATATATATATATATATATTGCCAAGCCTGGAATTGAACCATCAGCACAGTTGAGGTATGTCATACATCAATTTATGTATTTTATCTGATGAGGACGTACTGAAAAAACAGCACAGTACCTCCGAAATATATATAATAAAACATATATTTTGATTACGTGAATGTCTCCATTTATTAATATTTTGAATAATATACGCCAACACTCATCTTTTTCCATTTCTCCGAGGGTTATAAACCCCACTATCAGGCTAGAAATTTCTTTAGTCTAAAATACGGTGAAAGCTTATAATTTCTAATTTCTAATTTCAAACTCGCGCACCGTTTCAAAAACGTACTTACATGTTTACGTTTATAATTACGTTTTAATTTAATATATATATATATATCATCATCATCATCACCGTTTTACGTCCGCTCTTCCACGCTAGCATGAGTTAGACGGGTTGTCCTGTTGTGGGCAGTGTCTGGTCGGCTGACCATGCCTTGCTCATACAGGAACTGATTTGGCTTGATTTCTACAGCTGGATGCCCTTCCTAACACCAACCTCATTTACAGTGAGTGCTGGGTGCTTTTTCGTGGCGCCTACACGTCCACTTTACAGTGTGGGCTGGGTGCTTTTTTGCTGTGGCACCTCCACGACCACCTTGCGGTGGGGGGAGTGGGGGCATATTGTCTATATGCTTCAGCTTGTACCCATGGGAGGTCGGGTACTCTGTATTACTGCGTGACACCAGAAGTCACGGTCGTATGTCATTGCCTTTGAGAGGTGTAATTGGGTAAGGTCGGCTTTTATCACCTCATCCCAGGTCATCTTGGGTCTCCCCACTCCGCGGTTTCCATCAACTTCTAGTGCTCTGCACCTTTTTATGCAGCTGTCATATATATATATATATATATACATATAAATGAAAAGTATAGAAATTATTGTAGCAAGCCAATATACATATACATATATATATATATATATTAGTATTGGTGCTCTGAAATAGCGATGTATATATGAATGTATGTATAGTATATTTAATAATATACTGTATGTTTAATTAAAAACATTTTCATGACAATTCACTATGAATTTTAAAGTAGTGACTATGTCACTTATTTATTCTCGGCAAAAACAAAGGGGAGTAATCCACAGTCCTGTTTCTCACTCATTAGAAGTTATCAAGACTACACACCCCTTTGGTTCTGTCGAGAATTATAGAAGCTGGATTCATATAGAATTCCAGTAATATTTAAGAGCTGAATGAACAGAGCGGTTGGTGTTCCAGCAAAAATTATAATCTTGATGCAATCTTTGTGCATCCACCCCCACATCTCCCAGGACAGGACAGGTCGCAGGCCTATCGACAGTTTTTACAGACTGAAATGGAGACTGCAAAATATTTTCTACCTTGCCGCCCCAACTTTCCGAAGTTTGTAAGGTTAACTAAAAACGAATAATTTCCAACTGTTTTAAAAGTCAGATTCATTGCAAATAAAAGAAAACGCGGGAAAAGTAAATTGTAAAGAAAATTCCGAGGGTTCAGCCCCCATCCTCCGTTTTCTAAAAAAAAAAGATTCGTTTCCGACTGTCTTGGAGGCCAGATTCGTTTTAAAAAAACACACACACACAAGGAAAATGAACACTTTCCCACCGAACGGCTGGTGTTTTCTGTAAATTACCGAAAACTTCCTGAATATATATAAGTATGTATTCCTGAATATATATTTAATTTTTAAGTGAAAAGGGTAAGGGAGTAATTATCAGAATGTGTAACGGTTAGTAAATGGTTTGGGGTATCATTGCGTTGTGATTTCATGCCGGCCGATGTCGACTTGGCCAGTCATCATTACAGGGACAGATAAAATAAAGATAAAGTAGCAATCTAATCGATTGTACCAATCCCAGAATATATATGTGGAATTGTCGAGATCAAAAGGTGGATCTCGGAATTGGCGGGCTAAATCTCTTGCAGCATCCTATTTCACAACTTTATGTTCTGACTTCGTCCCCTCTTAAATAAACTCAACATTTCATCCTTCGAGGGTTCGAGAAAAATAAAGTACTAGTGAAATATGGAGGACTATTTAACCGACTCTATAATCAATGACATAGAAAATGTGCCTTTGCTAAAAATCTTTATCAAGCTATTCGGCGAATGACGTAAACTGCCGAACATTACCGATTTCTATAACCGGAAGTTGTATTTTTAATACAGAACGACATGCTTGGTACTTCGAACAGTTACCTTATTGCCTGTTCGAACGATTTATTACTTTAATATTATTATTATTATTGGGCTAGTTGATTTCATTGTGATTGCTGACTCACTTATTATCGTTAGCTAGAAGAACGTCATCTCCTTCGAAATACAGATTAAACGAATAGTTCACTTTCTTTATTGCTCTGTGTTCTTTTCCTGTTTACCTCGTAGGATATGTTAACGTGAGTAAAATGTATACACATTTACCTATAATGAAACATACACACTATATATATATATATATGTTTACATATATATGTGTATATAAATATATACACACATATATACATACATCCATATATTTGCTTCTTTAATTTTTAAATTTCTCCTTTTTTTAAGAAAAAAAAAGCATTTTTCCCGTTACCATTTCTGTCAATGTTTTAATTATGCGTTCATATTTTTATACGTATATGCTATATTTATAATAGTTGTTGAACCCAGGTCAGTGTTTATCAAGAAGGCGTTCCAACCGTAACCTTCCTGGCCTTGTTTGTATCTCAAGCTTAGTTTGCATTTTCCAGAGTGTCGTTCCCTTTGTGAAGACAGTGGGATGTCATTTGGCTGCTATTTCTTGTAGGTTGAGCGATTAAGTAGAGGATTTTTGTTTTTTTCCTCATTATTCATAAGCGGGGTTTCGGATCATGCATCCGCAGCACCCCGTTACGAAACTCTACCGGTTAACATTTCCGTTATAAAACTGAAAAGTATGTAAAATATGGTCTGTCTGAGAAAAATTATTTTCGTTATATAGTAGATGCCATTAAGAAAGGCATGAATACCACAAATTATTATTTCTTTTCTCCTCTTTCTCTCTCATCCTGGAGCTCATAATTTAATTCCATTTCCGTTTTGTTACTATCCGGTAAATTATTGAGTCATTTTGGTTGATAAATGTCGAATCTTGCTTGATTGGAAATGTTCAGGTATGTTTGCACTCTCATACACCTATAGATAATATGTTTGAAGAAAGATCTCTGCATAAAACATCAGAATTCACCTCATGACACGAACTTTAACAGTTTTTATATTTGTTTTTATTATCTTTATTTTACCAACACAGATTAATTACTTTCCTTATATTCTACTTTTTTCTTCTTTTATTCAGATTATTCCCTTTCTAGCTACTATTTTCAAATATGTGATTAGCGAATTCTATATCTACCGATAACGTTTGTAGCACTTTTCATCTTAGAGAGGTATAAATTTATATTATGAGTTCAAATCTCGCCAAGGTCGATTTTTACCATTCATTCTTCAGTAATCCACAACTCCTTTCTCCAAAGAAATTTATAGTTTCGTCACTGTTGTACAAATAAAAGAAAACTACCAAACCCGGTGTTGACGCTGGTGGTGCTCTACTTGGGTCGCTCGATCTGCTAACAATAGCAGTCGAATCTGCCCCTTAGTAGGCCTATATATATCCACAAAAAGATTAGATCGTCATTTCTGTACACGTATATCTATCTGTTCGGTCAGGGTTAAATGAAAAAAAAAAAGTGGTGAACTTATCGGTTTCTCATTGTATCTGATATATCTAACGATCGAAGTGTTTTGTTTTGCTTTGTGTTTTTTTTTTTAATCGTAAACATCTTGTTTTATGTTTATAACTTTCCAAACCATGGATGGAATTTTTTGTGCTTAATCTCGAAAAAAGTTGTTTATGTTGTGTTGTATAGAATATGTTATTATTATGATCTGCATTGTACAATCAGCAGAGAAAACATCCGTTTGGAACTTTTCAACTAACCTTCTTCGCCTTTTTCATTGATCTAAAGATAGCTATGTATAAGTTGGGTACTACATAAAATCTACTACCACCTGCAGTCGGTATTAAGCGTTTAGCCTTTCACCGAAGGTTCCTATCACCATACACGTCCCAGTCATTACCATACTGTCTTATTTTCGAACATAATGTATCTAGAACAACATTATCTAAAGTGTCCTTAGTTATTTTTCAGACAGTAGGGTATGATTTGATGCAAATTTGGCCACCATTTTTAGCGGGTCAAACCGACCGCTTAGAAGCTCCTTCGCTTGTTCGGTATGTTATAGGTTAATTGTGAAGTATTTTAATCATGGCACCAGCAGATTAATTCATTAGATTAGAAACTAGATTTAGGACAGCATTTTCCTTATAACAAATCATATGGTAAAATTTGAAGCAGTCTTTTTATACATAAGAACTGATAGCATGTTCGGTGGCTAATGTTCTATCATTACTATGTTTCTTAGAATACATTTAGATGAGACCTCTCTACCCTGGCCCGTTAATATTTGGCACCCACTATATACGCTGCCTATGATTGTGACGAAGTTTTAAAATTGTTAGAGCTTTGGATTTATGAGATTTGTTCTAGCTCTCAGCTTTTAAATTCCTTCTTCGCTCACTTATGAGGGCAGAGTCCTCAAACATTCCTTCCAGTGGGTCCTGTCAGATCCTGGCTGGATCCCCAAGTGAGACCAACTAAGCTCATGGCTGTTATCCAACCATCTTGCTCAGGGTCTTCTTCTAGGTCTCCTGCAGGTTGGTTTTGCCTGTAAAATCTATCCAGTGATTCATAAATTCCACTGATGTTAAATCCACCTTTCTGTCAGGGTCAATAAATAAAGTACCAGTCCAGAGTGTGAGGTTGGCGGATTTGTTAGTATCAGACAAGATCCCTTGTGGTATCTATTTCAGCTCTGTGTGTTTTGAATTCAAATGCTACCTTTTATTACTAAAAAAATGGTGACATGACACAACGAGCCTTTATTATTAAAACACCCAGAAAACAACCTGTAAGATGCAATATCATAGGAGGCCTGCTAAATCAACACAAGTGTGTGTCGTAATAACAATGTATATATACACACACACCTATATATGTATATGGTTGGTATTAGAAACCAAGCTAGAAAGAGTTCTGTATGAGCAAGACACTGTCATCTGATCTGACTTGTCTCATAATGGGACAACTGATCTAACTCATGTTAGCATGGAACATGGACATTAAATGGTGATGATGATATATATATATATATACACACATACGTGAAACCATATGTGAGATGCTAAGCTCCAGCCTGTATGGGAAATCAGTAGCCCCACTACAGTAGTGAGTTGGTCCGTGAAGACCCGTCCAACCTTTACTAGCAAGGGAAGTAGACATTAAAAGATGATATATATATACATGTTTATGAACATGAGCATTCAGTTTTTTTATCAACTGAATAGCCTATTTATTGACTTAGCATCCAGAGTGGTTGAGTATTCCACAAACACGTGTATCCATAATGTGATTCTCAAGAGGAATCCACAGGAGATGGCTGCATCTTTGAATTCCAGGTACACTCCTATCTCACCAGTTTGATGCATAGGGCTTGAGTTGACCCAAAGCAACACTAAAAGATACCAAGATGCCATGCTGCAGGCAGGACCAAACTCGAGACCTCATGATTGCTAAGCAAACTCCCTAATAGATGCACATGCATGCATGTATGTGTGTGTGTGTACGTGTGCCAATCAAATGTTTGCAAGTACCCTTCCGTTGTGTTAAAGACAACCTATCCTGCGTACTCGTTAGAACCTGCTACCTTACACAAGTGAGATAACAGATCCCTAGCCTGTTTGGTAGGTCTGTAGCCCCACTTCAGTATTGACTTTGTCTATGTAGACCTGTTCAACTCTTGCTAGCAGGGAAAGCTCGTGTTAAAACAACGATAATGATATATATATATATTACCAATGTATCAAATAAATTGTAATGGTTGTGGAGTCTGTCAAAATGATTTAGATAGTAATGCATTAATACACCACCATTAACACCTCTCAGTATCTATCTTTCCTCTTAGTTTAAATAGCCATTAACCTTTTTAATACCAAACTGCCTGAAACCACCTCTGATTTTACAATACAAAGCTGTTTATTTTAAATTGTTTATTATTAGAAAAACTTTCCATGTAAGAAACTTTATGTTCCAATAAATTAATTGAAAACATAAGTAGTATCTTTCATTAGCAATATAGTAAGGAAAAGGTTAAAGGAAGTCTGGAATGGAATTGACTGATGTTATTGTCAAGAATGTAACATGCAAATCTAAAAAGTCAGTCTTCAATGACGTGGCAATGCTGTTAATGATGGTAACAGTTGATTAGTTCAACCTCACCCATTACTTAATTTATCAATTCTGTAAGGATGAAATCCAATTTAGCCCTACAGGATATTATCTCAGAATGTAAAAAGATGTAACTCAATAGCACAGAGCATTTTGTCTACTGATTCTACCAATCCACAACCTTCTTCTTCGCCCCCTTATTCCTGAGAGGGTCGTGGTGGAAGAGTCCTCAAACACTCCTTCCTGCAGGTCCTGTCAGAAGCAACCGTCTCCAACTGATCCGGCTAGGTCTCCGAGCATGACCAGCCAAGTTCATGGATGTTATCCAACCATCTTCCTCAGGGTCTATCCTTGCGTCTTTTGCTGGTTGGTTTTACTCATAAACTCTTTCCAATGATTCTTTTGTGAGACATTCTAACCACATGCCTATAGTATTGGAGCTGTGATCTTTTAATAATAATTTCTTAGGCACAAGGCCAGAAATTTGGGAGAGGGATTTAGTCAATTATTTCAGCCTCATTACTGGCAGGATGAAAGTCAATTTCTTTAGCAGGATTTGAACTATAAATGTAACGAGCTTGAATAAATTCTGATACTGTAGTAATTCTGCCAAACCACCTCCTTAATAATAATAATTGTTTCTACTTTTGGCACAAGCCCAGCAATTATACCAGTGTATTACTGGTACTTTATTTTATTGACCCCGTAAGGATGAAAGGCAAAGATAACCTTGGCGCAAAGGGCCGTAACTCTTTGCTGCAAAGCATGGCGTCCGACCCTCTACCGATACTGCTAAACCACCTCCTTAATAATAATAATAGCCAAAGAACAGGCCTTTATTCGGTCGCTCAACCTATTAGTAATAAAAGCCAAATTCCCTCAATTCACACTCTACCACCTTGAAACAGAATGTACATGTATAATACAGTCCTTAAATATATAAAGACAGGATGGTCATGATTGGAATGCCTTCAGTCATAAGTCTGCTCAATTAGGACCAACCTAAACCACAACTTAATAGTAAAAAGTGAAATCATGTGTAAACAAATCATTAATTGGTAGCATTTTCTTAATTTTAAAAACATCTTGAAATGGTGGCATTAAATATTTGACGTGTTTAAATGTTATATTGGATTTTATACTGAACATTATGTATATTCATTGATTTCTTTTGGTAAAATGTTTTGTTTATTAGGTCAGCAAGCCGAACTTAAAGTCTGTACACAACTTTGATGATTCCCCAGCTTATAGTTGCTTGCCAAGATCATCTAATTAGTGTTGGAGACTAGCACCACATGGTTAATGTCAACACATGGAAGGAGTAGGTTTAATATGATGATATTTATACATAATAATAAAATAAAAGGCTGCAAGTTGACAGCCATTAGAATGTTAGTTGGATTTCTTTGCATTATTCATTCTGGCTCCCTGTGCTCAAATCCTTCTGAGGTCAACTTTGCCTTTCATTCTTTTGAGGTTGATAAAAAAAAGTAGCAGTCTAATACTGGGATCAATTCTTCCTCTATATCTCTTTTTCACTTCCGCTCTATCACTTTTCTGGAAGAAATTGGCTGTATTCCGACCAAGATGGGCTCCACCATGTTTAAAATGCCCAAGACGTCATTATGACTCCATCAAGAGTTATGGATTCATACATACAATAATGAAATACAGATTCATGTTGCTTAGCCACCCCAGGTCATTCTTGACTGAGCAGACCTACGATCAAAAGCGCTCAAACCATGATTAACCAATTGATTGCATGTCCAGAACTACCTCTATTATCCAGTAGCTCCTCCCTTTCCCAAGATGATAGGTGTGTTTTGTGGGAGCTGTGTCTGTTACTTCTAGTAAATCATGTAACCATATAGCATCTCATTTGCTGGCTTGTTAAAATACTGATATTGAATGTAGGTAAATGTATGATTTGTATTATGCACATCATTATCATAGTTTTTTTTCCCCCCATAATACAGAAGTATCATTTAAAGTGTTTATATTTAAATTAAAATCTACCATCATAATTTTATGTAGTAACCTCAGATTAATAATTGGATAAGTTAATTACTTCACTAAATCAATATGATCTAATTATTCTCAATTAATTCCAATCCAATTAAAATACATGAGCAATATATTTTATTTGAAATAAAATCAGGAAAGAGTTAGTAAAAGTGAAAATATATACGTTGCACTTCACAAAATTTCCATCAATATTTTGACGCACTAAAGCATATTTACTCATACTCACAATGAACAGACATCATCGTGATGACTCTGAAATTTTGCATTGACTAGACTGGAAGCATTATTTATTTTTTTTTTTTTTTCTTCTATTTCGCTCACTTGCAATATTTTCTAGCTAACTCAAGTAAATTTAGAGTAACCATATGTGTGATGCTAAGTTTTAGAGAAACTGTGTGTGTGGAGAGAAAGCTGTTTAGGATAAATTGCAGCTCTTTGTATTTATAGTTTAGAAGTTGTGAAATTTAGGTGCTGTATGATAGACAAATATCTTGTATCTTTAAATCTCTTTAACTCTGTCTTTCTCAGCAAGACATACTATTTTGTTTATTTAGTCTAATTATAAAATAGTCTTCATTTCACAATTGATTTCTATATTAAAGCATATCCCAGTATTTCTAGAACCATTACACTTACTATCATTGTGAAAGGTGAATAAAATCTAGCATTAACTCTAGTGTTTACATTACTCTATATTTACTATTATATATTCATAGTAAAGGCTTTACTTCACATAATATCGAATGTATGAGATTTTGACATTATTTATGTTGAGAACACTACCTTAACATCAGTATGAGTGGCTGGTTTGAACAGAAAGAGGTGAGAGAATTCTGGCCGGTTTAAATGCTAAAGGGTTAAACATAGCTGTACATTTTACATAATGGAAAAAAACTATCTATTTTCCAAGGTTGAAAATATGCAGTGTAAACTAATTATTTTCTGAGAGCTAACATGTCTTAGGAAGCTGCAATTTTTCTGATTAATGAGTATAAACAGCTGCAAATGACAGCATGAGTATCAAATGTTATAGGAGATAAGAACAAATAAATATGTTGGAAATATCATACTAATTATGATATATTTAACTCTGTTCTGGTCACTTAATGAATTAGAAATTCATTTTTGTGTGCTGATGACCATCTTTGTTCTTAATTATATGTAATTATATTTACTTAGGTGTATAATCATGCTTATGATAAAATATTTTTGATGTTTCAACTAAAGTTACATTTTGCTTATCTTCCCACAAGGCAGTCATTTGAAGTTCAAATAGAATAGTTTGTAGTATTCGTTTCCATTCTCTGCACTCTGGGTTCAAATCTTGCTGCAGTCAATTATGCCTATTGTCTTTCCGAGGTCGATAAAAAAAATTTACCAGTCCAGTACTGAGGTTGATTCTTCCTCTATATTTCTATCACTATCTTTCCTTACTCTAGAAGAAATTAGCCATATTCATATCTGGAGAGGGGATGCGCTGTGCCAGGCTTAAACAAAATGCCCAAGAAATACTGTCACTACAACATTCCTACAATTCTCCCAGGAGTTATGGGTTCATACACACACATCTTCCCATATCAAATAAGCAAATAATGCTTACTATTTTTTTTTTTTATATTATCTTCTACAATTTTATGAATAGCTAGTAAATTGTTTAGCATTGCTTTACTTTTTTATTACCATATTTCTGATAAAAGACTATGATTTGCAAATCATTTTCAAAATATTCAAGAATTTGGTAAGATTTAGTAAAATATCTTTCTTAGTATTAAACTGGTGTTTGGAGCATAACCTAATGAAGTTTCTTACATAAAACTATGATGGAAGGTTATTAGATAAATGCAAACATTTTAAAAACAATTTTGTGTCATAAAACGAGTGACAGCTTCAGATGATTTGCTATAAAAAGGGTTAATATGTGATTTTTATTAAATATTTTCAGATTCTACATTGAATAATGTCTCGACTTAGTAGCAACAACCTCGGCCCAGCTACTGGTTGTAGTAATTCTACTCCAGGCTCTGGTAATACATCAAATTACTATGGCACAAGCTTCCGTGAAAAAATGAAACAAATGTCCAGGCAGGAGCAAATCATTGAAGAAAAGAAGCGCAAAATACAACAGAAGTTAGAAGATGAAATGAAGAATGTGTCTTCCGAGAATAGACCAGACAGCAGTGGTTCTCCACCTGGAACTAATCCTGCTGATAGGTTTAAATCAAAATTGTAAGTTGACATTTATAAGGCTTTTGACCTTTCATTTTTTTAAAAATCTTTTTAATTCATCAACAAATGACAATCAGATTTTTTAAAATTCAATCATATTTATTCTTTTAAATGGGTGTTGTTTATAAATGGCTGTGTGGCTTTGGGCTTGATCCTACTGCGTGGCACTTTGAACATCTGCTATAGGCTAGCCTTAGACAGACAGATAACTTGTGACTGTAATTTGGTAGAAAAAATACTGTGGAAGCTTGTCATATTATTCTCATTAACACTGCTTGGGCAGCCAGTGACATATGTTTATAAGCTATATAAACAATATGTTCTGCAACTCAGTAATTTCATGTGTGAAGATTAGTTATCATCATCATCATCATCATCATTTTACTTCCGCTCTTCCCTGCTTGCAAGAGTGGGACAGGTCTTATTCAGCACAGCATCTCTCCACTTGTCACGGTCCTTCGTCATCTCCACCGTGAGTTTCAACGATCTGAGGTCTGTTCTCACCACCTCCGCTCATGTTTTTCGTGGTCTACCTCTACCACGTCTTCCTTCAACTAGCATTTCCTGGCACATCTTCACCCATCGGTCATCCTCCATGCGCATCACATGTCCATACCACCTCAGTCTCCTCTCCCATACACTACATTCTATCCCTCTCAGACACAGTTTCTCTCTCAACACATTCATGCTGGGTCGTTCACGCACATTTACACTGCACATCCAATGGAGCATGCTTGCCTCATTTCTCTCCAGCCGTTGCATATCCTCTTATAGTTATATAAGCATCTTACGGGGGTGTATTTTGTTAGAGATGGCTACCGACTGTAGTAGGTTTTACTATGTATTTAGGTAAGGCGGGTCTTCTCTATTACTGAGTACCGCCAAAGGTCTCGGTCCAGTGACATTGTCTTGGAGAGGTGTAAGTGTGTGAGGTCGGAGTTTATCAGCTCGTCCCAGGTTTTTCTAGGTCTGCCTATTCCGTGGCTACCGTCTATCTTTATTGCCCTGCACTTTGTTATACAGCTATTGACTTTCATGCGCGTCACGTGTCCATACCAACGTAGCCTTCTCTCGAGTAAACAACATCTGATCCCTCTTATTTCTAATTTTTTCCTTAGTTCGTTTATGCTTTGCCGTTCACGTATATTACTATTACACATCCAGTGGAGCATGCAAGCTTCGTTCCTCTCTAGTCTGCGTATATCCTCTGCACACAATGCCCAGGTCTCACTGCCATGCAACATTGCTATTCGTATGCAGGCATCATACAACCTGCCTTTCATTTTTAGAGAGAACCCTTTAGCGGCTAATAGTGGTATAAGCTCTCTGAACTTTTTCCATCCAGTTCTGACTCTAGCTACTGTACTTTCAGAGCACCCTCCCCCACTGCTGATTTTGTCACCCAGGTAACGGAAGCTGTCCACTATTTCTATAGAGCCCTCTGCGCAGTTGAAAGAGCTAGTATTTTGTGGGCACTTGCTGCTACTTATTGCACCAGAGCACCGGCCACATGTGAAATCTATGTTCTTAGCTTACCTGTGATCCCACTACATCTTTTATGCACCCATACTTTGCATTTCTGACACAAAATGGAGTTTCTACCTACGATTTTCCTACACACTGAGCATGGCCACTTCCCAGAAGGGACCGCCGCCTTATTTTCTTTCCTACAAACTAGAACTTTGGTCTTAGCCAGGTTAATTTTAAGGCCTTTTGATTCTAGGCCGTGCTTCCATGTTTGGAATTTCTTCTCTAGCTCGGCCATTGATTCAGCTATGAGTGTTAGGTCGTCTGCGTATAGGAGTTCCCATGGGCAGCCGGTCTTGAACTCCTCTGTTATAGCCTGAAGGGCAATAATAAATAGTAGGGGGCTGAGAACAGAGCCCTGATGGACGCCAATTTTTACGCTAAACTCTTCACTATATTCGTTGTTAATTCTAACCTTGCTGACTGTTTCTTTATACATGGCTTGTATAGCTCTCACAAGCCATTCGTCGACACCTAGTTTTCTAAGAGCCCACCAGATAATGGAACGGGGGACTCTGTCGAAGGCTTTCTCCAAGTCGACAAAAGCTAAGTATAGGGGTTTACTTTTAGCTAGGTACTTCTCCTGTAGTTGTCGTACAATGAAAAGAGCGTCTGTGGTACTTTTGCCTGACACAAACCCGAACTGCATTTCATCTAGGTCAATTCTCTCTCTGATTAGTTGCGCTATTACTCTTTCCGTGACCTTCATGACCTGGTCGATTAATTTAATGCCTCTATAGTTACTCCTATCTAGGGCATCTCCTTTACCCTTATAACAGTTAACGATGATGCTGCTACGCCAGTCCTTCAGAACAACCCCATTCTGTACGACTTGGTTATGTGTCCCACTGTGCCAGATGCCTTCAGCATCTCAGCAACTATTTCCGAAGGCCCAGCTGCCTTACCCGTCTTCATATCCTTGATTGCCTTACTTATTATACTACCCTCGACTAACACTGCTGGTCCCTCTATTGGGTCGATGTGGGGGAGACTGTCTTTCTCCCATTTATTCTCCTCATTTAGTAGCCTTTCGTAGTGACACTTCCAAGCTACCTTCTTATCAGCGTCGGTGATGGCAAGTACGCCGTCATCATTAAGTACACACTTCTCCCCGACAATATCACGGTTTTCCTTGACACATTGCCTAGCAATCCTGAACAACTCACGTTTTTGGTCCTCGTGTTGTAGAACATGCTTGAACTTTCTTTCCTTTGCTTCCCTTCTTGCAAGGTACACTTGTCTCCTAGCTTCCCTCCTGGCCACTTGATAGTCTTCTCTACTTCCCCCATCCCGCCATACTTTCCAAGCCTGCTTTTTGGCCTTAATTGACCCCTCCACCTTACTGTTCCACCACCATGTTACTCTCCTCCTGCCTACAGGCCTGCTCCAGCCGCAGACTTCGTCTGCCGCCATCAGCAGGTTTGCTTTCAGGAATTCCCACTGCTCCTCTATATTGTACGACTCTAATTGCTCTTCCTTACTGTCGAAAGCATCAAGTAGTATGCTTTTAAATTTATTTCTGGCTGTGGGGTCCTTTAGCTTCCATATTTTTCTCCTGAGGATAGTCCTCTTCAGTTGTCTAGTACGTCTCGTCCTGACTATTAGGTCGCTAATTATCAGTATGTTGGGAGGTTCATTCTTCATGGGGGAGGGATTTAGTTTTTACAACAGACACTCTGTCACGATAAACAATCTATTATTAAAGCCATTGAGGGAGTTAAGAACTTTGAGTAGTAAGTTAACCTAGAGTTAACAGCTTCAACACATGTTTTTAACAAAAAAGAGTCAAAAAGTTGTGTTGAAGTTGTTAACTAAAAGTTTATATATATATATTTCATCATCATCATACATCCCCTTTCCTTGCTTGCATGAGTTGGACAGGTTGTTTCACTTTGAGACCAGACATATTTCATTATTAGCATGAGTGTATTTTCCGTGACACCAGTACTAACCACTTTATAGGGGCTACTGGGTGTATTTTATCATGGCACCAATGCTAAAACATTTGTCACATTGCTAGGTAAAAACTGAAGAGGCCATTCAAACTCTATATTGTCTCCATATGACTTTGATTGCCAAACACTGTAGCCTCCGGCCTCTCACCGTGTTTAGTTTTAGTGTCATGGTGCTTGTACTGGTGGGTGTATCTTTTGTATTTTGGCATATCACCTGTCATCTCAGTTCTGTGTCATCTGCTTTGTGAGGTTCAGTTTCTTGAGGTCATTATTCCCAACTTTGCCCTGTCTTCCTTGGTTTCCCTCTTCCACAAGTTCTATCCCCCTCAAGCGTTCAGTACTTCTTTTTTTATACAGCTCTGGTTCATCAAATAACCATACCAATACAATCATCTCTCTTGCACACTAAATTCAATTCATCTTATATTCAACTTTTCTCTTGGCTTGTGCTCTGTCATTCACGCACACTAATATTACACACCCAGTGAAGCATGCATGCTTCATTTCTTTTTAGTCCTTGCAAATCTTTTATATTCAAAGCCCACATCTCACTGCCTGGCAACATTGCAGTTCAAACACATGTATCATATAATCTGCTCTTACACTGTTTTTACTTTGACTATAAGGGTACCCCAATCTGTCATCTGGTGGTCCCTAAGGAAACTAGGTGTTGAGGAATGGCTTGTGAGGACAGTGCAAACTTTGTACAGAGGTACTCTCAGTAAAGTCAGGGTAGGAATGGAGTTTAGTGAGGAATTCCAGATACAAGTAGGAGTACATCAGGGTTCGGTCCTCAGCACGCTCTTGTTCATTATAGTCCTCCAAGCCATAACAGAGGAGTTTAAGATTGGCTGTCCATGGGAACTTCTCTATGCTGACGATCTGGTCCTTATAGCAGAATCAGTAGAGTAGCTAGAGAATAAATTCTGGCTATGGAAACAGCAGTTGGAAGCAAGAGGACTGAGAGTGAACCTAGCGAAGACAAAAGTGTTGATGAGTTGAAAAGAGGACAAAACTCTAATTACGTCGGGGAAATGGCCATGTTTGATATGCAGAAAAGGAACTGGCATAAATTCTATAAAATGTACACAATGCAGATCTTGGGTATACAAGAGATGTAGTGGGATAGCAGGCAAACTAACAGGTAGGGTGAAATACGTATGCAGTAGATGTACAGGGAAATTAGACAGTAGAAGTCGCATTGATAGACACATTTTTCAAATGCAGGAGGGTGCTATAGAAGTGGTGAATAGCTTCCGGTACCTAGGAGATCAGATTAGCATGGGAGAGGGAGGGGGTGTTCCGAGGTCATAGTATGTAGAATGACGGGTTGGAAGAAGTTTAGGGAGCTGCTGACGAAGAAGGGTTTCTCCCTGCGTACGAAAGGCCGGTTGTATGATGCCTGTGTGAGGAGCGTGATGCTGCATGCTAGTGAGACATGGGCAGCAACTGCAGAGGATATGCGACGGCTGGAGAGAAATGAGGCAAGCATGCTCCGTTGGATGTGCAATGTCAATGTGCGTGAACGACCCAGCATGAATGTGTTGAGAGAGAAGCTATGTCTGAGAGGGATAGAATGTAGTGTGCGAGAGAGGAGACAGGTGGTATGGACATGTGATGCGCATGGAGGATGACCGATGGGTGAAGAGGTGCCAGGAAATGCCAGTTGAAGGAAGACGTGGTAGAGGTAGACCACGAAAAACATGGGCGGAGGTGGTGAGAACAGACCTCAGATCGCTGAAGCTAACGGTGGAGATGACGAAGGACCGTTATAAGTGGAGAGATGCTGTGCTGAATAAGACCTGTCCCACCCTTGCAAGCAGGGAAAAGCGGACGTAAAATGATGATGATGATGACATAACACTTTTGATATATCCACTTCCACTACTAATTAGATCACCTTCATAGCAAAAGTTTTCAAAATTTTATTACTCTTACTCTTAACTACTACTGTGCACATGCCATTTATGAAGCCTACCCTCTCTGTTACCTTAGATGAGATCCCACTATATCTCTTGTATGTCCACAGTTTACACTGAGTAAACCATATGGAGTTCCTACCCGTTCTTTCTCTACATATTGAGCACCGCCGTTTCATTGTTGGTAGCAGGCTTTTATCCTTTTTCCTTCTTACTAAAATTTAGTCTTCGTTTGGTTTACTTTGAGGCTCTTTGATTCTAGATTTTCTCTAGTTCTATTGTTTTGGTTATGAGAGCTAGATTATCAATGCATTTGAACTCCCAGGGACAACTTGTTTTGAGTTCCTCTTTTATAGCCTGGAAGACAAATAAACTGAGCCATCACCCTCCATCTAGTTGAGACCTTGCTCCATCCATAGCACTCATCTCTAACCCATAGTAGGATGTCTTGTTGAAGTTTCCAGGTGCTCTCTATGTTATATGTATCTAATTCCTTATCCTCCTCCTTGTCAACTGCTTCCTTCAGTATATCTCTAAATCTTTGTTTGATGGCTCTTTAAGCATCTATATCTTTCTTCTCCAGACCATCTTAGGCTTCTGAGTTTGTCTAACTTGTACTCTAAACTCACTAATAACTAACCTGTGTTGAATGGTGCATTCTTTCCCAGGGAAAGTTTTAGCATTTGTCTGTCTTGTTTTCTAGTGAAATAAAGGCAATTTAGCTTGTGTTCACTTGATTGATATGTGACTTAGTAGCTAGCCGTTTGTCTTACATCACAGAACTATATATATATATATGTATATGTATCTATATGTGAGTGTATGTCTGATTACTTTTTTTCTTTTCTTAAGATTTGGCAAAAGACCCTCTTTACTTAAAAAGTATACAGATCTGAAAAAGTCCAAAGTTGAAAACACTGAGAATTCACGAAATGCATCTTCACTTAACCCAGGAGTTACAACAGCCAATCAAGATATGTTTGTCAATGATGGCAGCTTTCTGGAAAGGTTCAAGAAACTTCAGGGACTTGTGCGTAAGTACTCTGTTTCTCATTCTTATCATCATCATCATTGTCGTACTGAAGCAGTGTTGTTGATGAGATTGATAGTAGCAGGAGAGTAATGGCTTTTGCTAAAAATGGTCCCTTATTAGTCTATAAAAGAAGTACTGTTATATTGGTGAGATGGTTGTGATTTGGGAGAATACTAAGTTATAGATAAGTCCTACTAACTTTGTAAAGCAGGAGTCAGGAACTATCCTCTAACCTTGTAAAACAGGGTTCAGGTACCATCCTATCAGCCTAGTAAAACAGAGGTTGGGAACCATTTCAATATGAAGAGTCATTTTTAACTTTAAAAAAATAATTGACATTATCAGAGCGGCATAATTAATTGAAAACAAGAATTTAGCTTACTTTTTTTCTTACTCAATGCTTCTTTGGCTTTGAATCTTATCTGAGATTGTTTCAATGTCTGTCATGAGTCATAGGATTTATTTTAATTTAAAAAATATTTCAGGCTATCTACAAGCCATTCAAGATAAGGTAAAGAGCCACAAGTTCTTGAACCTTGTTGAAAAAAAAAAAACAGCATCTACTAAATTTTCAGACATTGGGCTGCCATTACTTTATTCAGGATAGCTACAGTTTTATAATAGTAATAGAATAGACATAAGTTTAAACTGATTGTTGATCCATATTCTGGCTTTAAGTTGTCGCTGACAGTAGGATGATGTGTTCAAGTATTTTATGACTGAATACACTTATAACATCAGAGACTCTATCACAAGATACAGTTGATTACCATTTACATTTAATAGATTGAAACAAACAATGGAATGCTATTCCTAGGGATGTAACAAAAGCTGTGCATTTTGTTTGCTGCTTTCTGTAGAATATGGATGCAATTTCAGCAGAGAGAGAAATGGGGGGTGGGGTCGAGAGGACCCTTCAATCATGCTACAGTACGGCAATCTTCCTAGTGTTGGTGACCTATACGATAAACACACCGACTACACGCTGAAAAGTGGTTGGTGATAAGAAAGGCATCGAGCCATAGAAAGCTTGCCAAACAAAGGGTTAGGAGAACCCTCGGTTGTGTCATAGACATGACAACCTCCCCTGTGCACTCGGTAGAATGTGAGACTGTATATAAGTGTGATGCAGGTGCCCTTCTTGACATCAACCTTTTTAGTTGCTTCTTCCAATACACAGGGATGTATACTCTATTTGCCACTAGTTGTTGCATAAGCAACAAAATAATGTTGTAGATATTAAAAGATTTCTGTTTCGGTAGTACAAAATGTTAGTCCAGGCTAGGCATGTTCAGTATTCTTGAATACCTCATAGTAGGTGTTTAATAGCATTGGCGTTGTTCTACTTCAATTTTATTTCTTTAAAAATTCCAAATGTGACTACACGTTTTATGTTCACTACATGCCACTAGTAACAAGAATATTGTAGATATAAAAAAGTGTCAGTACTACAAATGTTAAGCAAGCCATGTTATCCAAAAGATAGTTGAATGTTGTTGAATAACTTGAATATGTTAAATGAGCTTCACATTCTACTACTACAAGTGTTGTAACAGAATGCTGAAATTAGCACAAATGCAAAGTAAGAAAAAATGATCTCCGATGAGTAGAAAAGAGCATGTATGTGTAGATACCCAGTAAATCATGTATATACAGGTGCGCATGTATGTTGTGCAGTTTTATGGTTAGGTCAGGTTCCTACTTGTTACTGGTACTATGTAACCCAGTACAACCTGCTTCATGGTCGAGTGGTCAGTGGCTAAACCAGCTCCACCACCAGACCCTGGTCTGGTGAGGAGGGTAGGTGGAACCCCAGCAGCATAAAAAAGAGCTGTTAAAAGGGTAGATGAACTCCTCAGAGTCAACAGCCATCCACTCCCAACTATGGGTTAAATAGCCTCACTAACCAGCAATTGGCCAAGACCAAACAGAAAGCTGTGGAGGTCAACCAGAAAGGGGTCCCTCCAACAGAAGTGAGAAGGCCCTGGATTGGATTAGATGTTGTATGTAAAGGAACACTCATCTATCAATGACTGGTGATCCAAACAATTCTTACACCTTTCCAGTAAAATATAGTGCAACCAATTTATATTGTAGCAAGTGTAGTTTGTAATGAAATGAAATGTGTGGTGCCGTGATAAAAAGCACCCAGTCCACCTTGTAAGGTGGTAGTGCCAGAGTCGTGATAAAATTCTCCCAATACACACTAGGCGTTCAGAAGGGTATCCAGTCATAAACACCAGGCTAAAAAATAGGGCATATGAGCAAGATGTAGTCACTGCCTTGTCTGGCTTCATAACGTTACAACCTGTCTAACCTATGCCAGCTTGGAAAATAAACATTAAACAGTAATGATGATGAATGCAACACCAATCATGAAACAATCACTTTAACATGAGATAATTGCTACACATTTCTTGATATTTTATGATGTATTTAAGCTAGAATTTATATTGGTTCATACACCTGATGTACCCCTTCCATACACATGCACACATGTGTGTATCATGACTCGTGCACTGTTCATTTTACTGATGTTTGTGCATTGCCCTAAGTACTGTACATGCACTTTTTTGATGAGTTGTGCACCTGGGCACTGTACACAATATTTCATTATTGTTATTGTTATTATATCATGACTCATACACTGTTTATTTTCCTGACATTTGTACATTATTCTATGTACTATACATGCACCTTTGATGAGTTGTAGTGCACCTGAGCACTGTACACAATAATTTCATTATTATTATTATTATATAAGGTTAGGAGTGGTTTGAATTGTAAATAGGAGTCTTGATATGCTAGCTACTTGGTCAGTTTCATACAGCTATCATCTTACAGTGAATAATAACTTGGAGCAATAGCTCAATATATTTTAATGATACTTTGTGCTCAAATTTAAATGTTATTCTTTTCAACTAGCTTCTCAGCAAACTGATTCTATGCCGAAATCTGGACCACAAGAGGAAAAACCTCCAAATGTTACTCAAGTGCCTTGCTCATCTTTACCATCTCAGAGTTCAGTAACCAAGTCTGTCACCTCAACTGTTGCATCCCAGCCAGCACCACTTCTACCATCCCCTACACTGTCTGCTGTAAAAATACCAAAAATGTTGGCTTCTCCTCCTTCTTCTTCTTCTTCCTCTTCCTCTTCCTCATCCTCTTCTTCTTCTTCTTCCTCTTCTTCCTCTTCCTCTTCTTCTTCCTCTTCTTCGTCTTCTTCTTCAAAATCTCCAGTAACACCAGCTGTTGGATTATCTTCACTATCTAGTTCTCATTCTTCTTCCACCATTCCCTGTGCTCCATCTGGTTCTAGTTGTAAATCAAACAGGCCTTCTAATACAAATACTTTAACTCACAGTGCGTCATTGATCTCTTCAGTGAAAGAGGAAGATGATAAATATGACCCAACATCACCAACCGAAGACCTCAGTCCAGGTAAGAAATCATTTTTGATTAACTCCATAAGATATTTTTTCTTTTGTTACCATTGTTGATGTAGTTAAAATTATATTCATATGTTTTTAGGGGGTAGAAGGCCTAAAACTTTGTCTGGTTTAGCTCCTCTACTTGCTGAGTCAACGAAGGAATCCCTACACAGTCACTCAAACTGCTCAACGTAGCAGTCAGATAACAACCTACCATCTCAAAAAAGAACACATTGGATACTGTATCCTCCCGACCTCTTG
Source organism: Eledone cirrhosa (assembly GCA_964016885.1). Taxonomy (NCBI): domain Eukaryota; kingdom Metazoa; phylum Mollusca; class Cephalopoda; order Octopoda; family Eledonidae; genus Eledone; species Eledone cirrhosa. The sequence continues at coordinate 111,740,629 of OZ024745.1, forward strand.
TTTGCCAAGCTTTCTATGGCTTTCACATGCTAGGAGTACTTTAAAAGCAAAAGATAGAATAAAGAACTTTGTATAGGGATTCATAGAGTAGAAGAGAGAGAGAGTGACAGCAAGAGTGAGAAAAATAGAAGATGAGAGCAAGAAGGAAGAGAGGGTATGAGCAATAAAATAAAATCAGAAGTAATATTGAAAGTAAAACTATTGTCACATAAAACGTATGTGTGCATGGGATATATTTATGTAACAAAACGTCTGAATTCTAAAATTTTGTTGGAAATATTTTCAAGGGAACCATAAATAGGACCAACGACTATGTAAATGTAGAAAAACAAAAATAGTGTTTCATTGTGAAATAATCACTCCAGATATTTTAGCACCATATTTACGTAGAATTTGAACTTGGTGAAAATCATCAAAATACTGAATGTAAAGCGCCCCCCCCCCCCCCCCCCCATCCTCTTTCTAAACACTTATATTTGAGTATATACAGTAAGTTCTATTTTTAACTCTTTAGCATTTAAACCGGCCATATCCGGCCAAAATTTTCTCACCTCTTTCTGTTCAAACTGGCCATAATCAGCCACTCATACTGATGTCATGGTATTGTTCTCAAAATAAATAATATCAAAATCTCATAGATTCGATATTATGTGAGATAAAGCCTTTACCGTGAAAATGTAATAGTAAATATAGAGTAATGTAAATGCTAAAGGGTTAATAATCAGTTTTGTTACTGACATAGTAAATAAATGAAATGATGAAATTTTCATAGTTGCTCGATTGCTAGTTCTATTATTGACAGTTTTGCTGACTTTAGAACACTTAATAATATGAGATATGTTTTAAACTAAGATTCTGTTCTTTACTTGATATTTAATTCTTAGTAAATTGTTAACTTATTTTCTAGTAAAACTTCATCCAACTAGTGGCCAGAAGGAAAGCCTATCTCACAATACTGACAAGATTGAAAACTGTTCTTCTATCACACCAAAAACTGAAAACCAAAATAATCAAGAAACTATATCAAGGTATGTTGATTCTCTTTAATTTCCTTTTTCATATTTGATGGGAAACAGCATTTGGTAGAGAGGGCTCTTCAGTCATGTCAAGGAAATGACAACCTCTTTAGTGCTGGTGCCACAATAAAATGCACCCAATATACTCTCTAGTATTATGATGATGAATATAAGCTGTCCCAGCTTATATTCATCAGTATCATTTTACGTCTGCTTTTCCCTGCTTGCAAGGGTGGGCTCTTCAGCACAGCATCTCTCCATTCGTCGTGGTCCTTCGTCATCTCTGTGAGCTTCAGCGATCTGAGGTCAGCTCTCACCACCTCCGCCCATGTTTTTCGTGGTCTTCCTCTATTGTGCCTTCCTTCCACTGGGATTTCCTGGCACTTCTTCATCCAGCGATCATCTTCCATGCGCATCACATGGCCATACCAACGCAGTCTTCTCTCCCGCACACTACAGTTTATCCCTCTTATACGCAGTATCACTCTCAACTCATTCATGCACATTGACATTGCACATCCATCAAAGCATGCTTGCTTCATTTCTTTCCAGCCTTCGCGCATCTTACACAGGCATCATACAACCAACCTTTCGTTCATAGGGAGAAACCCTTCGTTGTCAATATTTTGGCGATTTTCACCAACTTCAAATTCTACATAAATATGGTGCTAACATATCTGGAGTGGTTATTTTGTAATGAAACGCTGTTTTTCTACATTTAAATCCTCATTGGTGTTATTTACGCATTCCCTTGAAAACATTTCCAACAAATTTTGAACTTTTTAATACATAAATATTCCATCACTACATGTGCATACACTCACACATACGTTTTTCTTTCAATCTTACTTCTGATTTTATTGCTCTCACCTTCTCTCTCTATCTCCCTCTTCTACTCTATGAATCCCTATACAAAGTTCTCTTATTCCATCTTTTGCTTTCAAAGTACTTAACATAATGGAAACTCATTGTGTAATGGAGTTGTGAAACAAAAACTATACTCTAAACAACTCTTAAAACTTCATAAATATATTTTATGCTCATGAGAATTTCAAAACAACACCATTTAAACATAATGCGTTGATTAGCTGCCTCAGCTTATAAACAGGGTTTTGATTTTTGCCCATTTCTTAGACATAAAATAGTGGGATCGGCTTATATTCAAGTATATATGGTAATTCAATTGTTATTTGTTAATTGCAATGACATAGAAATATTAATATTAATAGGCATAAAACAATGTGATTAATTCAGATATTGTTTTGTTTTTTTATTTTATCAAAAGCTGCTGCTAGTCTCTGATCTAAGCTAATAGGAATTTAAAACTGCAAACTATGATGCTAATTTACTTTGTTAATAAGAATTTATACAATTATTATGGATTAATTTTTATCATTTCATATTTTGTATGTTTACTCCATTAGTGTGTCCTCCCTGTCTGACTCCAAACAGACTCCAAACAAAAAAATCAAGAGTGAGGATTCAGTTTTGACAAATGTGAAAAAGGAGGAAAATCAAGAAAGAGGTATTCCCCTAGTCTATGATATATCTTTTATTGAATAAACTTATTTTATTTATAACTTCACTCAATTTTTCAATATAATTTCTCTTTATTCATTTTAACTTATTGAATTTCAAATCTTAAATCTAGTTTTTAAGTTACTTAGTATTTTACCTTTTTTTTTTCTCATTAATTCTTTACTTGTTAGAATAACTTTTTGGTAAATGGGAAGGGTAGTAACAGTAAAGCTCTGTGACATTAAAGATATATATATATATATATTTGCCTTCATTGTGTGTGTAGAATGTAGTTTGGATGGGTATGTTTGTCATTTGACTGTTTGGTTAATGTCACTTTGTGTGTGCATGAATAGAATTACTTTTTTGTTTGCTTTCTAACTGTTGCTATACTTGTCTTAAGTTTTTATTTTATTTAGTTTTTTTTTTTTACATGTCAGAAAACACTCATAAAAACTAAGGATTTAGACAAATATAAAAACACAAACTAAACATTGCAAATTGACAAAAAATCTACCTTTAGTCTCCTGTTTTACTACTATTAACCCATTAGCATTTAAACCAGCCATATCCGACTAGAATTCTGTCACCTCTTTCTGTTCAAACCAGTCGTAACTGGCTGCTTATACTGACGTTAAGGTATTGTTCTCAAAATAAATAATATCAAAATCTCATAGATCTGATATTATGTGAGATAATGCCTTTTCTGTGAAAATAGAATGTGATTGCTAAAGGGTTAATCTTTTTGATTACTAAACTACCTGAAAGCACCCCTAGTTCTAGAATTCTTTAAAGTGTACAACTTAAAGTCTGTAACTTAACAAAGTTTCTTACATAAAATTATGGTGGAAAGTTAGAAATAAATATAAACACTTGAAAATAAACAGCTTTGTCTCACAGAACTAGGGGAGGTTTCAGGTGGGTTTGGTATCAAAAGGTTTAATAAACAGAAATGAAATTACATATAAATTTTAATGTCTGTAATTGAAATGATCATAGCATATTAAAGTGGAGGCGCGTGGCTTAGTGGTAAGGGTGTTGGACTTATGATCATAATGTTGTGGGTTTGATTCCTGGGCTAGGTTGCATGTTGTGTTCTTGAGCAAAACATTTCATTTCACATTGCTCAAGTATACTCAGCTGAAAATGAGTACCAGCTATAGCTGGAAGTTTAACCCTGTGATAGACTGGCGTCCTGTCCAGGGGGAGTCATGTACTCTGTCACTTCATGCCATGAAACTGGGATAAGCCTCAGCCTAACAAGCTTTCTGGCTTAAGACAGACTTTAGACTTTAGGTAGCATATTAAAAGAAATCTATTGTTACAATAAGCAGCAATGTAACATATAGACTATGTAAAGATGTTTTTGATAAGGAATTTTGATTCTGTTAGTCATTCTATCATTTTGTTCTGCTTGAGTAATTCCTGTATTTATTAACATTCAATAATAGTATTGTATTCACACTTTAAACTGTTGGGTATATTTATGGAATAAAATAATCTATTAATTCAGCTTAGCTGCAATTTCATAAGCTCCAATTATTAATATAATTAATTGCTGGATTGTGATTCTCAAAAGCCAGCTAATTATATAATACTGACATGCTAATTGTCATTTTAGTTGTTTGTATTGTTGAGATATCTGCTGTATTCTGCAGTTGTGGGTTATGAATGTTTTCTCTCTATAGAGTAGTGTAACTGTGAAGAAATGTTTTGTTTTTTTTGTTTTTTTTTTTTGTTTTTCATTAAAAAGTCCTGTCTCAAGTGGCAGTCAGTTATAATGAAGGAAGTCATCTGGCCTGCATTGTTGCTTGCGAGTTTCCACGTTTATATATCAGTGTGTATATGTGCTTGTTGAAGTGTATGTTTGTGGTATAACAGGGCCACAAGTACCATGTAGTGGTTTGCCGTTTCTGTCACAGTGGCTAGACTTGGCTGACGCTAGGAGGTAAAAGATACTGATAGTGATTGTAGTCTCTCCAGCAGACGACCCGCAAGGACTTGTGGACCAACTAGCTGTAATCATTGCGCAGTGTGGCCCAGAAATGGAAAAAAAAATCTTGGCTGAAAATAAAGAAAATCCTTCTTACTGGTAAGTTATTTGATATTTTAGACAGGTTGTGAAGGTGCATAGCTTATTTGTTAGAGAATTGGATTCGCAACCTTTCAGTTGCAAGTTCAATTCCTACACCTGGTGGTGCATTATGTCCTTCAGCAAGACACTTTATTTCATGTTGCTCATTCTACTAGGAGTTGTGACTGATAGATAGTATCAGCAATGGAAACATTGTTTCCTTGGTCCGATTTCACAAGTTTAACCCCACTGGGCAAGTGAATGAAGTCAGATTTTGTTGATCGATTTGATCAATCAATAAAAACAGATTGAAAAGATATATATGTTCTGTTATTTCGAACAAATATGCATATATATTTGTTACTTTTCTATTATTGAATAGAAAATAGAATTTGATTTCTCTATGTTCTCATATGCAGTAGTTACCATATACTTTTCCTCCAAATTGGGAGAGTCGTTAGAACGTCAGATAGAATGCTTTGCAGTATTTGTTCTAACTCTTTGCACTAAGTAATTAAAATACATTAAGATCTGCATTGCTGAGTAATTTCTATAAGACAATTAGTTCCAACCTTGTTCTATTCAAAGCATATTATTCTATTTGCTTATGCTTTCTTAAAGAGTTACTCTTCTTTCATCATGGTTTGAGTGAGTAGCATTAATAATCCCATAAGATGATCTCAATAAAGAATTTAGTCCCATAACCTACACAATTTATTGTTAAACACTTTAATTTACACATTATTAAAAAAAAAAATGAATACATAAATCAAGGGCAGTGCCCCAGTATGGCCTTAGCCGGATGGCTGGAACAGGTAAAAGAATATAAATAATAGCAAATGTCAGTAGATAAGGAAGAATGATATTCACCAGTTTTCATTGCTTTTAGCTAGGTTTAAATTTTTTCTTTGTCATAATTTTGTAATTTTTATTTTATTTTATTTCATTTTACCATAAAGGTTTCTCTATGATACTGAATGTTCGCTGCACAAAAGAATGTGGCTGAAAATTGAAGAGTTACGTTGTTTAAAAAAAGCAGAAGATGCACAGAAGGTGAATTCTGAATTATATACTAGTGATGATGGTGAGTAAAACTGGAAGAAATTTGGATTTTTTTTTTTTTTTTTTAATAGAAAAAAGGGTAATTTAACCCTTTAGCATTTACATTGCTTTAGATATACTATTGTATTTTCATGATAAAGGCTTTATCTCACATAATATCGAATGATCATCATCCATACTCGCTGTACCAGCACAGTCTTCTCTTTTGCCTCTTGCACACTACATTTGATTCCTTTTATACTCAGTTTCTTTTTTGGCTCCATGCTTTGCTATTCATGTATATTAACATCATACATTCATCAAAGCATGCCATCTTCATTTATCTCCACATACCCTCTACATTTACTGCCTATGTTTCACTTCCATACAACATTACACTTTGTATGCAAGCATCATACAACTGGCATTTCATTTGTAGAAAGAAAGCTTTTGTTGTCAACAGAAACAGTAGACCCCTGAACTTTTCTATCCTGTTCTTATTGCTTGAAATAACTTTCCCCATTGCTAATTTAGTTACCTAGGTAATCATCATCATCATCATCATCATCGTTTAACGTCCATGTTCCACGCTTGCATGAGTTTGGACGGGAGTTTTCCCACTTGAGGCAAGAGTGGTTGTCTTGCTCGCATAGGACTGTCTGGCGGGTTTTCTACAGCTGGATGCCCTTCCTAACACCAACCACATTTACAAATAGATATAGAACCTTCTTGGGATTGGAAAAGCTTTATTTCACTGAGTCTCTTACTCATCTCTTGTTCATCTCTCACATACAAAGTCTACCATTTCTGTCAGTCTGCGTAAAATCCCATGACATCTCTTGCATACCCATGTTTTACATTTTGTACATTGTATGGAGTTCCCACATATTCCTTTTCTATATATTGTGCATGACCACTTCCCTGTTTTGACTAGAATTCTGTTTTCTTTCCTACTTACTAAAAATTTGGTCTTTGCTAAGTATATTCTGAGCCCTTTGGATTCTAAGTTTTGTTTTCTCAGTAGGAATTTCTTCTCTACTTCTACTGACTCAGCTATAAAAACCAGGATGTCAGTATACTGAAGTTCCCATGGACATTCAGTCTTAGACTTCTCGGTTATAACCTGTGGCACTATAATAAACAGAAATGGGTTGATGACTTCAGTCCTGATGAACACCCACCTGCACACTGAATTCCTCACTAAACTTATTACCAATTCTCACTTTACTGACAGCACCTCTGTACATGGCTTGCACTGTTCTCACAAGCCATTCTATTACACTTTGTTCCCTTAAGGACCACCTAATAACCCTGTTGAAGCAAGGGTTAACTTTGTGTGCCCCATGACAGGCTTCTCCATTTTGCCCTTCTCGCTACCCCCCCCCCCCCTCCCTCCACACACACCAGCCTCTTTGCTTTCATTTCCTCCTCTATCTTTAGCCAAGTTTTTCTTGTTCTTCCCCTTCCTCTACATTAGTTCTTCTCACCCAATCACTATCCTTCCTCAACACATGACCTAGTCATCTCATTCCCTTTATTTTCACAACATTCATCACTGGCTCTATTCCCATCATCCTCTGCAATTCATTGTTTGTCTTCCTCTCTCTCAGTAATACTCCACTCATCCACCAAACCATTCATATTTCTGATATTCAATAATGATTAAATTATATTTTTAGGTTTATTGGAAGGTAAAGGTGGCCGTAAGAAACGTCGAAGTCGGTGGGGTCCTCATGAGGAATTCTGTCCTCTTCCATCTGACCTTCTAGATCCTAGCAGTATTCCTGCCGGCTCCAGAACCAATATAGTTCCATGTACTATTGCTGTACAGCCTTCTGCAATGACATCAACTGCAGTTCCTGTATCTCGGCCTCCTGGTAAGAAGTCTTATGTTAAACCTACATAATTTTTTGCTATGGTTTATTTATTCATTTATTTTTGTTAGATCACTGTTTAGTTGTATGATGCTGAGTTTTATTTCCATAGGCACAGGCATGGTCATGCGGTTAAGACGTTTGTTTCAGAAGCCATGGTTTTGGAATCAGTCCCATTATCTGGTACTTTGAGCGAGTGTTTTTACTACAGCCCTATGCCAACCAATGCCTTTTGAGGCAATATGGTATACAGAAACTGTATAAAGCTGGTCTATATACACATATATATATATGTGTGTGTGTGTGTGTAGACTGCTTTTTTTACAGTTTGTCTACCATATTTCCTTTATATATATATATATATATAATCATCATTTTACATCCACTTTCCCTGCTAGCAAGGGTTGGATGGGTTTGCATAGACCAAGTCTGTATCCTACTTACATACAGCCATATATAATGAAGGATGGTATCCTGAAGGGGACCAGGAAATAACCACAGTTAAATAAGTTTATTAAATAGAAATGACTTCTACAGGACTAGAACTGTTCTTCATACAAATGAAACAATTATAGTTCTGCAGAAATCATTATATATATATAAATTGCAGGGCGATCGAAATTGATGGAAGTTACGGAGTAGGTAGACCCACAAAAACTTGGGACGATTTGATAAATTCCGACCTTACACACTTACACCTCTCTAAGACAATGTCACTGGACCGAGATCTTTGGCGTTATGCAGTAATACAAGAAGACCCACCTTGCCTATATACATAGCGAAACCTACAGTCAGTAGGCACCTCTTAACCAAATATACACCCTCCCACTCCCACTAACACCACCCCCTCTCTGTAAAGTTATGTTGGTACCACAACATCCAGTCCTAAATAAATGACGTTGAGTAGGTGTCACAACCAAAAAACACACAGTACACGCTGTAATGTGGCCGTGTAGGTAACCCAGTAAAAACCTCCCAGTCCACACTGTAAATGTGGTTGGTGTTAGGAAGGGCATCCAACTGTAGAAAACCTGCCAGACAGTCCTATATGAGCGAGACACGGTCTCCCGACCATTCTTGCCTCAAGTGGGACAATTCCCGTCTAAACCCATGCTAGCATGGAAGATAGACGTTAAACAATGATGATGATGATGATGCTGATGATATATATTACGCAAGCGTAGAAAAACCTACGTAAAAACGTTGATGATGATGATTGAGTGATTCAGTAGATTTGTGGTTTGCTGGGGAAGGTACCAATATTAGCACTTTATGCTATAGTAGAGAGTGTACATTAAAAAGAACAAACCGAGGTTTCACATTGAGGTTTTTATTGATTAGGCTCAATTACGAATGTTTCACAGATAAACCAGAATCTCGTCATGAGATGAGATTCTGGTTTTGCTTGATTAACATGTCTGATGAGCAGATTGGGGCTGGAGTCGGGTCTGTAACACAAATATGGATCCTGAGCCATCCATCTGTGAAACATTTGTAACTGAGCCGTATCAATAAAATGTGAAACCACATTTTACTCTTCTTATATATATACTAGCCAAATTACCCACGCCTTGCTGCGTTTCACACATTTTTTTTGTAAGAAAATGATTGATTTTAAATCAGTGATATAATTTATGGAGAAAAACTCTGCATTTCAATATTACTCAATGTAAAGCATGAAAAATTGGAAAACATTTTTTGTAATATATCAAATCAAAATTACATTATTAAATCTTATTCTTATTTTGTTTCTTGTAAATAATTTTTTTCAAAATATCAATTCAAAACTTGATCATTTCATTTTTTTCTTGATTTACGTTTAATTAATAGATAAACCCCATGATAATAGAGGTTCCAATACTCAAGTTATGGGCTTCCAAAATTTTCACTATAGGGGGTCTAAGCCCCATTAGGGTGTCTTAATATTATTGAAATTTGTTGAAATTGTGTGATCATATCTTGTCATTTACCATATGGTTTAAATTCCATATAAATCGAAGGGAAAACATTTTCAGCAGGAGTTCGTGCCCCCGGGAAACCCTTTCATTAAAGTGAAATATCCAAGTACCCTGGGCAATGTGGTTTCAGAATATATATGGTTAGGGGGGGAGGGGGGTCTATCTCCAAAACCATAGGAGGAGTTTGTGAATAAACAAACAAACAGACAGGAACTACAACTTTATATATATAGATATGTGTGTGTGATCATTGTTTCTTTATTTTTGCATGCTTACATGGGTTAGACAAGTTGTCACATTCTGTGGTTAAACTGGGCAGATGAATACATTTTACTCATACATTTTGATTTTGAATTAGTTTCTGTGGCTAGATGTCCTTCCTAATAAACATGGAAAACAGATGTTAAATGATGTTGAGGATGATATATATATATATATATGTATGTGTGTCAGCTAGTCACTGAAAAATGGCATCTCTACAACATTTATAGTGCTAGTGGAACTAGTTCACATTGGGAAAAGTATTTGTTTGTTGAAAAAATATTTAAAGAATTTCTGTTTGTTGAAAAAATATCATTTGACTAGCATTCAAGATGTTTATCTCATAATTTTTCTGACATATTTACTAGTAGTTTATCCTGTATTTTCAACTACTTTTTAAGATGACAGGTTACTATTTGAGGAGAATTTGGCTGTAGATTGAGTGATTGCATAAAGGTTTTCTCATTGGTTTGTGTTGGTAGTAGTGTTATTTAACCCCATGTCTGTCCTGACCAAACAAATTCATTCCAGACAAGACCATATCATCTTATTTTTAAACAAAGTATATTTTGGACTATTTTATCTAATGTATCCTTCCTATTAAAGAAGACATTGGGAATGTCATTTCGAGGAAACTTTGGCTGCTATTTCTAACAAGGCGAGCGTAGAAGCTTCTTTATTTGGCTCCCTCTCAGTAATTTAGTTATGGGAGGAGTGGGTTATCCAAGATGATGTGTGTACATTGAAGTCACCAAAGCTAGTGACTTCAAAGAGAAGTGGAGTGAGATAGTTGTCTTAAATGTATGATGAGAAATAATTGGACATCTGTTTTTATAGCTATAGGAATTTAACCCTTTAGCATTGTATTTTCGCGGTAAACATATCAAAATGTATGAGATTTTGATATTATTTATTTTGAGAACAATACCTTAACATAAGTATGAGCAGCCAGTTTGAGCAGAAAGCAGTGAGAGAATTCTGGCCGGATACAGCCAGTTTAAATGCTAAAGGGTTAAAGAGCATTAGACAACAAATGAATTTAATTGTTTTGTTTTTTGTTTTTGTTTTCTCTTTATTAATTTTAACTCTTTATCTTTTAGTTGTGACAATTCAAGATTTTGCACGTAAGATGGTTGGCAGTGATTCCCTGTCTGATGATCAATTAAAACAGATCAAAGAACAGCGAGAAGTAGGTTTTTTTCTTTTTTCCCATTTTAGATTGTAAATTATGTAATTGCTGTTTGTACATCAGATTTCTTATATGTACTGTATGTTTTAAAATACAGCTTTTGTAAATGTTAAACAAAATCTGCTATATATTTTTGTGTTGACAATTTTAGCTGTTAAGAGCTATTAACAAAGTTTTCATTCCTACTATTTGACTATTTAAATAGCCCTCAATAAAAAAAAAAGATACTCTGTCTTCAAGATTTCATTATGAAACAAACTGCCAATATTGAATTCACACCTCAGGGAATTAGATTCAATTATTATCTAAATTTAATTATCTAAAATCGATTTGTAATTCTTATTTGTATTTTATTATTGAGAAGGACTTTAAGTCTACCAAAGTATGTAATTTTCTCCTATCCTGTGTCATCTTATTTGTGAGTTTTAAATTTCTGTGGCCTTATTTATCACGCAAGAATTACAGTGCACTCTATGCCATCAATTGATATTCCCTCTCCATACACGTGCATGTGTCTGTGCATATATCATGACTCATACACTGTTCACTTTCCTGACATTTGTACATTATTCTATGTACTATACATGCACCTTTGATGAGTTGTAGTGCACCTGAGCATTGTACACAATAATTTTCATTATTATTATTATTATTATTATTATTATTATTATTATTATAACAAGGCGGTGGATTGGGAGTATCGGTAGAGGGTCGGACGCCATGCTTTCCAGCATAGTTACGTCCCTTTATGATCTGAGTTCAAATCCCGCCGAGGTTGACTTTGCCTTTCATCCTTACGGGGTCAATAAAATAAAGTACCAGTAATGCACTGGGTAATTGCTGGCCTTGTGCCTAAAGTAGAAACAATTATAACAAGTTATACATACTTTATACTTGTGAGAAAATCTTTTAGTTCTGTGAACAGTAGAATGTCTAGCAGCAGTTTACGTCAATGCCGAGCATATCTACATATCTATTTTAAAACCACTATCTCGTCCACGTGGTTCAGTTTAGTACATATGTAATATTAATAGCCATACCATGCTCAAATTTTGTGCAGGTTAAAACTTTTTACTGTAAGTTCTAAAGTATCAATGCATCATGGCTTCACTGCATCCAACCCCATCACCTTTGATCATGTATAATCTTAACAACATAACATGCATTCAACCCTATATGGCCTGCTACTGTCTGGTGAAATATGTAGCATAATTCCAAATAAAGCTGATATTTGGCATATCTAAGATTGCTTGTTATTGATTTGGCTACTTTTAGGTTTGTTTGAGTAGATCTGATTGGACCTATTCCAACCGCTGTCCTTATTATCAACTAATGCCCTTTATAGTTAGTCATTTCCTCATCTAAGCAGTGCCAAACCTTCTCTTTCATAGAGAAACTCTCTGTCAGCAATGAAAACAATAATTTTCTAAACTTACTCTTACTATACTATACACTTATGCTATTATACTAATTTAGTTGACTTGGTATCAGACATAATTGGATTCCTTTCTTGAGACTTTCATTATTTCCCTATTCGGAATTAAGCTATTTTGATTCTAACTGCAAAGCTAGGTTTAACCCTTCAGCATTTAAACTGGCCATATCTGGTCAGAATTCTATCACCTCTTTCTGTTCAAACTGGTTGTAACCGACTGCTTATACTGATGTTAAGATATTGTTCTCAAAATAAATAATATCAAAATCTCATAGATTCGATGTTATGTGAGGTAAAGCCTTTAACATGAAAATATAATAGTAAATATAGAGTAATGTAAAGGGTTACCCTGACCTGATAATTTCTAGATCTCTTCTCCAAAACCTTGTCAATGTTTTAAACATTTTCTGCCATTCTTAGATTTTGTTTGTTTTGTTGGGTTTTTTTTGCAACAAAAACTGATTATTTAAATATATAGGTTTCTAAGTTTCTTTATAAGGGGTTCAAATAATTTTAGGGACATTTACAGAAATGAGATAGTTAAAGATACCTATTTTAGTCTTTAAAATTTCCAATAGCTATATTGCCATTCATGACTTTATTTTATCTCCATTACCATCCTCATGTATGAATAACTTTCACCAAGACCACAGAATGTAAAATCTTTTAGGTCTTGTCTTGTGGTCAGCAAATGTAATATTAAGGTGCTTGATGTATTCCAGGAACTTGCAACTGTCACAGATATATTTGTAGTTTTGTATCTTGATACAAAACTAGAGACGACATTGAATAATGTAGTCCTTGATACACTGCACCAAGAAATATGATGTGGTGATAATGGTTGGAATGTCTATAGTTTTAGATCTGTTTGATCAGGGCTGACTTACACTGATCAACAGCAAAAATCACTACCTATTTATTGGATTTTTTCTAACTTTTACCACAAACTAAAACTTTCTTCTCTGTGTGTATCCATCTTGTCTGTGGAATTTAATTAAGCAAGTGATTAGTGTTACTCCTAACCAGTTTGATGCTTTTTTTTTTTTATGTCTCTGAAAGATTATCTACTTGTTGCCTTGCTAAATAGTTTCAAAGCCCCTGTTGATAAATTATGAATACGTAGTAAGAGTTGTTTGTCTAGTTCACATGCAGATAATATATGTGTGAAGAAAGTTAAAAATTGAATGTTGGGATCACCTAAACTTCAGTGTGTGGGAATAGGTTAACAATAATGACTATAAGTCTTACATGAACTCCAGTGGAATGGAGTACTGCAAATGATAAGTATGTTTGAAAACTCAGCTGGTGTCAAGGGCAACAACTTTTGATTTTATCGATCTTTGATGTGTGAGGAAATAAGTCTCTTATAGCTTTGGTTGTACGGAGACCACAATGATAGTTACTGAGTAGAAAGAAGAGCCCAGTATGATAAAAGCATTGATTAACTCCAGCTCAGCTCTTATTGAACAGACCTTCGATTAAAGGTGTTTCAGACGTGATTATTCTGTTTAGTTGGCATCAGCAGCTGCCCCAAGCGACTCTGGTCTCTTCCCCTGCCCCCACTGTCCCTGGAGCTGCAAATCAAGGATCGGCCTCCACAGCCACCTTCGTGCCCACGGCAGACGGGAACAACAATAAAGAAGATGTCATCTTCGTTTACGATGGACAACCAAGAAGATTCTGTTTAGTATTTTTTAACAGTGTACATCATTTAATTTCTCAAGATGGATGGGTATGGTTGGTGTGTGATTGGAGTGAGATTTAATAACTATTTCCAGCAAGTGAAGTGACCATTTAGAGGCTTCTTCATTGGTCTTCTTCACCCACTTATTCCCGGCGACAGGGGTCGTATGGGCATAGTACATTTTTCTACTTTATGATATAATCTATAACAGTTAAATTTGGTGCTTTTAAAGCAGTTTCTTTGTTATTTTGTCTAGATGATCTTCACTAACTGTCTCATCTCTTTATGTAATTAATCCCTAGCTGCTAACTATCCAAAGGAGTATATATTCAAGTTCTTTTCTACTCGGCCTTCACTATGAAGGCGCATGGCTTAGTGGTTAGAGAAGGAATTGGATTCCTGAATGTGAGGTACATGTTTGATTCCTGGACCAGGCAATGTTTAATGTCCTTGAGCAAGATACTTTATTTCATGTTGTTCTTTCTGTCAGGGGTTGTGACCAGTAGATAGTATCAGCAATGGAAAGACCAATGGAAACATTGTTTCTTTGGTTCCATCTAATGAGTTCCACTCCACTTGGTAAGCGAATGAGGTCTGAGATTTTGTTGATCAATTTTTTTCCTGTTTTTTCTTTGCACTGAGCAATTTTACTGAAGCATGTCTCAATCTCAATATTATCTACATTATGAAGTGTCTTCTGTCTCAGTTGAACTACCTTTACTTTTCCTTTCATTGATGCTAGTCAATCTGGTTAATTGATATAAAGAACAATGATCTGATTACTTTATAGAAATTAACATTTACTAACACCCCTCTTATTAACATGAGGCATGCCAAATTAGTTTCTCTAGCTAGTAGTACTGGTTGACCATTGTATATGCTAGGTTTGGTCTAAGTTATAAAGTTAAATATCATTCATGATAGCAACGGTAAGTGAATTGTATGTGTGGATCGTGTGCCAGCAAAGCTGGAAGCTCAGATTTTTACACGTGATAAATCAATTTTATTTTTGACAGACCATTTTCCAAGGTACTTTGAATACCTACCACTAGAGTTAAAGTGTCACATTGTTTAATTCCACTCTTGCATAAAAAAAAAAGCAAAAGAAAACGAGGGGTGAGGGCTTTTATGTTGTTAGTCAACCTTCTAGAAATAACAGCCAAACTTTCCCATATCCTAATTTATTGTCTTATAATAGAAACGAGGCATTGAAGAATTTAATCCTAGATAAACTATGAGTCTGCTAGTCTGTTGCTCAATAAGGTCTAATGTAGCAACCTCTATGTGGTTGCATGTCCTGTCACAACAGCTTCATATGATAGTATAAGTCCCAACATAATATTATTGAATGTGCAGTAAATGCCCAAAGATTTATCTTTGGAAGCTGGTGAGAAATAAAATAAGTATCTAAGTTTTGATTGCTTCAGATAAGCTTAGGGTAAATAGTTTTGACATATTTTGTTGAAAGAGGTTCGCGATTTTAACTTTTGTCTTGTGTTTAATTTAATGCCTGTCATCTGTCAGTTAGTTTGATGTGGTTATGAAATTATTATTTTTTGGTGGGGGAAGGGTGTAAGCAGCTTCATATAAGTTATTTCCTTGTTTATTTGAATAGGTTTTTAAGAGGAAGGTGTTGTTAGAGGTGAACAAAAAAACCATATCCTAGTCGATTGGTTAGTCATAAAAACAATTGTTCTAACAGCTAAGCCATCTCACATATGTAGACGGAAAAAATAGATGAAAACGTGACTTTGTAGCTAATCATAAGATTATTTTTCAATTTATCTTATCGTTTTTCCACATTTGCATGGGTTGGACGGGTCCTTTTCAGCACAGTACCTCTCCACTCATTACATACCTTTGTCATCTCCTCTGTAATTCGAGATCAGCTCTCACCACCTCTGATCATATCTTCCTTTGTCTACCTCAGCTGCAGCTTCTTTTCACTGGGATTTCCTGGCCCATCTTCACCCAGCAATTATAATCCTTATATTAGATAATTGGTGTTGTTAATTCAAAGATACTTGTGTATTAATATATTTTACCACCTGAAACAAATATATTTTTATGAAATTTTGTATAAGCTATAAAGTTTTAGGATTTATTATTTTAAGTGGTCATTAATTATATTACAGGCATATTCTATTATAAACCATTATAGGATGTTTAGAGTTAAATTATATTAAAAAATAAGTTCAAACATGGGAATTTGGGTGAGTGAAGAAGATTGATGCAGTTTGTTTCATTTTCATGCAATAAATTTTAGTGATATTCAATTAGACGACTGTTAAGTGACCTTGCAGACAATGAGTGTTCATGGTCAAAAGGGTCGTTGACCTACATCATCTTCCATAGTTGACAGTGCCTCCATGGGAGTGGTTATGTCAAGGGGTTTAATATTGAACCCTGATATACACTATCACATCAAAATCAGATCCAAATATGTGTCTTATAGGAATACAAAAACATATAACTATATACATTGTTTTTACAATTTTTACCCATCGCTCATATGGCCAATCTTGTCAAAATCTACCACAGAACATTTTAATGGGAAGTGAATGCTTTAGTAATGTTTTTAGTTTGTTTGTTTGTTTATTTTGATTTTTTTTTTTAAATGAAGCTTCCTTAAAAATTTACAAAAATTACCTTTATTAGTTATCATGAATTTTTTATTGTACTTAAAATTGTTAGCTGTTCTATCAACTTTTAGCTTAACATGATGTATGAGCTAATTCTAGCTCAGAAGAAAGCCAAAGAAGCAGCCTTGATGGCTGAGGCAGCTGGTATTGCTTTAAACCCTATATATGAATATGATTCAGACGAGGATGTAGAAGGTGGTACTTGGGAACATAAAAAGAGAATGGCTGAGATGAATGCCACCAGAGGTAAGAATGGACATTTATATTTTCTGTGTGCAAAAGAAATAGTACAAAAATTACATTTTTTTTTCTCTTCACATTTTTATACAAGGTTTGTTAAAAAAAGTATCTGACTTTATTTTTTGGGGGCTTATGGGAAGTTAAGGAAACAAAAGTAGCCAGTGGAGCTGCATATATTCATGCATCTGTATGATTAATTGTTTAATGAGCTTGTAGAATACTTCAGTTGCTCTCAGGCAGCCAATGTGTGAGTATACTTACTCGGTACATTTTCATTTTGTCCAGTACTGCCACCAATTATCCTGAATGCCGTGAATGAGATGTGGGTGTATGAGTTCAACTGAGGCATTGTGCATCACATGTGCACCAGCAAGATGAACAGTTACCCCTCTAATCAGGAATTCCTCCAACATCTTAGCAATGTTGTTGAGCACAAGAGACCAAATCTGTGGGCCTTGCAAAAACTATCAGCCCTATCATGACAATGCCTCATCTCATGTGTTGCAACTGATCTAAATTTGGCAAAGGAAGACATTTTGCTGACTTGCTAGGCTTCCTATTCTCCAGACATGGCTCCTTTTGAATTATAGTTGTTCTCCAAAATGAAGGTGCCACTGAAAGGCTCCCACTTTGAGAGCTGAGAAGCATGGAAGATGGGATTCTCCTAGTTTTTTGCTATTGGAGGATTAGTTCTACCCTATCCAGTCTAAGCCTCACTGGTTATGAGTATCTTTTAGTTCCTAAAATAAAACCCATTTCTATCACTGCATAAATCTGATTTAATTTATGGTGTAAGGTGGAAAATTGGCAGTCATTAGAACATCAGATAGAATGGTTTGAGGTATTTATTCCAGCTCCCTAGTCAACTTTGCCTTTCATCCTTTCAAGGTCGATAAATTAATGAAATCAACTGAATAAGGATGAGATCAACCCGGTTTAAATTCTTTGATTTTTACTATAGAATTAAAATTTAAACTTATTGATGATAACTTAGATTTGAACTATGAATACATGTTTATACTTAGATAAAGTATCATCATCATTACTGCTTTGTGTCTATTTTTGCATGCTTGCATGGGTTGGACGGGTCCTTTCCAGCATCTCTCCACTTGTAGTCATTTGTCAACCTGGCTGTAAAATTTGGTGATTTGAGATCAGCTTTGACAACCTATGCACAGGTTTTCCTTCTCCCACAACACCCATCCACTGGGATTTCTTCACCCAATGTTCATCATCCATACATTATTACAAGGTCATATCAACACATTCTTATTTCTCAGCTCATCTATGCTTTGCCTTTCAAAGCATGCTTACTCCATTTCTCTCCAGCCTTCACACATCTCTGCAGTGGTTCAGATATAAATACAATACAAAAGATGTTCTTTATTTTGTCCCTTTTATTCTTTGTATCACTGGCTTTTTCTTGAACCATTTCATTACAATATTTCTAATGAAAGACCCCACCTATAATTTTCAAAGAATTTTTAAAATCGACAATTAGTAATATGATAAATATTTTCATTAGTGGATTGGCAGTATCGGTAGAGGGTCGGACGCCATGCTTTGCAGCATATAGTTACGGCCCTTTATGGTCTGAGTTCAAATCCCACCAAGGTTAACTTTGTCTTTCATCCTTACGGGGTCGATAAAATAAAGTACCAGTAATGCACTGGGTAATTGCTGGCCTTGTGCCAAAAGTAGAAACAATTATTAACATGATGTTTAGAGCATAACTTTAAAAAGGTTCTTAAATAAAATTACGATGGAATACAATTATTAGGGGTTTTAGCATTTAAACTGGCCATATCCGGCCAGAATTGTCTTACCCCTTTCTGTTCAAACCAGCTGTTCATACTTATGTTAAGGTGTTGTTCTCAAAATAAATAATATCAAAATCTCATAGATTCAATATTATGTGAGGTAAAGCCTTTATTGTGAAAATATAATAGTAAATATAGAGTAATGTAAAAAATAAACAGCTTTGTAACATAGAACCAGTAGTTTAGAATTATGTTTCATAAATTTGGAATCTTGTCATTTCATTGTGCCTTGAAAACTTTCCTTTTCAGAGTGGGCTGAACAGTTGACAGAAATGAATAAAGGCAAACATTTTATTGGTGATTTTTTGCCTCCTGATGAATTAGAAAAATTCATGGAAACCTACAATGTGAGTAATAGCTTTTTTGGTCTTTTCCTTTCCATTCCAGCTTGCCAGTCACACAGTGCAAGCTGTATGTAAAACAACACACACACACACACACACACACACACACACACACACATATATATATATGCCCTTGCAAGCAGGGAAAAGCGGACGTAAAATGATGATGATGATGATGATGATGATATATATATAGTAGAAAAAACACAAACAAAACACAGGAGGCAATTGTACAGTTATATTAGGTTCATGCTATATATATATATATATAAACAGAGAGGATGTGGTAAGATAGTAGGTGAACCATAACGCACCATAGTACTCAATACTTAGGAAAATAGTCAGGACCCCGACGGCTGAGCTCCAGCCGTTTCGACAGCTAGATCCGAACTAAGCTCTTAGTTCGGATCTAGCTGTTGAAATGGCTGGAGCTCAGCCATCGGGGTCCCGATTCTTTTCTTATATATATATAGAGAGGGAGGCGGGGATAAAAACTCGACCGCGATGTCTAGCAGTTTCGGCTTATATTCAGCACAAGCTTAAACCACTACTTTTAGTGTTCCTTAATATGTCACTATTAAGTTAAAAGCTTTGTTCAACCCTCATCATCATCGTTTAACGTCTATCTTCCACACTAGCATGGGTTTACACAGGAGTTGTCCTACTTGAGGCAAGAATGGTCGGGTGACCATGTCTCGCTTGTATAGGACTGTCTGGCAGGTTTTCTACGGCTGGATGCCCTTCCTAACACCAACCACGTTTACAGTGTGGAATGGGAGGTTTTTACCGTGTTACCTACACGGCCACATTACAGCGTGGACTGTGTGTTTTTTTTGTCGTGACACCTACACGACCTCATTTATTTTGGACTGGATGTTGTGGTACCAACATAACTTTACAGAGAAAGGGTAGTGTTGGTGGGGGTGGGGGGTTGGGTGGAGTAGGGGTAGAAGGATAGGGTATATATTTGGTTTACAGGTGCCTACTGATTGTAGGTTTCGGTTTGTACATAGGCAAGGTGGGTCTTCTGTATTACTGCGTAGCGCCAAAAATCTCGGTCCAGTGACATTGTCTTAGAGAGGTGCAAGTGTGCAAGGTCGGAATTTATCAAATCGTCCCATGTTTTTCTGGGTCTACCTACTCCGTAACTTCCATCAATTTTGATCGCCCTGCACTTTTTTTACAACTGTCGTTGTTCATGCGCATCACGTGACCATACCAACGAAGTCTTCTCTCGCGTAAACAGCATTTGATCCCTCTTATACCTAATTTCTCACTTAGTTCATTTATACTTTGCCTTTTGCGTATATTACTATTATACATCCAACGGAGCATGGATGCTTCGTTCCTCTCCAGTCTGCGCAGATCCTCAGCACACAAAGCCTATGTCTCACTACCATGTAACATTGCTGTTCGTATACAGGCATCAAATAATCTGCCTTTCATTTTTAGAGAGAAACCTTTAGTGGCCAATAGTGGTATTAGCTCATTGAACTTTTTCCATCCCGTTCTGACTCTGGCTACTGTACTTTCAGAGCACCCTCCAACACTGATGATTTTGTCACCTAGGTAACGGAAGGTGTCCACTATTTCTATAGAACCATCTGGGCAATAGAAGGAGCTAGTATCCTGTGGGCACTTGCTACTTATTGCACCTGAGCATCGGCCACATATAAAATCTACGTTCTTAGTTTACCTGCGATCCCACTACATCTTTTATGTACCCATAATTTGCATTTGGGACATAAAATGGAATCTCTGCCTACACATTGAGCATGGCCATTTTCCATCTACGTTCTTAGATAGCTTACCTGTGATTCCACTACATCTTTTATGTAGTCTTCGACAAGTTAACTTTAAGGCCTTTTGTTTCTAGGCCATGCTTCCATATTTGGAATATCTTCTCTAGTTCAACCATCGATTCAGCTATGAGAGTTAGCTCATGTGCGTATAGAAGTTCCAATGGGCAGCCGATCTTGAACTCCTCTGTTATTGGCTGAAGGAAGGGGCTAAGGACAGAGCCTTGATGAACACCAACTTTTACGCTAAATTCTTCACTATATTCGTTGTTAATTCTAACCTTGCTGACTGTTTCTTTATACATGGCTTGTATAGTTCTCACAAGCCATTCATCAACACCTAGTTTTCTAAGAGCCCACCACACAATGGAGTGTGGTACTCTGTTAAAGGCTTTCTCCAAGTCAACAAAAGCTAAGTATAGGGGTTTACTTTTAGCTAGGTACTTCTCCTGTAGTTGTCGTACAAGGAAAAGAGCGTCCGTGGTACTTTTACCTGACTCAAACCCAAACTGCATTTCATCTAGATCAATTCGTTCTCTGATTAGTTGCGCTATAAATCTTTCTGTGACCTTCATGACCTGGTCAACCAATTTATTGCCTCTATAGTTTCCCCTATATAGGGCATCTCCTTTACCCTTGTAGCAGTTAATGATGATGCTGCTACGCCAGTCATTTGGTATGACCCCATTCTCTATGACTTGGTTTACTGTCCGGGTGACCATAGTGTGTCCCACCATCCCAGCAACTATCTCAGAAAGCCCAGTTGCCTTGCCTGTCTTCATATCTTTGATTGTCTTACTTATTATATACTACCTTCAACTAGCACTGCTGGTCCCTCTATTGGATTGATTTGGAGCAAACTCTCTTTTTCCCATTTATTCTCCTCATTTAGTAGTCTCTCGTCCAAGCTACCTTCTTATCAGCATCAATGATGGCACGTATACCATCATCACTATGGACACACTTCTCCCCGACAATATCACGGTTTTCCATGACACATTGTCTTGCAATCCTGAACACCTCACAATTTTGGTCCTCGCGTTGTAGAACATGCTTAAACTTTCTTTCCTCTGCTTTCATTCTTGCAAAGTACACTTGTCTCCTAGCTTCTCTCATATATTTAAAATCCTTCATTTGATATTATTTACAGGCACTAAAAGAAGGACGAGAACCGGATCTTTCTGACTACAAAGAATTTAAGCTGACCTGTGAGAATATTGGTTACCAAATGCTGCAACGATTAGGCTGGCAAGAAGGCGAAGGTCTTGGCTCTGAAAGCCAGGGTATAAAAACTCCAGTTAATAAGTATGTTTTCAACCTAAACTCTGCTTACTGGAGTTAATTTCAGTATAAATATTAACATATGTCCTCGCTGTAAAAAAAATACTAATAATATTTCGTTTAGATTGATAAAAAATAGATTTGCAGGAGCTGGTGTAGAAATCTGCTAGCTTCAGCAGAAGGGAGGTAGATGTAAAAGCTGAACTCTCTGACTTCAGTTCGGTATTCGTGCCAACCCTTGAGTAATGACTGAAAGAATACAAGCGGCTGAAATAGGGTTCCTCCAAAGTGCATAGCTTGGAGATCAAAGAGTCACTCAAGATAGAACCACTACTTCTCCAAATTGAGAGATCACAGTTCCGATATTACAGACATGGGGTTAGTATGTGTCAGGAAAGAATCGCTGGACAGATTTTACAGACCCCAAACAAGATGGTTCGATAACACGAGTATGTTAGTACTGAGATTGAAGCAATTACTATGAAATTATAAAAGATATCTAGCTTTGGGTTGGGACATTTTCTAGATGTCTCTTAACCCTTTAGCATTTAAACCGGCTGTTCATACCTATATTAAGGTATTGTTCTCAAAGTAAATAACAACAAAATCTCAGATTCAAAATATTGTGAGATAAAGCCTTTACTGTGAAAACACAATAGTAAATATAGAATAATGTAAATGCTAAAGTGTTAAGCTATTTATTGTTAGTACTAAGGCTACAGGTGAAGTTGACTTTGACAGATGTTTAAAGTCTAAAACTAGTCAGTTGATTTGAAAACCCATACCATAATTATTTTATACATGTAAATACACTGACATGGACAAATGGTCTAATGAAGCAGTTCTTTGGGTGTTTATTTAAGATATATAACTATATACTTCCAACAATGTTTATTCATGTGTGAAATAATATTCAACTGCTCTTTTGCTTGAATGTACATATCAGCAGCCTGAGATCCTCCTTCATAAACTTCCTCACCTATCCTGTGTCTCTATCATTCATCAAGTGAAATATGCTTACCCCATTTCTTTACAACCTTTACCGTCAACATCCTTATCTTGCATACTCATATAATCTGGTTTTCTAACAGGTAATAAGTTCCCTGAACGTGAATAATAGAGGAAAGCCATCCCCATGGTGGGATGTCTCTTTTTACACCACCCTAATGTAACGAGGTAGTAGTGGTAGAGTCATGATAAAATGCTCCCAGTACACACAGTAAAGTGGGTGGTGTTAGGTAGGGCATCCAGTCAGAGCATAGTCTCCTGCCTGGTCCAGCTTCAGTGCATAACAACCCATGCAAGCATGGAAACGAGATGTCAATGGTGATGATGATAACCATGTTAGGTCTGACTTCCAATTCAAATTTTGTTAGTGTCAAATCTTAACAGTAATATAATACAGTCAATCACCTAAAAGACAAATATTACATCAATGTTTTATTGTTGAAATATCTCCTTACAATGTTTACATAAAACATTAATGAAATATGTATAATTGATATATAATGTGAATTTCATTTCACTAGAGGTATTCAATCTGTTGATGGTGGTGGTTTTGGAGTTGAACGACCTGCAAATCTTACAAAAGATGATGATGAATACGAAGCCTTTAGAAAACGTATGATGCTTGCATACAAATTCCGACCAAATCCTTTGGTGAGCTGAACCTATTTGTGTCTTCTTATTGAAACTGTTACGTTTCAGTGTAAGATGAATCTTTGGAAATTATTATAACATCGAACAAAAAATGTGTATGGATTGCAAATCAAAGTTGAGTCACATGTTTCAGAAACATTACAGTAGAGAATTCTGGCCGGTTAAAGATTAAGAAAGAGAAATTTCATTTTGTAAATGACATGCAGTAATGTTATGTTTATGAAACATGTGGCTGGCTCAACTTTGATTTGATTTGCAATCCATACAACTGTTTCTTATATATATACTGGTAGAATTGCCCAGTTCAAGAGAATGCTATTGGATTTCTCTTTGAGATAAGAAAATAATTTTTTCCAAACCATTTGATGTCTGCACTTTGCCAGAAATACACCCAATTCAGTGGTTGACATTAGGAAGGGCTAGATCTGTTAAATGTGCACCTTGGCCAAATAGGGCTCAAACCACATTTGTGTTGTCAGTATACTCTTAACTGGCCATTCATTGTTTTGACTTTTAAAATTTAGTAGATTGGGAAAGTATTTCATTATTGAATCTATAAACTAATCAAATATGTATATTTCTTTTTTTTAGAACAATCCACGCCGGCCATACTATTGAGAGAATTGAAGTTTAAACAGAAGACCTCATCTAAAACAATTTTTATTCATCAGATATTATTTTCATGTCCATAATGTAACAACTTCTGAAAATACACAATATATCATCTGGTTTTTAAAGTCTTTCTGGCAGAAGTATTCAATAAAAAAAGTTATTTGGTTTAAAATTTAAAGGCTTCCCCTGTTATTGGTTGCTATCTGTGAAATAAGTGATTGACTATATACTTGGTGTTTGAGACATTTCAGCTTGTCATAGTCAGCTTATTGAAAATTTCTCTCTTGGGTTGTGAAGTTCTGCTATTTTATAAATATATTTTATTTTGCGTCTCCAGAATGTCAAGTTGAAAGTACAAAAGCAACATGGTATGGTTGCTTGGTGTAGCTGCTATTAATTTAAATTAAACTGTGCATGTACTAACTTGAACTGTCACATTCCAGTGTTTCGCCCAGGGTTCTTTTTTCTTCAAATATTGACTATTTAACTCCTGCAAGCTCTTGTTGCAAAAATGGCATAAGTGAAAAAAAAAAAAAACACTAAATCCTGTTTACTGTGATCATTAAAGGATTGAAACTAATATTGGTCTTTCATAATTAAAGGCTTATTGAAGCAATATTGTTGGTTTTGTTTGATACTTTACATCTACTCAATGCAGCGTTTTGAATAGGAGGGAATCCTATCCCCATTAAGTTGTGGTTTCATTACATCTAACATTGATATATAAGCATTCGATATTATAATGTATGTTTATAAAGTAATACAAACAATAGATTATATATAATCACATTTATTTTTCAAAATTTCTATGTAGAGTTAAGGTTAAACTCATTTCTTCTAGAATAGTATTTTAACAAAAACAGACTTGCATTGATTAAAAAGACTAATGGTGGGTTTGAACAATATGGGAGAAGGGACTGCCTTAAGTCGAACATCGGGATGAAAGGGAGGGAACTGTAAGAGATGCACGCTGCTACCATCTTTCTATCAATATTTGACTTACATCACTGATCCTTTTTCATTCAGGCAGTTTAACAACCTCAGATTATTTCATTTTTCTCTTCAGCTTTTATAGATCTACATTAGTTGGGCTTGTCTAACTTCAACTCCCTTGCTCTGAACTTTCACTAATAGAGACCTAACTGGAAGAGAAACACGTATATTGTGGACAATACTTTTTATTGCTGTGATGTCAACACCAAATTATATCCAGTGTCCCTTGTATTTGCTGAAATGACATTCATTCAGAGTACTTACGCAAATGTTCTACACTCGACTTTATAAATTTGTATTATCAGATTTTTCTTGTACGCTTAAAGATGGTTCACAAGTCATTCAGAGAGGCATGGTCATCCATAATAAATATGCAAAGAATAGTTTGATTCTATTTGGGAAATGTCTCAAACTCAGCTTACTGTTGCAATTGACACATCTGTCCTAAGCGTAGCATCTCCATAATAAAATGAAGAATGTGACTAAAACCTACAAAAGTTAACATCTCAGCAATTTTGAGATAGTAATACTGCAACCCCATGGTCATCCATTAGTGTCATGTTGGTACCTTCATATTAACTCGTCTAATGCATCAGTAAATCTCTTAAGTTCCTCCTAGCTTGATACACCATTTCTTGCTAAAGTGTCTAGCCAATTACTCTAAAAAAACTTTAAAATATGACCAGTTGTCTATAGTTCCTGAATTTATATTTGCTATAGAATGATAAAAAAAATATTTAGTTGTGGATAAGTTGCAATCATGATACTGAATTCTATTTTACTGCATTCTGCATGAGTGAAATCAGGGAGCCTTTGTGCAGTATGTATTTAACTATATATAGACAAAGGAATAAACCCAAAAGAGCATTCTACATACTAAATATATACACACTGTAAGGTCCCAAATATAGTAAATTGATAAGGCGTCTTCCTAATTTTCTATTGAATTCTCAAAACTTTCATTTCATGACTTAAGTTGAGTTGTATCTTTTTTTTTTTTTTTTTAATCGCTAGAGTTCTAAAATGTAATATATTTGGAATCTGGTATAGACAATGTAGTTTAAAATGGATCTGATCTTAGACTTAACTGATGATAGTATGCTGCTGAAAGAACTATTACAACTAAATCAAAATACTCCACAGCCAATGTGGTTCTCTTTTGGACAGTGCTTTCTCTGCAAGTTATAGAGCTATGTGTTAGGACAAGTGGACAGTGCTTTCTCTGCAAGTTATAGAGCTATGTGTTAGGACAAGAAACTGCATTCTTTGCTCAATAATTGGAGATCAAAGAATCAAGATACTTAAGCAAAAGGGCTCGAAACATTGTACAATAACAAGCAACATTGTCAAAATAATATATTCCACAATAGACTTGGGTTGACCAACATCATGTCAGTCAACAAAATGTGGAGGGTAGTAATTCCAACCAAATTTAAGACTTTGGTAACAATTAGTCATTGAAAACCTATAAACCATACACCATCCTTCACAAAATACTTGATGACAACTGGGATTTACAACTTAATTTTGATTTTGCTAGCAGGCACTATTTTAATACAAACTTCAGAACATGAGAGTAACGACCACATACAGCTAGCAAGCAATTTTCCCATCAATAAGTAATATTTAAATGAGGATACAACCATAAATCCGCCAGAACTAGAGTGTGATTTCACCAGATATTTGTACATTACCATTTTTATATGAAATTGTGTTCAACTTAATTTATTTTGGCTATATTTTTGTGACAGCAAAAAAAACCTACAGGATATTTTAATTGCCAATAGTTATAGCAACTCCAACAAAACCTAGAAAAGATTAATCCCTGAAACAAGAGTGAAAATCCAAACTTCTATTCAGAAGTACTCAAAAACCAATCTATTTCCTTTTATTGAAACGTAGACAAATGCAGAACCAAACATGTAGAACAAAAGATGATCCCATACAGGTTTGGACGAAATTGAAGTTATTTTCCATGGTAAATAGATGTAAATCACTAGGAAGCTGAGCAAAATCAAGAACTACTGAACACAAATCTTCAATGCGGTTGGTTTTCAATATCAGGACCATAAAGAACACGACCCCTCTCAACCTGGAAAAAGAATTGTCCATTGACAAAGATTGTACTGCTGGTTATGCCAACACATACTAAGACTAGAAATGAGATCACTTCCATATCAAAGAATTCACATAGCTTTTAACTGGTGTTTCAGTTGTGCCATTGTGGTGTGTACCACAATTATTGCAAATAGAAAAGGGCTAATATTGGATATTTAAAAGGCAAAATTAAGGTGGTCTGATTCACTAATAGAAATGCAATTTGCTAGCAACTACATACAAATGGGACCTGGACTTGTGGATGCAAATTGGCTTCAAATAATTCACAAAGGTAATAAGTGGAGGTATGTGGATTAGAACCAAAAGTGACTTGTTTGTAATTCCAAACATTGCAATTTAGAAAAAGGGCAGGACTCCTAGTGAATGGTAAATTGAAGCAACTTGCATGAAAATTCACGAACCTGTAAATTTTAATTTTATTTGCATGTGAAGACTATTTTGTAGATTATGATGAATTCCAGTATTATGTGCTATTTTAGCCTATATTAATATGCACTCAAATTCAATTGATCTAACGTGCTGAAATTTTCTATACAATTATTATAGATTTCAGCTTATTGTCTAGTAACTTATTTTATAGGGTGCTGTATTGAGAAAAATTCCAGATTTATGCAAATATCCTTTGTTAAGTTGTGTTCGAAGCTATATATATATATATATCAGTTTTAGTTTAATTGAAACAAACTAAGACATTCAAGAACTTAAGATTGGTTTCAATAATGGAAGGGTTAATTCCATCTAGATATCAATGAGGCAATGAAAGCCACTCAATATTTCAGTTACACATGGCCAGTACAAGACAATGAAAGAACTAATGATTGATAAAAAGCAAGAATAAGGAGAAAAGTATTGGTGTGCATAATACTGTTTAGAACACAACCACAATGGAAAATGCCACTGACTCATTTTCAAATCTGTGAATATTGTTTTTCTGTTATAACATCACCAAAATTGAAATGGCACTGATGTTGACAATTCCCTTACTGCCAATTAGATTAATTAACATGCTGAGAAAAGAAAAACTGAAATTAGTTTAAGATTTTATTTCAGAGATGAAATGACTAATGAGGAATCACAGATGGATTGTTTTATCACAGATTTCACTTGTAGAAAGACTATGGTTTTGTAGTAATTTTGAGCACAAGGCATCAAAAATCGAGATCAAAGGGAAGAATCTCATTTTGAGAGCTATAAAAACTCATTTCAATGAACGTTTTTTTTATAAAAATGCATGTAAAATATAAATGATTTGTAGAAACTTTATAGTCATGAATATTGAAATGACAAATGTTTGAATAATGGCACGTAAAATAGATGCTTTGTAAAAATTGAATGAGTCTGTATGGATATAAAATAAATTTGTACAAATTCAGAATAGTTCATATAAAATTCCATTTTTTCACACATGTAGTTCATGTCCATGACCTGAAAAAAAAAAAAAGTAAAGTAATAAATAAAACTGAAATAAACAATTTTTGGTGCTAAACAACAGTAAAGATTAATTTAATTTTAATATGGCATAAAGTCTAAAATCCAACATTTTAGGAGAAATAAATAAACTTACCACATGCTTTTTAGAAAGTATAGACTCTGAATTTAATGATAATACACTGTAAATAAAGAAATTAAAATAAATTTATATAGAAGACAATTCTTATTACAATTTATTAATATCAACACAAAATTTAACATGTATGTTTACATATATGCATGGTTATGTAGAAGAAAAAAAAAAGGTACTTAATAGGAACACAGTTACCATGAAATCATCTCAATAAGTTCAATTTGAAGGTGTTTCTCATGTGAGAATAAGTACAAAATTCAAGAGATAAAAGGTTCTGATTACAAGCTAGTGATTCACCAATTGCTTATTAAAAGTATTATATTCGTAAAAGCATTCAATATAGTCAAGGGCACCGACACTATAACTACTGGCAAGGTGCTTACTCAGCATACTGATCTTTATTTCAGTCCCCATAAAGTACTTTCAGCAGCTTCTTGACTGCTTAAAATGGACACTAAGGAGTGGCCTCTTCTCACAGAATAATGTACCCAATTCCAAGAGAAATTCAAGTCAAAAGGATGAAATGTTGACCATAGTGGGATTATTCTCAATGATTTTTATCAAGTCAGAGGTTGCTTGATATGCTTGAAATAGGCAAATGTCTCAAATTACACTTCAATATTTAAGGAAAGACAGGCATACTGGACAATGTAGTTTAAGAAATTATATAGAAACAGGATGATTATATATCAAATGCTCAACTACCATCATATGGAGCACATGAAATATTACTGTACTGGACAAAAATCACAACATAAAAATCTATTACACAATATGACAAGGAAAAGAGATTACTTACCAATCTAAAAACGTACAAAAAATGCAACAGCTTGCAGTTGAGGAGTCATGAAAATATGTTGCTACGATGGAATGCCAGCATGAGGTAGGTCTTTATAGAGAAAACACTACAGAAAAAAAAAAGATATCAATTATACATCACAGTTAAAAAGATTAATAAACAAGATATACTATGAAAACCAGACGAAAAGTATATATATACATATACATATATATATATATAATACATATACATATATATATATATATATGATACATATACAACAAATGAATTCATACAAACTTGCTCCTTAAATGTGCAGGTAATTTACAACTGGCACACTCCATGAAGAGGGACTGAGTACATTTTGGTCTCATTTTTCATTAAAAGATTGCTCTTCATTTGATTTTTTTTTGTCAAAGTGGTGAGTGTTTAATAATTTACATTATCCTCTCAGAGAGAGATTAAAAGGACCATTTGATAAATTAAAAAAAAATAATGTTCTTCCCTATTTGAAAATAGAATGATGCTATATATATATAAATATATATATTAGAATTTTACAAAGCATCAAGGGAGAAACATGAAAAACTTACAGAACATCAGCAAGCCGAGATTGATTTCACAATGCTTGATAAAAAATAAATGCAACAAATTGAGAGTAAACAAAAACCAATATTTCTTTGTTCGGAGAAGTGCAGTGATATTGGAAGATGTGGGCCTTACAATTAAGGCGAGCCAGCAAAATTTTTTGTAGCAAAGCACGATGAAAGAATACAAAACACTTGTCTAATTATTATAATGAAATCATAGTAATTGTTGTAAATAGTGATAAGCATAAAAAGGTCAAAGTGAAGAAGCCTCTTTCTGGCAGCACTTCTAATTGAAGGCATAGCACACAGACTGACAATATCCACAAAGAAAACAACTACAGCATCACGTCTAATAGCAGTAAGCTAAGTTAATTACAATTAAATACAAAACTAGAAATACAGAAAAACAATTAGAAAATTTTGTATTTGGTTAAAAAATTAAGAATGGTGGGGAAAGTTCATATTCAAGCTGATAAAAAGTGGCTGAACCAGAAGAAGAGAATTTGCCCATATAGAATAGTGGAAACAAAGGACAAATTCAGCAGTGGATAATTCATACATATATATAGTTTAAACAAACAGGACTCCTTAACGGAATACTTAGCAGGCCAGCAAGTCTACAGAAAAAGTGCTAATCTCTAGGGAACTAACGAAAATATTTCACAACAAAGATGAGCTAGAAAAACAAAAATGTTTACTGTCACTAAAGTTATTGCAGAATAAATAAAAAGCCACCAATCCCAATTGTAAGTATTACTATATATAAAAAAACAAAGAAAAGAGACAAAAGATATTTCCTACTTACCATCATTTTATTGACTGAAGAAAATACAATGGTCTTGAAAGACGTCAGAGCCTCAACAACCCCTCAGCAAGCTCGCACTGTGAAGTCTTTACAACAAACATTAGGAGTTAACTAACACCTAGATATGAGGTAGATAAATAATAAATCTTCAACTTGGATTTTCCCAAGTCAAGAGTTATTCTCTCTGGACAACAGATAAAAAAAGGAGTTCAGTGAGACCATCCTCCCAGAGAGTCAAGAGATGAAGAAAAAAGATTTGGAGCATACACATTTCTGTGCAAATGATGCAGACAGACGAAGCTGTTGATAAAAATCCTTGGGAAATATTCTGCTAGATACCACCACGGTCAAATAAGCAGTACTAACTACCGGAGCAAGTAAAAAATAATATAATAAATACAATAGGATATACATATATAAGATTAAAAAAAAAGAAAAAAGATTTTTTTCTCTTTTTTTTTATGAAGAAAATTTTGTAAGCTTTCCCATATTACAAAAAACATGCAAATTCAGTATTGGCAATCAAACAGCTCCATCTCCAGAAAGAAATGTGTATAGCAAACAAAAACGATCAGGAACCACTGAGGTACACAAATTTCCAGGTAAACTTAACTAATTCCCTTATCCCAGAATTTTCCAATGATTGTTATATAGTTAGGAAGATATACAATTAGCAAATGGATAATTAAATGGGCTACTAACGAAAATGGATAAGACTAATTGAAGGGAAAATAATTTCAAGTCATATGAAGAATATTTAGGAGTACAAGGAACTATGTAGCAAAGAGGAAGTTTAAATATATTTAGGGAAATAAAGCACAAAAAAAAAAATAAAAAAAGAGGGAGAGGAAAAATATGAAGTATATCATTCCATTTATTTTAAACTGTCGTGGAGGTCTGCAGTGCAAAGAGCCAATTGCTGACAAAATTCACCATAGTAACTGGCCAGCAGTTGTTATCTTTTGACTGGAGAGCCTGGAAATTTTCGGCATTCAGTCGTTCAGCATGATCAAATTGTATTGCTCGAGTAAGCTGCCAACAGCCCTGTTCTTCGACAAAAAGGTAAAAAGTAAAAAGTCTGAATGAATATCTCAACATTAAATCCACTTGCTCAGTCAAAAGTAACTGGTTTGGTTGGTTTCCTAAATCTTTTTCACTTCAAACTTACAGCTAGTATCAAGAGATGAAACAAGCATTGCTGAATTGTAAAATTCTCTAAACTTGAATTCTAGTACAGGTCAAGCCATCTTTACTAATATTAGCAGAGATTGCCTGAAATTATATATCTAAGAGAG
Source organism: Eledone cirrhosa (assembly GCA_964016885.1). NCBI lineage: Eukaryota > Metazoa > Mollusca > Cephalopoda > Octopoda > Eledonidae > Eledone > Eledone cirrhosa. Next base: position 111,773,222 of record OZ024745.1, read on the forward strand.
AGATATAAAGAAAAAAACCCAGATTTTATGGAATTCAACTTTAGATTTGTAATTAAGGAAAGAATTGTGAGCTGACCAAAAGCAGATTTCAGTTTTAAATTACACTTGAGCAAATGAAACTAAATTTAAAAAAAAAAAAAAAAAAGAATTAAAGCAATTTGTCAAATACCAATCAATATTCCATTGAATCTTTTCAAACAAATGGGAAGAAAAAAATGCTTCATTAAATAAAACCGAAAATATTCCCAAATCTATTATTTTCCAAGTTTTTAAAAGCAAAGCACAAGAATTTTTCTTATTGGTTGTTTTTCAATGTATTCTAGTTTAAAATTAAACTAAGTACAAAAACCATGTGCTCAGGTAATGAAACAACCTAGTCCAAATAAAAAAAAAATATAAAAAAACGCACATGGCTTACATTGATAACTTACTGAACGATGACCAATAATAAAAAAAGCTAATTTGTAAACAGAATGGATACTGATCGTTGATCCAAGTTGAAATATTCAGACACATTTTGATTAAAAAAAATTGCAAAAGTTTGTGTGCACACGATTTTATTAAAAAAAAAAGAACTAGGTTTTCATTCAATTAAATTTGGACAAGAATAACTGAAAAGCTGCATACCAGTGAAACGACAAGCTTTCTCCAAAAGGGGGTTAAAATAAAAAAAATTTAAATGAAAAAAAAGACAAAAAAAAAACAGAAAACAGCTTTCAGCAGGCCATAACTGTGAAGACGAGGACAAAGAGCCTTGAATCAATGTTGGTTTATTACAAATGATGGTACATGTAAGTAAGTATTGTATTTTAGAGGATCAGACAAGAGAAATCCCCAACTGGCAAGGAATAGTGATCAAAATCTGTATCAGATCCAACATCAAAAGGAGCAAGAGGAGGACGACGACGTGATTGACACACCAACCATGATCCATACATAAAAGCTAATAAAAGGCTAGAAGACAAGTGAACAAAAAGTGGTCCATGTATCAATTAAAATGTTTGCTTCTGATGTGTAGACATGATGATTGAAGATGTGAAATGTCTCCAGTTCAAACTCTGTCGATTCTCACCTCTATTTCTCGCCCTTCGATGCGAGCATGATTCATTAAATCTAAACACTAGTTAAGGAACAAAGTGCATTGATTTGTGGAAACATTTTAGAAATTCTAAATACAAAACAAATTCAAAATATATTTAGTATAAATTCACTTTCTGTTTTCACTATAAAAGTATGAATTTTCCTCCCATATACTAACTAAAAGGTTTAAAAACCTAAACATTTAACCCTTCAATGACTAGTCTTTGTGATGATGTAAATCCTGTTACTTCACAATCTCAGATGTACAGACTTGAATCAAACACTACATCTGAACAATTAACAAAAGGAAGCTTATATAAGAAAAGATCCAACACTCGATGCTTTGGCTTCCAATTAAAAATCTGAAACACTGGTAGTGAAAGCAATGAATTGATTCCAAAAAGAGAATAAAGTAATAAATATCTCTCTTCCACAAACCAACTAGGGTGTTCCATAAAATTAATAGAGTAATTGCAAGTGTACAAAAAAATAATATATGTATGTAGGTAGGTCTGCAAGTGTATATATATATATATACATAAATTTAGATATAACATATATATATATATATATATATATGGCATTAGCCATATTATAAAATGCTTGCTTTAAATTTATAAATTCTAATTAATCATTTTCTATTTTTCTTCAAACACACTGATAACTTACAATTCTGCAAATTTACCCATTTGTGAATCTTGTTTTCTTGTGAACTGAAGCCTAATTAAAAAATCAGCTGAATTATTCACTATTAACTCCAGATATTTGAACTATTTTAATGGTAATACTAAACATACTTAATATAAATATATTATATTTTTATGTTCCCTCAAAATTCAGACAGACACACAGAGAGCTATCACTTGAACATTTACATTACTTTATATTTTCATAGTAAATGCTTTATCTCACAATATTGAATCTTGTGATTTTGATATTTATTTTGAGAACAATACCTTAACATCAATATGCATGGCCAATTACAGCCAGTTTAAATGCTAATAAAAGTTAATACGACATCCTGAGGTAACTGAAGCTTGCCCAACCTTAAAGGAAACAGCAAGCTAATATTCTTAAAGGATACTGACTGCCCTTTGTGCATCTTCTGGGGTAGCAAATCTTACTACTCCCCAACCACGGCATTTACCACCATCTGTTTTAATCTCAGCATATTTTACATCACCTAATAGAAAAAAAAGATAATTTGAAAAGAAAAAAAAAAAAAAACCAAAGAAATCAATAGAGTTGGAGTAAACTCACAAGTTGAAATGTTTTTTAATTTCCCTACATGTGGGTAAAGAAATATTTAGTACGTACCAACATCTCTAAATCTTTCTCGCAACATCTGCCAAGTGAATGAGTGAGGTAACTGAAAACAAATCAATTAAAAATATATAGCAACACACCCACACACACATGGATGCATACTAGGAAAATATATATCTAATGAAAACAATACTTACATTTCTCACAGCAATGTGACAGTCATCTCGTCCAGTACTGCCACCACCGCCACCACCACCACCACCAGCACCTGTACCTCCACTGCTACTCATGTTCTTCATCATAGTTCGTCCATCCATTCCAGACAAGCCATGGACACTCATGTCAGACATACTCATGCCTTGATTGCCCATGCTTCCCATCATACCCATACTACCTAATCCACCCATACCACTCATGTTGCTAGAAAAGGTATCACCCATCCCTTGGTTTGAGCCAAAGTTCTTAGGTCCTAGATTACTTGCACCCATACCATAACCATCTCCCATACCTCCTCCACCTCCCATACCACCCATACTACCAGCACCACTCATACCACTAGACATGCCCATGGCACCCATACTACCTGTGGTCATGTTGCTACCCATACCAGCACCTCCCATACCACTACCCATGTTGCTACCCATGCCACCTCCCATACCACCAGCACCACTGCCCATATTACTGGCACCAGACATACCTGCCATACCAGACATGCCCATATTACCAGGTAGCATACCTCCACTCATGTTGCCGGCCATTCCTGACATACCAGTATTCATACCAGTATTCATACCAGTGCCCATGCCACCCATGTTACCAGCCATACCACCACCCATGTTATCCATGCCACCTGTCATACCACCCGCCATACCACTATAGTTATTCATAGGTCCAGCTCCCATGTTACCCATACCACCACCCATACCACTACCCATAGCTCCCATGTTACCATAATTACTACCAGTGCCACCTCCACTGCCACCACCAAATCCTCCCATTGGGCCACCTCCACCACCACCACCACCTGAAATATAAGAGATATCTTAATTACATTAAATATTCAGGATAAATTCAGGGCTGCATGAATTAAACACATTGATCAAATCAAAACAGACGAGACTACACAGTAAAATGATGTTTCTACACACCTGTCATTTGATTATTAAAGTTCTGCATAGGCTGTCCTCCAAGGCCAAGACCCATACCAATTGATTTCAAGCCACCTGAATAAGGTGAATTAAAGCAATTGTAGTAACTCGTTAAAAATAAAAGGAGTGTCAAAAGAAAAATATATGCAATGAACATTGGCAGATTTAACAAGGCATGGCTATAGTCCAATGACAAACCAGTAAAAGAAATGTACACACACAGCAAGATAGAAAATTCCACACCCCCAAATTCTATAAAGTCATTTTGTTAATTTTATAGATACAATATGAAAATCTTTATGACAACCTACACTCACTAAGTCCCTAACGAAGCAATAGTTGGTTATACATGCCGTTTGAGTAGACCCCAAGAGTCAAGGTTATAATTGACGTGAAAGACTTTACTGATTTCAATCATTATTGAACTACAACCGTATATGGTGCTGATTTTATCCAGTTATTTGCCATACCAATAAGGTGTAAAGAAACACACTTATCACAGCTCTGCTCCTTGTCTACATGCTAGTGTCGAAAAATGGACACAAAACAGCGATGATGATTCCCTTTACCAAAAGTTACTATGTAGGGACAGGACAGAAGTATATGTTTAAAGCTAATTTAATCAAACAGTCACGCAGCAGCCATAACTTTTCAAGGCTTTTGAGACAATGAGAGTGAAGTTATCAAAAAGCGTGTTAAGAGAATTCCAACAGGTATCAAAATGGAATATAAAATAAAATAAAATAAAAATACCACCTAGCTCCCAAACTAAAAAATTAAATACTCATAGAAATACAAATAAGGAGCAACATAATACCGGACAGAAAAATAACCTATTAGAATTTCATATGGAGTTAGCTGGCACCAAGTTATCAAATTTCATATTGACTTTATTAGTGTTGAAAACACTGGTCAAGTAATGGTGGAAAATACTCTGCCAAAATTGCCCCTACCATGTATATTGGTGCATAGATTGTATTCATATTATATAAAAACAAGTACCTCAAGTGAAATTATTAGGTTGGCTGCATCCTAATATCAATCACAATTTATATCTTTAAAAATACTTACTTGGAAGAGAAACTTTTGTGTGTGTGGTTTTGTCATTTGATGTGTCAACACTAGTTTTGTCCATCCGAACAACCATTGCTCTATCATATAGTGTTTGACTATTAAACATTGCTAAACTTGGGTTAAGGAACGTCAAACCATCAATATTTGTATTGCAAATATACCCATGTAACATTTATTTACAAACTATTCAGCATTGCAGGATATTTAGAAAATGACAAACTTCAATATAAGTTTTTTTATGAAGCTTTCTACATACACACCAGTTAAACAGCCTCACAGTGCAACTAGACTGACTCGCAATTATCAATAAGAATTCATCTACATACACTTTACAAAATGACAACCACAACTCTCATAATTACATGCAAACAATATGTATACATGAATTTACAAACATGCACACAACTGCAAGTGAGAACATAAAAGGACTGGGTCCTGAAGATCATGCTGATGCTCCGTGATTGCCCATGCCACCCATGCCCATTGGACCAGGACCAGCTAAGCCAGCATCCATAGAATGCTGCTGTTGGTTTTTCATTTGCTGCATCATTTGTCAATCACACATGAAAAGCATTGTCCAAGAGAAATAAAACAAGACATGGGGAATTGAAAAAAAGATTAAAGGAAAAGGAAAAAAAAAACGTTTGATCAGTTTTTCCATCTTCTTTTAACCCTTTAGCATTTAAACCAGTCATATCCAGCCAGAATTCCCTCACCTCTTTCTGTTCAAACCGACCGTAATTCTCATTAAAAACTCATACCAACGTTAAGGTATTGTTTTCAAAATAAATAATATCAAAATCTCATAGATTCGATATTATGAGAGGTCAAGCCTTCACTGCAAAAATACAATACTAAATGTAGAGTAATGTAAATGCTAGAGTTCGGATATGGATTTTATTGTTTATTGGATCTTTGATAAATTGTCTGAATGCATTTATTTTTTAAATAAATAAAAAAAAAAGCAGTGCCAACATTATCCTTCAAGCTTTCCAAGGATAATTAAGATTTCAAATGAAAATAGCAACAAGGATGGAGAGGAAGAAACGGAACATTTGCCATTAGCTAAAATATTTTAAAAGGATACAAATTGCTTGAACAGCTTCCATCGGATGTTCAAAAGTAACAATTCCCATTCCTCGGCTTTTACCTTCTTTATCTTGCTTTATTTCAGCACGAAGTACATTTCCTGCCAGCTTAAAAACATCCTTTAATTTTTTCCATGTTACTTTATAGTCAAGCTGCAAAAATTAGTGATGGAAATATCTTTATACAAAAAGCCAACATTAAAACAATGATGAAACATGTTGAATTTAATTGGTGATAATTTATATTTAGTGTGAAAATTACTTACATTAGCAACAAAAACTGTATTTGTGAGAGGACCTTCAATCCCTAAATTCTGGAGCAATTGAGGACTGGGTCCTGAAGATCCTGATGATGCTCCGTGATTGCCCATGCCACCCATGCCCATTGGACCAGGACCAGCTAAGCCAGCACCCATAGAATGCTGCTGTTGGTTTTTCATTTGCTGCATCATTTGTCGATCACTTTCTTTTTCCTGCAACAGTAAAGTATCAAAGATTTTTTTTTTAAATCAGAAATGTTATTGGCCACCTAAATTATGATTTACCCTAATATAGAACCCTTTCAGGTGACACTCCTTAAGTTCTTGGCTAATACATCTTTCTGGCTTCTGACATATTTATCCTTGTATCAAGTTTTAAACATTATGATCTTGATATGTGCCCATACCACTACATTACGGTTTTTAATGGATTTTTGTCGTGCTACTCAAAGAATTTCACAGACTACCTTCATGACAGTCTGATTATATGCAGTGAAAGTTCAGAGTTCCGGTAATGCCTACACTCCATATTAAATAGCATCAACAATCTAGTTGCTGTTAAAATGCCTTAAAATTAGGTGTTATAAGTTGTATAGCCAAGGAAATTGGTATTCATTGGCAGTCATTTTATTTTACTACCAATTATATAAACCAGACACCCTTTCGACTAAATTATCTCAAAACCACAAAATCAAACTGAATGCTATAAAAAAATGAATATTCTAGTATAATATAGAAAAATTACTTACCTCTCGTACAACAATTTGTCTGTCTTTAACTTTGTATCTGTGCATTTTTTCAATAGCTTTTCTTGCTGTTTCTTTGTCTTTAAATTCTAGAAGGCTGGAAAAAATGCAATTTTTTTTTTCAATTATATAATCTTGTAAGAGTTATATATTCATGAAATATCAGAAACTATTAAAATATAATAATTACCAGGCTCCTTTAGGCTTTCCATCAACAGTTTCCATCATGTCCACATATGGAGCTTCCCCAACTACAATTAAAAAGAATTTTTTTCATTTTAAATATTTGAATAGATTGAAAATAAAATGAACTGTATATTTATTAACTATTAGCTAAATATTTTATGCTGAAAGTAAAATAAAGAAATAAAATTAAAAACACCAACCTTCCTTTTTGAAAATATCTTTTATTTCCATCCATTTCATCTCATATGGAATATTGCAAACATAGACTCGTCTTGAATTTACTGTTATTCGCCGCCGTCTTGGTGATTTAGATCTTGACCTTGACCTAACAGGGGATCGAGAACGAGATCCCGAAGGAGACCTAAAACAAGATTTACAAAGTGTGAATGAGGCATTGTTTTATATGTATATAAAAAAAATGTCTGATCTATGGAAAGAAAATATTAAACTCAATTTTTCTTTACGTAAATCAAAATTAACCAAAATAGTCCTCCCATCAATAGAATTACTTACATGGATCAATTTATCACAATTATTTAATTTCAGATGTTACAGGATCTTTTAAATACTGGAACTCACACAGACAAATTGTATACATTTTTGAGCAGTTTTGCAATACTTTTATTCATAATGCTCCCACAGAGATGGCAAGCTAAATTACCTATACTGATATTTATGATTTCTACTTCCAGTACAAGACCAGCAATTTTATGAAGGGCAGAATCTTAAATCGACCCCAGTACATGACTGGTAATTTATTTTATTGACCCTGAAAGGACAAAAGGCAAAATTGATGCAGAACAAAGAACAAGAAAAATATTTCAATGCATTTGCCCAACCCACTTCCCCCAGGAATTATGTTCTTTTAAGCTTCACTATAGCAGAAGATATACATACAATTAGGGTCAAAAAATTTAACTCACTACAAAAAAAAAAAATAGCAATATAATTATTTATCCAGAAATTAGATATAATCCCATTCCATAAAGAGTTATAAGCCAGAATTTCAAAAGAACGGATTGTTGCTTCATCATCAACGTTTAACGTCCGTGTTCCACGCTTGCATGGGTTTGGACGGGGATAGTCCCACTTGAGGCAAGAGTGATTGTCTTGCTCGCATAGGACTGTCTGGCAGGTTTTCTACAGTTGGATGCCCTTCCTAACACCAACCACATTTACAGTGTGGGTCTGGGAGGTTTTTACCGTGTTGCCTACACGGCCACATTACAGCGTGGACTGTGTGTTTTTTTGTCGTGACACCTACACCTTCATTTCGTAAATTTAAAACTCAAGAGAAAATATGACCACTCTTGGTCCTACAATATAAACCTTGTTTATATCTATCTGAAAACCTTCCATTACAATTTTATGTAAGGACCTTTGTTCAATTTGCTCTAAACACAAACCTAATGAGAAAATTAGCTATATTGCTAAATTCCTCCAAATTCATATTTTTGAAATTATAGACTTGCCTTTCATTTGAAATATGGTAATGAAAGGATTTTTTAAATTGATGCTAAAACGAATAATTGCTCATGGTTTACCCTTTTGAAGCTTTAAGTTAGTAAATTAAGAAAGTTAACCTATTTGTTATACTTGTAACAAAAAGCACCATGATTTTTTTAATAAAAAATTTGGAGGATTTTAGTAATACAAATTTCTTCTGTATCATCCATTTGGAGCATAACTTAAAAGTTCTTACATAAAATTGTGGTGGAAGCAATTTTGTATTGTAGAAGGAACAGAGCAGTTTCAAGTGGCTTATATATACATATATATGTATGTATATGTATATATATATATGTATATATAATTTTGTACATAGATCTGTTGAATATGCATGCCAATTCTAACACATATATATCCTAGAAACGATCGTTAAATAATGAACTTTTTTTGTTTAATATAAGGAACTGTTTCATTGTTTTATTCATTATTTGTTTAATATTTTATCTTGACTCTGTATTCCGTTTATCTTTCACCGAAAGTGATTTTTCATTACATCTCTTCTTTCCATGATATCCGAAATACATTGAGTTCTTCATACGGATTGGACACTAGGATTGGACACTACCGTAAACTCTTGGTAGATTTATCTACATATATGTATATATATATATATGTATATATATATATATGTATATATATATATATATGTATATATATATATATGTATATATATATATATGTATATATATATATATATATATATATGTATATATATATATGTATATATATATATGTATATATATATATGTATATATATATATATGTATATATATATATATATATGTATATATATATATATGTGGCTTGTTATAAAAAGAGTTAACTTTATTTTCTTTACACCCCCCCCCCCCTCATTGTGAGTTTCAATTTTAATTACACTTTACTCTAGTATTTACCTTTTCCAATATTTAACTTGGATACCGGTATACTCAAGTTCCCATGTATTAATACACTGATTTAGTCTCCATAACTTATCTATCAACAGGTTTTAAAATAAATTCTCCTTTAGCGCTAAGTGGGCTACCACAATTCATTGTTAAAAGCAAACAGTAACAACTGTATAGCATGTTAAAAAAATCGCTTTAAAGCACAGAAATCAGTGGATCCCTAAAAGCCAATCCATAATTGTGTATTTTGTAACATAATCTTGCTATATTTTGAAGTGATGAATTTTAAAAGCCTTCACTTGCCATTATCCATCGATGCTAAGCACTCACTAGCGTTTACAAATTTTTATAGGCAAACGAATCTTAAAAGTGATGTTTTTGGAGAAATGAGTGTGTCGTTACAAAACATTACAAACTAATTTCGGGGCTTTCAAAATAGGAACATCTGGATGTTAAAACTGACAATACATAACAGCATTTTTTTTTTGTAGCTGAAAACAATGAAATTGAAGATTACTACTATTTGAAAAGCAACATAAATTTCAACCAATTCACCAGTAACTAATGTCCTTGAAGTGATTATTAGCCACTACAGTGAAGACTGTCGAATCAAAAAGGATTTTACGAAAATAAGCACTACAAAAATACTGAATTTAAATATGACAACAGGAAAACAAAAAGCGATATTTTCTAAAATTCAAACTAGCAGTGCACTAGAAATCTATCCACCATAAAACTAGTCGTTTACAAATCCCGCCAATAATCACAGACTAAAAATATTGGTCTAGTAAATAAAATATGACAGGTCAATGGATCATTATACTATTGGCGACCTCTGCAAAGTTAATATGTTGACAATGCTCAATCTGTTAATATGTTGACAATGCTCAATCTCTACATTTGTGTGTGGGCCTAGAGAGAAAACAATGAGAAACTTATACAATCAACACGTAGCAACTACTGGTTACCCCACCTAAACTAAAAGGAAGTGCAGAGCTTAAATATTTTAAAAAAAGCAAAAAAGTAAAAACACGTATAATTACTTTCACGCCGCCATCTCCAATTATCCATACATTTTCCCGTTTCCGAATTAACAAAAATATTAACCGCTCACAATTGGAATGCGAGTTAGCGTTTCTAATATCAACGAAGATCATAAAGCTTCTTTATCTAGCCCAAAACATCAACTGAACATTCAAGACTAACTTTATAAAAACTTAAGTTTGGAAATGAAACATTAAATTTGGGAAATTAACCTGGTGATCGTTCGTTTTCGGTAGACATGATATAACATTTTCTGGACTGAAGGCTGTCTGTACTACACGCGGAAAAGAGATTATTCGATGCCCATGCATACTGTGATATTCGTTTTCTTTTCACAGATAAAGAATTCAGAATTTACATATGCCGATGAGTATTCTACAGTTCCTTTTATTGCTATTATTTGCATTTTATTACTGCTGAAGTAGTTGGCGATGGTTCCTGATAACGAGCAAAATAACTAAAAATATATATAAGGTTTCTACTAGGTTAAACTAGTTCTACACGACGGAATAATCTGCAACATATATTTTACTGGTTTTGGTCATTAGACTGTAGTCATAATGGGACACCGATTTTATTAAGTCGATCACATCGATCATCTTATCTATATTTTGTCAAATCGCTAAGCAATGGATCTCTGCAATTTCCAGGCATTGGTCAATTTGATACTTTAGTAGAAGACACCCTAGGTGAGGCGCGGCAGGGCTGAGCTCAGAACCACGTGGTTACGAAATGAACTAAAGCGAAGAACGAAACCGAGATCATTAATTCAGTAACACATTAGAAACGACAAAAATACACAATTTCTGTCATTAGTAAAAACACTTGTTATTCCTCCTCGCCGTAAGACAACATAACCCGCTGAACTAATTTATTCCAAATTGGAGCTAACCAGCTTTTTGTAATCGACCGAATTTATCCTAACCCTCATGTGGAATAAATTAGAACGCTTATAAGACAATTTATCAAGAGGATATATTCCGGAGAAGCTCTAAGATTTTACATTTCAATAACCCGCTATATCAATTTAATAAACGTATTTTTTTATATATAGAGTACATTATACTGCAAATAGCAACTAAGCACTTTGTCGTTTCGTTTAGTATTTTCCTTTTACTTCTGGATCGTTACTAAAATAGGAAACAGTTGGAAACTACTAGCGTCTGCTTTATTCTCCGAAATTGCTAATATCAAAATATAATTTAAGATATCTATATAAACACACGTAATTGACAAACTAAAAAAAAAAAAAAAAAAAATTCCGGAGCAGGATGAACCATTCTTTTTAAATCTAACGTATATTATCAGAATTATAAATATTCCTCTTTATCTTTACTAAGCATTTTATTTTATCATAAAAAAAAAAAAAAAAAAAGTTATTAACTTCTGCTTGATAAACTAAAACCAAATGAACATCAGTCAGTCAGCTTTGCCTTGCGTATTCGTATCGTTTTAGTACTGCTGCTAGGTAGGCACTCACTCTTTCTTGCCCCAGTTACCAAGCAACAGAAGCCGGTAAGAAAAACCAGCGACTCAGAGAAGGCGGAGCAACTAAACTGAATTGATAAATAGAGTATAGATAGATTCAGTGCAGGGATCGATTCCTACTATATTCGAATAAAATAGGAAAATAACGAAAGATTCACCACATTCATTGCGTATACATACATGCACGGGTCATAGCTGACTCGTTGGCATATGTGCATATATATATATAAAGTGGTGCACACCCAATGAATCTGGTGGATGCGATGAGAATTTGTTTTATTTAGACATCAATTGAGAATATATTTTATCGTTCTTGACTTTTTACAATTGTTGCACAACGAGCGATTTAGTTTTGGATTACGAATGAGTACCTTCGTAGATTTTAGTTTAGATTTCCACTCTTCAGATTACAATAAACAAAAACAGTTAACTGGTGATGGTAAGTTATCTCTGGTTTGAAACCTGTGGTATAGTTATGTGGCAAACTACTTAAATACATGTATTAGACATTTTTACATTAGTTTGAGAGGCAAATAACTAAGCACAATTTAAACACTTGGATCAATAAACGAACATGTTATCTAGTTGGCCATTACTTTGACAAAAGTGAAAAAATATTAAATCGCTTTTTGTCTAGCAAAATCAAATAGAATGCGAGCAACTAGAAATGACACCTTACAATCTATGTTAAAGTACACACATTTGTTATACAAATATACTCAGTATATAGATTTTTTTTTTTTATTCAGATATTCTATGAAATTATTACAATCTCATATGCTTTTCAGAAATTAACGAATACATTTCAGTTATTTAAAACTTTCTCATTTAGAAGAAAACGCGTGCAACCCCCCCCCCCCCATACTATAACATACAAAGGACATACATAATGAACATGTTTATTGCAAGAATTAGTGGTCTAAATAGGTCGAGGTTAGCTAGCAGTCTTGTCATTTTGTAGGATTTTATTCAATTACACCAACAGACTTGTAAAATGTGAGAAGTGATCTAAATCCATGCAAAGTAAGATTGTTAGTGGTGACGTTGTCACGCCACTAAAGCTGCAAAGTTGGTTGGTTGCGTCCTTCAGCGAAATTCGAAAAAAAAATATTACTGAAGCCTGTGCTGAAAACTTAAAGCACCAACATTTTCCCCAACATCTAATTAATGAACCTTGGAAGAATAAATGAAATCACTTAACAGTCAAGTCTCAAATTAAAATAAATTATAGTAACCATGTCGAGAAATAGGAATTGAAATAAGTGATAAAATATAAACACACGCGTTGCAAAACAAAATTGATGTATGCTATATAAAAGAAATTTTTTAGGAATAAATCTTGCATGTTTTATACATTTGAACAGGTCGAATGGTGAGAAATATTCAAAGAAACAATGCTGCCATAACACATTTACACAAGTAATACAACTTTTCAAAAAATAGTGAATTATCCGAGCAACAATTTAACTAAACATGGAATATACTTCCGGGCTAGAGAAGACATATATAATTACTAATGTCCTTCACAAGATACTGAAGGCGATAAAATATGGATTGTATCTAGTGTAAAAACTTTTAATGTTCACAGAAATATACCGGAATAAAAATGACAACAACGCTACTTAATTTAAATATTTCAAAATCAAAATTGTTCAAATTTTCACCGAAGCCCAACCATTAACAATTGTTTTAAGTATTTTATTTACCAAAAATATAATTAAAAGAACCTGAAAAAAGAAAACGAGACAATAAATAAATCACCATCATTGTATACGATATTTTTTTTTACCCCCTTTTTTTTTTTATAAGAAATATTTTTGCATCCGGTGTGAGAACACATGTCTAGAAATGAGTATGGATAACGAAACTCACCCACACGAATAATTCCGTCGTTCGTATTCTCAGTCAATAAGGAGAAATAGAAATATTTATTTTAATAAAATCGTTCATCTTTCTTTCAGACAAGAATAACCTTAATAAACTAGCTGAAGAAAAGTAGAGTAAGGAAATGAGAGGACACGAGTGGTAGGGTGACGTCCATTTTGGAGAGGGAGGCGGTTTGAATTTCGAGAAATATATAAAATAACATTGCCATATGTATGGTTTAACTGTATACTCAAACAAAATTAAGGACGATGTTACAATGAAACATCCCAGATAGAATTAGGGGGAAACAGTAACACGAAGGCACTAAAATATAATTTTAAAAAAAAAAGAAAAGAAAAAAAATCAATATTTTACTATAAGAAGACTAGCAACTTGGCGCGTCAGACTGAATGTGGCCACAAAATGAGGGTTCAGCACTCCTGAAGGTTCATTTATTACGAACATGTAAATGTAGGTTAATAATTAACAGGAAACGCTGATTGGGTTCGCATAGAATTATGATTGAGCTTCAGTTCAAGGAATACAATGGCCGACGCTTTGAAGAACGAAGATAAAAATATGTTGCAACTCCACGCAACACATAAAACCTGCTGGAAAGGCCGCCATTGTCGTCATACGGCAGGCAACAAACAAGGAGTGGTCACAAAATGGCAGGCTTATTACTACATAGAGAATAACGTTGAGACGATCCCTCACTTCTGGACCATCCTTTTAGGTACATATATACTTGAAAAGGGCAAAAAATAATCATAGACAAAGAAGATTAAAGAAAATGACAATGCATTTCTTTATAAATGAAAAATGACGACCTATAGTTTCTTTATTGTGCAGTCGCTAATACGATAATAAGCATACGTGTATGGATAGAATAAACGCCTACTATTTTGTTTGCTTTCATTACACTACAACGAATATAAAAGATAACAGTGAATGAAATTGTAAAGAATAAGTAATAAATATCATATTTCGTTTACCTGTAACGGTTATTTTCTGCATTTGGCGAACTTGCCCTCGAATTTTTTTCACTTTTTTCGCAGTCGGACATCGCTGCTGTAGTTGTGACTAAGCCTTTCTCTCACTCTCTCTCTCACTGTCTTGCGTGTGTGTATGAGTGAGTGAGTCAAACACCGAAGCTACACTCGGTTGTCGCTTTTGAGAAAAGTGGTAGCAGGCGGAGTAGACTGTATTATAGAAGTCGGAGAATAACGTGTAGTAAGAGAAGAAGTAGGAGGGAGAGGAGGAGGCGGAAGCGAAATGAAACGGTCGCGAAGATAGAAAGTGAGTCAGAGAGAGGAGACGGAAGAATAAACACACGGTTGTGAAGGAGGAGAGAGAGAAGTATACAAGAAGGGGGAAAAGAGTAAGAGAGAGCATTAAATATATATAAAGAGAATAGGGAGGGAAAGATGGAGAAAAAAAAATGTATTTCTTGTCAAGAAGTGAAGAGAGGGAAATATTTGAAAAGTGGTGGGCGGTTCAAATAGTATTCGTTTAATGCTAGAGAAAGAACAAGAGGTGGAGGTAGAGATAACAATGACGAAACTGAAGGCGGAAGAGTAGGAGGACAATCTAAGAGAGTTGTTTAAAGATGTCGGTCTGTTTTATTTTTTTTAATGTCTTTGGAAAACGTAGAGAAAAAAACTTCAATGAATTCTAAAAATAAATGGATTAAATTCACCTCACTACAACTTTAATATTACAAATATATACATGAAAGAAAAGAAAAGTAATTAATGTGTATCGTCCGGTTTAAAATTTGAGGGAAAAAAAATTGGAAAAATCCCTCTCCGAAGATAGACGTTAACGGCGGGGAGATAATTCTCCAGTTCTCCATTGCTCAATTAAACTAGCAACCATGCCAACGATTATTACAATGGAGTCCCACTCAACTTCAATGTCACACTTATCTTCCTCATCTCTCACTTCGTGTATATATATATCTGTATAAATGTGTGTGTATATATATATGTGTGTGTGTGTGTGCATATATATACACACACACATATATATATTACATATTTAATATGCATATACTCCTTACAATGAAATCTGTTACTATATACTATATCTTCTTCAAATCAACTTTTTTTTACTTTCTATTGTACCGCAATTAGATACAATATAATAATTTTCAACAATTAATTTCTTTATTATCAATTATTATTATGAGTTGATAGTTTATACTAATAAAAAAGAAAAGCCAGTTGCTATATATATATACATACATATGTGTGTGTATATATATTATATGTCCCCCCCCAAAATGTATACATGCTTCAATAGCATTCTAATTGCCTGTACAGGTAATCGGTGTGTATACATTTTTTTTGGGGGGGGGGGGGGGGGGGGCAGTATATATATATATATAGACACACATACACACACGTGTGAATGTTTACTATAAATGACCTGGTAATTTATTAATAAGAGCAACCTGCTGATCATTAATATTTCAATTGATTTGTTAGATCAGAGCAAAGAGGGAATGTTTCTATGACATACTATTTACCGATGGCAAAAGGTGAGATTTGAACTCGGAACGGACAGAGCTGAGTTAAATACCGCAAAGCATTCTATCCGACTCTTTAACAATTTCGCCGTTCCAATAACTCCTAGAATTGTACTTTACTTATCGTCCTCGAAAAGTTCGAAAGACAAAGTTGATATCGGAATGATTTGAGCTCAGAGCGAGTGAACCGGAACAAATAGAGAAGAGGTATTTGATCCGATGCCCTAACGACTCTATAAATAGGCATATATGTGTTTCTATGAGGTTTTCTATTTTTCCTAATTTGTTGTATTGTGGAACATCTTTTGACGGTTTTCATAGCGTATCACTTTTACAATGTGAAGAGATTGTTAACCTTCACTCACACTTCTTCATTTCTGGAGAAAGGAACGCTGTTGGAAAGTCGCTGGTTGCGATCACTTTGGAGCGATACCTTCCAGATAGGAATAAACGGTTGACGATATGACAATACTTTTGGTGTTTTGGACCCACTGATTTTGATTACAATAACCATTATCCGTGGTTGTAATAAGATGCTTACACTATATATATATATATATATATATATATATATATATATATATAACCAAAGATTAATATGGTTCGTTTATTATTCAACGAATACAATTTTACAATAGATTAGAAACACTCGACAAGAGATTTTCCTGGAGTATTTTATATTATTCAAAATATTAATAAATGAAAAATATTCTCATAATCAAAATATATATTTTATTATACATATTTCAAAGGTACAATGGTGTTTAAGTATATTTTCATCAGACAAAATATATGATTTGATATATGACATACCGCTACGGTACTTAAACACCATTGTACCTTTGAAATATGTATAACAAAATATATATTTTGATTATGAGAATATTTTTTATTTATTAACATTTTGAATAATATCATCATCATCATTTTACGTCCGTTTTTCCCTGCTTGCAAGGATGGGACGGGAACTGATTCTGACTTATATATATATATAAGTGGTTAGTTTGGTCGGTTGGAAGTGACTACATATATATATGTGGTCACTTCCAACCGACCAAATCAACCACAGGATGTCAAATGCTATGTGGGTATGGCGGAGGGCCGATTTAAGGAACGCTTCCTGAACCACCAGTCGACCTTTAGGTACCTGGACAGACGTTCATCCACGAAACTCGCGAGCCACGTATGGTCCCTCAAGGACTCGAGTATAGACTACTCCATTCAATGGAAAGCCATCACTAAGTCCAAGCCATACGCAAGGGGCAATCCGTCGTGTGGACTATGTATTGATGAACGAATAAATACTCTAAAGAGATTATGCAATAGCGGTTGCCTAAACTCAAGAAATGAATTCTTCACACATTGTCCACACGTCTGGAAACACCTCTTACATAACTACAAAGCTCCGGATTAAATTACAACAACATCCTAATTTTCTTAACTAGAAACTTTCGGACTTTCGCAGTTATCTCCTTTACATCTCTCGCACGCAATTTAGTATTGCCTGAAAGAAGTGACCGTTTCTGCGCATCCGCGTTCATACGGTTGTCCTTCCTGTTCCGTATAACCATGTCCATTACGAGCTGAGGAAACAATTGTTCTCGGTATGGTGAACTAACTGTTGTGTAAGCATTTCTATATATATATGTGTGTGTGTGTGTAAAAGGTAAACAGAAATAGCAACACAATCGGTACAGTATACGGAAGGGATATATTAGGTTTATGTTTGAAATAGCAGGAAGAAGGTCTTAACGTTTCGGACGTTCAGAAGAAAGAATGAAAAATGAGAAATAAAGTAGATTGAAGGGACGGGCGGGGTGGAATTGGAAAAAATGTCTTTAGATAAAAATAACAGGCACATTTATGTTGACATCTCTTATATATTAATAAAAGATCGGAGACCATATTCAGTTGATTCAGGTTTATTTAAAACTCCATTATATATATTTCACTGAGGATTATCAGTTATGATAGCCTGAGCTCTTCAGACGGCAAAACCTAAAATAAATATTAAAAGTTCCTAAGAAACCTTTAAATTTGGAAAAATCCAATAATTTCCCTGAAAAAAATTTACTTTTTGTGATATATGTATATACGGTGGAGATGATGAAGGACCGTGACAAGTGGAGAGAATCTGTGCTGAATAGGACCCATCCCACCCTTGCAAGCAGACGTAAGATGATGATATATATAATTAGAATTTGGTTTTTCGCTTTAGCATAGCGGATACATAAATGTAATCATCAGTTTTATATTGAATAATAATAATGATATTTGATTCGTTTGCAAGCAAACAGCCTCATTACGCTATGTTTGTGCCACCACTAGAACAAAAGGATCATGATAGTCATCTAAAAAACATAGCAAAATGAGGTTTGTTTGCTTGCAAACAAATCAAGTATTACTATTATTCAATATAAAACGAGTGCAATTATGTATCTGCTATGTTAGAGCGAAACTAATTGTGTTTTTAGTTTTCGGCAAAGCCAGCCGAAAAATTGCTTGGTATGCAAGTTAGGCTAATCAACCGATGTATTCTTTAGAGAATACTGTAAATTCTCAAGAGTTCTAGTGTGTGACAGAGAAGAGAGATACACAATCTTGATAAAGGGCCATAACCCAGAAACAATATTGTCAAATGTTTCTCTCAGTCACCACTAGAACAAAAGGACGACTATGGCCGTCTAAAACACAGCATCATGAAACTGTTTGTAAATGAATCCAATATTGTTATTCGATATAAAATTCACAAATGCTTCATTATGGATATTGCAGAAATATTTGAGAGAAGGCAAACTCTGAGAGCAAAGAACAAATCTTTGCCCACTTATTCCTGAGAGGGTCGTGGGGGCAGAGTCCTCAAACACTCCTTCCAGCGAGTCCTGTCAGAAGCAAAAATATCCAACTGATCCGGATAGATCCCCAAGCGAGACCAGCCAAGCTCATGGATGTTATCCAGCCATCTTGCATGAGGTCTACCCCTGGTCTCCTGCTCATAAAATCTGTCCAGTGATTCTTTCCTGAGACATTCTATTGATAGAATACATAGCTCGGAGATCAGAGAGTCACTCAAGGTTATGCCACTACTTCTCCAAATTGAGAGATCACAGATACTATTGGCAAAGAACAAATCCCCAACAAAATAGTTGCTAGAGTATTAGAGTTACACCCAGCTTTTATGGTGGATACATGAATAACAAAAGGGAAAGTGGTGCTACAGTACGACGCAAAAGAACTCAGATATTCCTTGAAAGCATTAAGGTTATTTGGCTCCACTAGAAAGAGCAATATTGTTGGAAGGGAGGGAATGCCCCATGATACAAGCTGTATATATGTATAAATATTTATGAGTGTTATAGTTTACTTGAAGCATTGTGGAATATAAAAATTGATTCTGTTTAGGAAGCTGCTACAATGCAGATGGGGTTGCAAATATTCAGGAAACTCATTCAAGTGAAGAAAAGGAGAGGTGAGGTAGAGTGTGCCTCTGGGTGGCTCACATTTGAATTAGGCACAAAATAGCCCTCTCCAGCATTTGAAGTTTCCTTCAGGCTCCTTGACAATGGATGGTACATCCCAAATATAGGGACCAATAAATATTTCCAAGGTAACATTATCTGGTTCTTTCTTTTTCTTTTCTCTTCCTCTTCTCCACACAACCTCACTTGTCTTTTTCTTCACCCAAGTGTATTACCTGAATATTGACAACGCCATCTGCATTGTAGTGGCTTCCTAAACACAACAAATATATATATATATATACACAAGATGTCCCAAAAAATGTATACATACTTCAACAGCATTCTAATAAATATGTGTATACATTTTGGGGGGACATCCTGTTTATACAACAAAAGTAAGAAGTAACCATATGGTTGTAACAAATATATACAAATACGCATGTATATGAAGATTTATAGACACACACACATCTATTATGACACATACATATGTTTATATATCCTTTTCTATATATCTTTTAATGTCTAATAATATCTAAGAAAAAATACACCTTCAGTTACTTGAAGAGAAATTGCATTTGAGAGGATTTAAGCTCAATATGTTTATGCAATTACAGATAGAAATATAATAAAGAGAATTTTAAGGTTAGAAGAAAAGTTGCAATTTTAACATAGATCATATGAAACAAATTAAGATGACAGAAAGAAGTTTTTAAATCATTTAATCTTTAAAATTGTTTCAACACAAAGTTTTCTTTCAAACACAACGAGGAAAAATGTAATCCATAATAATAATAGTAATGATAATATAATAAATATAATAAAAACAAGAGGAATAATATTTATACTTTTCGCTAGTTTGTGTTTTAAAAAATACTTGTATCTCCTTAGAAGATTAAACATCTGAGTAAGCTAGTCACCACTGGTATATTTCATCATAATCGCCATTTAACATCCATTTTTCCACGCTAGCATGGGTTAGACAAGTCAAATCAGATGACTATATCTTGCTTATACAGAACTGTTTCTGGCTTGGTTTCTACTGCTGGATGCCCTTCCTAACACCAACTACATTTACAGTGTGGAGACTAGGTACTTTTTATTGTGGCACCAAAACGACCACTTTACAGTGTGGGCTGGGTGCTTTTAGTCATGACACCAGGACAACCACTTAACAGTGTGGATTGAGTTCTTTTTGTCATGTCACTAATATGACTACTTCAACATGTTGTGTTGTGTCACCAAAATGACCACTTTATAGTGTTGGCTGGGCACTTTTTGTCATGTCACCAAATATATATATATGTATATCATCATCATCATTGTCGTTTTAATGCCCGCTTTCCTTACTAAAACTACTTAACAGTTTGTCTTGTTTACACTCTTTATTTTCGATTTTTTTTCTTTACTTGGACTCCTTTATTTTTGTATCTCCTTTGTGATCCTGTCTCTAATTTTGTACTCCTGAAGAAGGGCTAAAGCTCAACATGTTGAACTTTCTTTCCAATTTTCCATATAAAGCGTGAAACTAGTAAAACTTTTTGTACCTCTGTTTGTTGTCTTCTTGAACTATATATATATATATATATCAATGTGGACTGGCTTACTCAGATTGGAATTGCAACAGATCAAAAATACATACAATGCTCCCAAACTTTACACATCTTCACTTATTATTCAACTTGTTCATTATGCCAGGGCTCAATTTTATGAGCTCAATCGACTAGGATTAAATTTTCTTTCTATAACATTATAAAATTGTAACAAACCTATATTTATTTGAAAAATAATAAATTAATAACATTAGAGATTATTTTATACAGAATAGTTTGGGTAGGAATTTGGCGGACAGCCTTTTGCTAGTCAAAAATGAATATACTGTTCTGAGTTATTGTTGGGTTGAAATAATTCAGAACACTAAGAATGGATCTTGTACATAATGATAGGTATTTTTCTTAACTCATCAACCTCCATGTCATCTCACATACTAGATCGGTCATTATTCTTGCATACAAAGAAATAGAAATCATCCTACATGATTAAATAATTGTTTCTACTTTAGGCACAAGGCCAGCAATTTGAAGGGAAGGGGAAAGTCGATTAAATTGACCCTAGTGCTTACTGGTACTTTATTTTATCGACCTCGTAAGGATGAAAAGCAAAGCTAACCTTGGCAGGATTTCAAGGGCCATAACTATATGCTATGAAACATGGTGTCCAAAGCTCTACTGATACTGCCAATCCACCTCACTATTAAATAATCCTAGTAAATTATGATTATGTTATCTGGGTAAAAAAGAAGTGAAATACCCCATTTGATGTAAGTATGGGCTCAACCAACTCAGCAGAAATAAATGATTTGTTTGAACCTATATACCATGGTGAATTATACAGGGGTGTTTATTTGGGAACTTCAGCCTATAGGCGACAGATAGATTAAGGAAAAACACATTATTTTATTGCTTTAGTCTTACTATAATACTTGAAACAAACCTCTCCACTATCAGTTTCTTAGATGTAATTCTTAATCTTAACAACTCATTGCACTATCCATTTTGTAAAGCCAATTAAACATCCAATTTACATCTATAAGCACTCAAACCACTCAAAAAGCATCATATACTGCTTAGTACATCTCATGCGGACTGTAAACTTTCAGCTAACAAGATGCTTCTGTATACTATAATGAGGTCCTCTCACTAAGTGGATTTACAGAGAAAATAAAATATATAGAAAAACAATAGAACCAGGCTAAAAATAGAATGAGGAATAGGAATAAAAATATTACCTATTTTTATCTCACAGTAGTCATTCAGTGGTGAAATATATTCTTCAAAGTAATTCGGAAATACTTTACACCTCAACATAGATACAACCAAATATTTATAAACTATGTTACTCAACCACTTCAAACTTTGTGCAAACCTTAATTTGTTATAACCTTTCTAAGCCAAATCAAGCCAAAACACAAGCACCTACTAGCAACTGCAACTATTACAACTCAAATACATATCAACATAAATCTAAATGCCTAGAAAAATATACAGGTTACTAACACTATGTGCAAACTAACCAATCTTCTGAAAAATAAATAGGTTTGATCTCCAATACCTTTAAAGGATTTAACTACCAGCACAACCATACATTTAAAATCTTTAGTAGGAAATATGATACAGCATTATCAAACTACATAGACCAAAGAAGATCCGGGATGAGGTGATAAAAGCCGACCTTACCCAATTGCACCTCTCAAGGGCGATGACACATAACCGTGAATTCTAGCATCATGCAGTAATACAGAGGACCCGACTTCCCACGGGTACAAGCCAAAGCTGAAGCATATAGACAATATGCCCCCAAACCCTCCCACTGCAAGGTGGTCGTGGAGGTGCCACGGCAAAAAAGCACCCAGCCCACACTGTAAAGTGGACGTGTAGGCACCACGGAAAAAAAACACCCAGCACTCACTGTAAATGAGGTTGGTGTAAGGAAGGGCATCCAGCTGTAGAAATTAAGCCAGAATCAGTTCCCGTATGAGCAAGATAAGGTCAGCCGACTGGACACTGCCCATAACAGGACAACCTGTCTAACCCATGCTAGCGTGAAAGAACGGACGTAAAATGGTGATGATGATGACACACACATATATATATACAAGGTCTGTCGAAAAAATATCTGACCTGAAGATGAGAAAAAAATTACGTACTTGGTGGTGTTCAATTGCTAATCCACTTTGAAGTATGTCCTTTGTGCCTCCACACACTTAACCCAGTGATTCTTCTACCATTGGAAGTATGTTTGGAATGTTTCTTCTGGAGTGGTTCTCAGCCCAACTGTTGCAGTCTACATGTTGTCCTCTCAGCTCTCAAAGTGGGAGCCTTTCAGTGGCACCTTCATTTTAGGGAACAACTATAATTCAGAAGGAGCCATGTCTGGAGAGTAGGAAGCCTAGCAAGTCAGCAAAATGTCTTCCTTTGCCAAATTTAGATCAGTTGCAACACATGAGATGAAGCATGACACCTTCACAACTACATCATGAGTAAATATTATCAATCTTATCAACCAATTGAATATCACAAATACATATCACATGCAGTTAAGAATTTTGCTTTGCAATCACATATTTCCGAGTTCTTTCCCACTGCAATGTAACTTGAGCAAGAGTCATTCACATATTGAAACCTTAAGTCAACCAAAGACTTGCTAGTGAAATGTGTATATGTGTATTAGAAATGGTATTTCAAATTGCACCATACTCTGTCTTAATATTAGAAATAGGAAAGACACATTGGACAAGGTCATTGCAGATATATTAAAAAGACAGGATGGATATAGCTAGAGCACCTTTGGGCAATACATGTGTTCAAGGGTTAAACAGCATTAAACATCTAAAACAATAGTGTTTTGGCTGAGGTAGGGTTAGATCTAACATACCATATAACTTACACTGTTTGGTTCTTGAATGGTAGAACTAAAACACTGCCCAGTCTATTGCCACCAACTTAATCCTTGAACAACTTTGAAGGAGCTAAATCTGTTGTAAATATATGGACCAGACAAATCTTTCACCCACCATGTCCATATTTATCATGCAGATGCTAAACTAGGTATTCATTTCTTCAATTCCATCCACAAGTCAAGGAGATTGGGAAAATGTCATGGGTACTGTTTCTTTTCCTCTGACAAACTTATACATATATATATATATATATATATATATACACATACAAAACAGAGTGGAGGGTTACAGGGCAAAGACAATAGAAAAATGGATAGTCCCATCTCCTCAGTCAACTTCTGGAAATCACTACTTTTGGTTTTAAGGTTGATACTATTCATTCCAGTGCACATTAGGACATGACAAAGACAGTACAAGTTATGCCTTTCAGGGAATTACACAAATAAAAACGAAAAAGTATCCCAAGGGCATCAACCAAGAAAGAAAAGAGAGACTTGTGTATGAGGGCTTAGCAAAAGGAGAAAAAGATATAGAAAGAAGAAAAATAGAAAAACAAAAGAATATTGGCTGAGTCCAATATACAGACAAAGAAGAATGACACTGAGGTATAGAAAGGAGAAGAAGGGAGAATAGAGGAAGACAGACTGGGCGGTTTGGCATCTATTATATGATCATTTAAAAAAAAGCCCGCATAGCTATGTCTTTTGAATATAAATTCAAACCAGGGTGGAGGTCACACAGGTCAAAGACACACACACACGCGCATATATATATATACTAGAAGGATTCCTAGTGGTACCTGGGAAATAATGTACTGAATTGGTGGCCATTTTGTTGAATGAGAATTGGGGTAATTCTATTGGATGGTCAAGGATGTAATCACAGTTGGAGCATGATTCAAAAAAGGAGATGGATGAGTACAGTGTGATAGTTCCATTAGAAGAGAGGGTGGATGGTCATAGCTGGAACACTATTAAAAAGAGGGTGGGTGGTCATAGCTGGGGAGCAAAATATGGAAAAATAAAGATTTAAAGAAAGAATTCCTATGTGTAAATATATATAAGGAAAAGATTGAGATTATCTTTATATAATATATGTATAATATACGGACGGACACAAGCCATTGAACATTCAAATAAATAACCACAATCAAATCAGTATACAAAATAGATAGTTATTTAAATCTGTCTATTTACTATGTTGATTGTGTCACATATATTGTTCCACACCATCATCACTATCATCATGTAACATCCATTTTCCCTGCTAGCAAACATTGGATGGGTTGTCACAGGCTGAATCAGTACTCAAGTGGAACTATAACAAACATCAGGACTGTCTAGAAGATAATTAGTTGTTTTAAATCTGTCTATTTATTACCTCAATTGTATCACAGATATCCTTGCATACTTACAATTTATATTACTGTATATACTCATATATAAGCCAAGAAATATGTGACAAAAGAAAATGTTGGTAAAATGGGGCGACCTATATTCAAGGTCAATATTTTGCTGAATTGATTTTCACTAACTTCAAAATTCTATGTAAATGAGGTGCTAAAATATTTTCTCTTTGGAGGTGAATATTATACCAATTTCACTTTCGATGGGAAATTCATATTTCTTATTATTTTATGTGTTTTGAATGAATATGGCCTTCAAAATGGTCGAAAATGGGCAAAAGATCATTACATAATGGAGTTGTGAAACCAAAAACTTACTTTAAACGACATTTAAAACATTTTAAATATCAAAATATTAAAACTTCATAAATATATTCTCTACTCATGAGAATTTCAAAAATCACACTCTTCATTACATACAAATATGCAAGTATGCATACATACATAAATACAAACATGCATACATACATACAAACACGCATACATACACACACACGGAGCATTAATAAAATGTAAGAATCTAATGAATGCAATATTGGGGGGAAAAAATTAATTCATCATAATTATTAAAATAGCTTCACAAAATATAAGAATCCTTAATATTGCAGAAAGTAAAATATTGCTTTTAGCTGATTCTTTTTTTTTTTTCTTGTAGAAAATAATAATAATAATTGTTTCTACTTTTGGCACAAGGCCAGCAATTATCCTAGTGTATTACTGGTACTTTATTTTATCGACCCCGTAAGGATGAAAGGCAAAGTTAACCTCGGCGAGATTTGAACTCTGAACATAAAGGGCCATAACTCTTTGCTGCAAAGCATGGCGTCCGACCCTCTACCGATACTGTCAATCCAATAATAACAATATAAGAAACATATGTTTAACTCAGCTAGCATGCATAAAAAAAAGATGTATGAATTGCAAGCAAAGCAAAACTAAACATCATTTTTACATCCATGCTTTCATGCATGCATGGATATACATATATACCACTGTGCCCCACAAAAAGAAGTCGAGGGGGTTGCAGTCAGGCGAGCTGGGAGGTCATATGTCAGGTGAAGTGTGGTCGACAAAGTTCTCTGACAGCCAGGCTTGGGTCTTTCAGCTGGTATGGCAGGGCGCTGAGTCTTGCTGCCACACGTACGGCCTACCTGCAGCTACCTGGTCGATCCAGGGCTTTACTACCTCGCTCAGAACGCGGATGTAGCCATCAGTGTTCAGCTTGAGGCCCTCAGGGAAGCAGTGAGGTTGCATGACGTCACCTTGACTGCTGACGACACCTAAGACCATTGTTGTCACTGGAAACTTTGTCTGCATGACTCTGGACAAGTCTTTGGATGAGACAGCGAGCCACCTGTTGTTCTGGGAGTTGATCTTCTGGTCTTGGTAGAAGTTTTTCTCGTCGGAGAAAAACCACACCATGTCTAGCTCCAATGGGTGTTTCAACTTGTTGATCAGCTTATTTGCGTACTTCAGTCGCTTTTCTTGCATCGCCTTTGACAGAAATTGTCTTTTCCTCATCTTGTATGAAACGTAGCGAAGTCTTCATGTACCACCAGCCTAATGAGCTTTTCATCCACGCTTTTCTCCTTTGCAATGGCATGCATCGACTTGCTAGGTTCATTGTTGATGATATCCTGAACTTCAGCGACAAACTAGGGCGTTCTGAAGGCGTCAGATCGTCGATCATGTGTTTTCCTCTCTGATGTTGCCTTGTAGTCGAATCCTAAATCTTCCAATTCCTTTCAGACCTTTTCGACCATTCTCCTGCTGACGCTGAGAAAGTCTGAAATTTCCTTATTTGTCCTCCCAGCGCGGATTCCAAGAAGAATTCCGTGTCTCTTCCACAAATTTGGAGGTTCAAAATTATTCATAATCAATTATTCTGAAAATAAATAATGGAAATATAGTCACTGTTTTTATGAAGACAAAAAGTAAAAAAAATTTGCATAAAATTAGCAGTTGAAAATTGCGAACAAATATCGTCCACACCCTGTATATATAGTAGAACACTGGAGTGTTGTATCTGTAGTAGAAGAGCACTCAGTCCATGAGATGAGTTTGGTAGAAGTAGTGCCACAACAGTTAATTTGGAAATGGTGAATTAACTGTTGTGGAACTACACTACTTACCTATAATAAATGAATATTTAAACTGTACTCTTTTCTCTAGGCTGTCAACTACATTTGTATATATATATATATATTTATCAACAACAGCAGCAGTCACATATATATATGTGTGTGTGTGTGTATATAAAGAGTTGGGAAAGCCCTTTGGGTGGGCCCTTCGATTTTGTTAATGACATGACTATCTCCTCATCCTTCTCTCACTCAGTGTTGATAAAATGATTAGTGGTCAGAACAGCTGCTATCTGTGGCTATCTGTGCTAGCTACCTATCTACAACTTATCTGTCTAACTATCTGTCTCTCTGTCTAGGTACCTCACCTTCTATCTGTTTGTGCCTGAATGTCAATTTATTTATGTATTTATTTTTCGACAAGAATAACAATAACAACAAAGCATAAATCCAAAAAGCAATCCGAAGAAAGATAGATTGATAGATAGATAGATAGAACGCCATTACTGGAATTTTCTGGATACATGTTTAATAATTGTTTCTACTTTTGGCACAAGGCCAGCAATTGGTACTTTATTTTATCGACCCCGTAAGGATGAAAGGCAAAGTTAAGCTCGGCGGGATTTGAACTCAGAATGGCAAGGGCCGTAACTCTTTGCGTCAAAGCATGGCGTCCGACCCTCTACCGATATTGCCAATCCACCTTTAATAATGATTAAAGAAAATATGGAAGAAAAATATTGTAATTAATTTAAATCGTGTGAAACCATTTTGCTGGTTTGAGAGCTAATGAGGGTGAAAATGTGAGTGTGTAAACTTGCTTGTACATAGCTCTTCTTTATTTTCTTCTTCCAGTCAGGTATGTGTGCCAGCACACTACTCCTTGTCCTCTATTTCATCTGCCTGTCATCCACCTTGTGAATTGTTTCTCTGTTGACCACTGGGCACTGGTATTTGTCCTCCGAGGCATTTTTGCCCATTGCTGTCTTTGACAGCATTTAGCTGTGTTAACGGATGTTTTAATGATGAGTTTTCTCGTTTTTATATGTATTCAAATGAAATACAGCAATGGCTGAAGTGAGAAGAGGATAAAAGAAAATTGAGGATTCAAGCATCTTTTCACAATATACTGTAATCAAGGAATGATTAAATTAATTAGAGTTTTATTAGAAAGTGACCATAATGCAATTGGGATATTAATTGTTAAAAATATAATGATAACAAAGATGTTGGGATATTACATAGCAGTTGTCTATTGGTCCTCATATTTTTGGATAAAATCCCTCATTAAAAAATAATTGAGGAAATTAATTCAAAGTTCTCCAGTCTCACCCATTCTCTTTCTATATTAGCACTAGCTATCTTCAAGCTATCAATAGATTTTGTATCTAAATTGGCAAAACTATATTGGGATGTCTAAGATCAACTTCCAAGATTGCTATTTTTCATGAAGCAGGGTTAACCCCAACTTGCTTGTTGACAGAAGAGTCTAGGAAACGTTAATTGCTCAGTTTAAATGCAAAATAAAACAGCATATGTGGCTTCCTCCATGAGTAGAACAATTAAGATCACTAGCAGAAAAAGCGCCCTTTGGGCAGTTTTCTGCTAGCATGTGTAGTGTGCGTATTGGTATTATACGCAAATATATATGCATATAGATATATGTAAATTGAAAAGTAAATTGACAATATCTTCTTCACCCACTTATTTCTGAGAGGGTCGTGGGGGTAGAGTCCTTCTCAAACACTCCTTCCAGCGAGTCTGTCAGTAGCAAACATCTATAACTGATCCAGCTGGATCCCAAAGCATGACCAGCCAAGCTCATGGATGTTATCCAACTATCTTGCTCAGCGTCTACCTCTGGGTCTCTTGCCGGTTGGTTTTGCCTGTAAAATGTGTCCATCGATTCTTTACTGATACATTCTAACCACATGCTCATAATATCGGAGTTGTGATCCCTCAATTCGGAGAAGTAGTGACTCTACCAGGAGTGACTCTCTGGTCTCTGAGCTATGCACTTTATCGAGTAACGTTACTCCAAAGACCCTTCGAAGGCATCCCATTTCTGCCACTTTTATTTGCAATTGTATTCTTTTGGTCATTACTCAAGACTCATGATCCTCAGTAAGAGTTGGCAGGAACACCAGGAAGACAGCGAGTTTGGCTTTTACACCTACCCCACTTCATCTGATTGCTGAATGCTGAGGCTGGCACTTTACAGCATCAGCTTTTGCAATTCTTGCACTTAATTCAGCTTCCTGCATTCCAACACTCATGAACACGGTTCCAAGATACTTGAACTTCTCTAACTGCTTCAGTAGAACCCCATTCACATGTATATAAATTTGAGGGACTTCTGACCACCCATCCATCACGCAATGTGTATGTGTGTTTGTGTGAATGTATGTGTGTGTAAAAAGGAAAGAAAGGGATGCACACACATATATATATGTCTAACTTAAAAACAGTGACACACATGTCTCTAATTTAAGAACGCTGACAAACTCACGCGCGCGCACATACACACGCTGTCCTATTACCACTCAAGAGCTACTGCATCCACAGCTGAACGGAACAAAATCCTAAAATACCGTGTCCTGTCAGCTAACTACATTATCCAGCCTGTGGCGTTCGAGACATTTGGGGGAGTCGGGCTACTGACAGTGAGGTTCTTATCTTCTCTGGCGGCTCGCCAAACAGAGGTAACAGGTGATGCTCGTGAGGGCACTTGGTTGTTCCAGCACCCCAGCCTCGCCATCACCGCAAGTAACGCTGCGAGCGCACTGGCTTGCCTCAAAAATTATTAGAGAGGTTTCCCAGTGCTCCTCGCTATATTGCTATCTTTTGCTCTGGTAGTGGCTCGTTTGTCCACCCCTTTCGCCTGCATATTGTTCTGTAGCCTAAGATGTGTGTATTACCTGCTTGTGTATTTTTTTCTCTTTATTTTTTCCTTTCCCTTTCCTTTGTATATATTATATTTGTTAGTGTTTTTGTTCTGTAACCATTATATTAAATGAGTTTTTAAAAAAAGAGTTAATAAATAAATAAAACATTATACTAGTATTACCCTCCCATCTCCAATTCACCGAATGCTATCATGACTGTATGTGTTTGTTTGTGTAAATGTATGTGTGTGAAAGAATGTGTAAATGTATATGTGTGAATGTATGCATGTTTGTGTGAAAGAATGTGTGAATGGATGTGTATTTGTGTGAATTATGTCCGTGACAGTGTATTTTCATAAGTTTGTGTTTGCACGATTATAGTTATATACTCATTATAGTTATATACTCGTAATAGTTATATACTCATGCCTATAAGTGTATGTATGTGCACACTCATACGCGTCAACGTGTAGAAAATCATAAGCTCTCTATCTCTCTCATCACACACTCTCTCTTTCTATATATATATGGTAGTTGAAGTGGTGATGGTGGTGGTGGTGGCGACGATATACCGGAAGTGCAACTTTGAAAAGAAGTCAATTTAAAATTATTTATTTTTACGAAATTATTTATGTTTATGAAATTTAGTACATAAATTATGTAATATTCATTTATTCTTTATTCAAAGTAATCCAACTTATTTTACTAACTGGATTAAAAGAAATAAACCGTATGCAGTCCCGCAGACCTTATTTTATTATAGTTTAGATTTAAAATAAGGATTAAAAACTCAAAAGAGGAAGCAAAAAAATTACCATACAAATAACCAGTTTTAGCAACTGGGTTAGTTACACAGATGGGTCACACTCAGACAATGGAATAGGATGTGGAGCTACTTGGTCTTTTGAAAATAGTAATAGAGATATGAGCTTCAGATCACATTGGGATTTTACCATATTGGATGCAATATGGTGGAGTGTTATATTATTCATAGATTTAGCTAAAGAAATGCCATGGGAGAAAGGTTTCCTATTTACTGATAGTTTATCGAACCTAGAACAGTTTCAGTAAAAAAAAGAGGTCGGGTTATAGATATGAGAGTGTTCCTCTAAGAATAGATAACTATCTTTCAGAAAATAATAAACAAATAATAATGATTCGGATACCAGGCTATAAAGATATTAGGGGAAATGGTAAAGCAGATGAATTGGCAAAGGATGGAGTACAAAAGGAAATAACACATATAGATTTCATCCAAACTCTATCACAAGTGAAATCATTTAGCAAAAATGTAATTAGTTAAGGTGGGAAAAATTTTAGGAAGAATTTGGAGATAAGCTCTCAAATTTCAATTGCAAGTATGGAAAAATGGATTTTAAAAAGATGTTGATGATGATGATGATGTGTATGTGTCGATATATGTATATGGTAGAAGATAATTAGCTATGCAGTGGCATAAGATGTGTACTGCACAGTTGAAAGCAAACTTCTTGACCACAAATATCCCTGTTCCTGATTAAAAGTATTTAAAACATAATTGTGCCCTAGCTTTATCCTCTTTATTAAAGGTTTTTTCATATTTTTCTATGAGTTTCTTGTATCTTGTTTATAACTGTAAAGTTCCCAACTCCACCATCAACTCTTCATAAATAACCAACCAATGAAGGAAGGCTATAGAAAGTGAGGTAATGATGGTCGTGCCTCAGCATATCTGCAGCTCGTGTACTGAAACAGGCAAAAGATTTAAGGAGTAGACATACACTATCTCATCTTCTAGAAGCTGCCATTTTATAGCAGATAGAGGCAATAGGATTGATGTTAATATTACTGCCTGGAATTTGAATGTTTGCCCATTATTAGCTTTATATAATATCAGTTACAAAGATTTACTTTTATTTTTTGTTTGTTTGTGATTTGGTTATACATTGTACTGTACTGTGAGTATTGCTTCCAACCTTAATTGTCTATTGCTAGTGTTTTCCATTCTGGTTTTGTTTGCTGTTGTGTGATGTAGTGCATTGCAATTGTCTTTTGATGTTAGAAGATGGTGAGCCAATGGAACCAATATAGCAGTTGGACTCCTGAAGTTTATAACTTTCACATTTACAATCAAATTTGTAAATCATATTAGTTATTAGTAGTTTATTCACAGGCATATGTTGTTGTTTTATTGGAGATTTTGATTTTTGGCATTTTTATAGTAAATTATTGTTAGTTTATGGTTTGGTCAAATGCATTTTATGTTCTATTTAACACTTAGAATGCATTTGATTCATGTAATAAACATTATATGTGATTTAGTTATTTTTAATGGGGTGTGTAGTATCTGATGTATTTATTACATTGTATTTTATGTCAGTAATGTCTTACAGCCTGATCTACTAGTTTGTTTGTATAGCCATTGTTGATTGGTATTTGTTTAACACCATAGATTCTTTTTAAGTAGTGTTTTATTTGTGGAGGAGAATCTAAATGCACTTCCAAGTAAGGATTTCACCATGAGCATTTTGTATTTGTGTGCACATTCACTATCATTTATTTGTCTATTTGATGAAGGCAGGCGTGATATATTTGTCCTGTTATTCATTTTTATTTTTTATCTGAATATTTGTCTAGAAATGGAGTAATTTTATTTTCACTCTAAATTCATCCCATTGATAGAGGGTGGGATGACTACATAGAGCTAATATACTAACGCTTTCCCCTCCAATATATATCTCTATTCCTCTTTTTGTCTCTCTTTGTCAGTGTGTGTGTGTATATATATATATACACACATCATCATCATCATCATCGTTTAATGTCTATCTTCCACGCTAGCATCGGTTTAGATGGGAATTGTCCCATTTGAGGCAAGCTTGGTCGTCTCGTTTGTATAGGACTGTCTGGCAGGTTTTCTACGGCTGGATGCCTTTCCTAACACCAACCACGTTTACAGTGTGGACTGGGAGGTTTTTACCGTGTTACCTACACGGCCACATTACTGTGAAAGGGGTGGTGTTGATGGGGGTGGGGTAGTGGGATGGGGTTGTATATTTGATTAAGAAGTGCCTACTGACTGCAGGTTTTGCTTTGTACTTAGGCAAGGCGAGTCTTCTGTATTACTGCGTAGTGCCAAAGATCTCGGTCCAGTAACATTGTCTTAGAGAGGTGTATGTATGTAAGGTCGGAATTTATCAAATCATCCCAGGTTTTTCTGGGTCTACCTACTCCGTAACTTCCATCAATTTTGATCGCCCTGCACTTTTTTATACAACTGTTGTCTTTCATGCGCATCACGTGACCATATCAACATAGTCTTCTCTCGAGTAAACAGCATCTGATCTCTTATATACCTAATTTCTCACTTAGTTCATTTATGCTTTGTTGTTCAAGTATATTACTATTACAGATTCAACGGAGCATGCATGCTTCGTTCCGCTCCAGTCTGCGCCGATCCTCTGCACACAATGCCCATGTCTCACTGCCATGTAACATTGCTGTTTGTATGCAGGCATCATACAGCCTGCCTTTCATTTTTAGAGAGAAACCTTTAGTGGCCAATAGTGGTATATGCTCTCTGAACTTTTTCCATCCCGTTCTGACTCTGGCTACTGTACTTTCAGAGCCCCCCCCCCCACTGCTGATTTTGTCACCCAGGTAACGGAAGGTGTCCACTATTTCTATAGAGCCATCTGGGCACTTGCTACTTATTGCACCTGAGCACCGGCCACATATAAAATCTACGTTCTTAGATAGTTTTCCTGTGATCCCACTACATCTTTTATGCTGCCATACTTTGCATCCTACATCCTAGAACTTCCTACATCCTAGAACTTCAGTCTTAGACAAGTTAACTTTAAGGCCTTTTAATTCTAGGCCATGCTTCCATATTTGGAATATCTTCTCTAGTTCATCCATCAATTCAGCTATGGGCGTTAGATCATCTGCATATAGAAGTTCCCATGGGCAGCCGGTCTTGAACTCCTCTGTTATAGCCTGAAGGGCAATAATAAATAGGAGGAGGCTAAGGACAGAGCCTTGATGAACACCAACTTTTACACTAAATTCTTCACTATATTCGTTGTTAATTCTAACCTTGCTGACTGTTTCTTTATACATGGCTTGTATAGCTCTCACAAGCCATTCATCTACACCTAGTTTTCTAAGAGCCCACCAGATAATGGCACGGGGGACTCTGTCAAATGCTTTCTCCAAGTCAACAAAAGCTAAGTATAGGGGTTTACTTTTAGCTAGGTACTTCTCCTGTAGCTGTCGTACAAGGAAAAGGCGTCTGTGGTACTTTTACCTGACACAAACCCAAACTGCATTTCATCTAGATGAAGTTGCTCTCTGATTAGTTGCGCTATAACTTTCTCTGTGACCTTCATGACCTGGTCAATTAATTTAATGCCTCTATAGTTTCCCCTATCTAGGGCATCTCCTTTACCCTTGTAGCAGTTCATGATGATGATGCTATGCCAGTCATTTGGTATGACCCCATTCTGTATGACTTGGTTTACTATCCGGGTGACCTAAGTATGTCCCTCCATTCCAGATACTTTCAACATCTCAGCAACTATCTCCGAAGGTCCAGCTGCCTTGCCTGTCTTCATATCTTTGATTGCCTTACTTATTATACTACCTTCAACTTGCACTGCTGGTCCCTCTATTGGATCAAAGTGGGGCAGACTATCTTTTTCCCATTTATTCTCCTCATTTAGTAGCCTCTCGTAGTGACACTTCCAAGCTACCTTCTTATCAGCATCACTGATGGCAAGTGCACCATCATCATTACGGAAACACTTCACCCCGACAATATCATGGTTTTCCTTGACACATTGCCTAGCAATCCTGAACACCTCACATTTTTGGTCCTCACGTTGTAGAACATGCTTGAACTTTCTTTCCTCTGATTCCCTTCTTGCAAAGTACACTTGTCTCCTAGCTTCCCTCCTGGCCACTTGATAGTGTTCTCTACTTCCCCCATCCTGCCATACTTTCCAAGCCTGCTTTTTGGCCTTGATTGACTCCTCCACCTTACTGTTCCACCACCACATTACTCTCCTCCTGCCTATAGGTCTGCTCCAGCCACAGATTTCATCTGTCGCCTTCAGCAGGTTAACTTTCAGGTATTCCCACTGTTCCTCTATATTGTATGTCTCTAATTGCTCTTCCTTACTGTCAAAAGCATCAAGTAATATGCTTTTAAATTTGTTACTGGTCCTTTAACTTCCATATTCTTCTCCTTTGGGTAGTCCTCCTCTGTTGTCCTGACTATGAGGTCACTAACTATGAGGCTATGTTGGGAGGTGCATTCTTCACGGGGGAGGGATTTAGTGTTTACAATAGACACTCTGTCACGTCTTCTGGTAAGGATATAATCTATCTGATTGTGTTCCCCTGATCTATAGGTGATCAAGTGATTGTCTCATTTTTTGAAGTTTCTGTTACAGATAGTTAGGTTATTAGCATCACAGAATTCCAGGATTCTGAAGCCTTCGTCATTTCTAGTACCAAACCCATAGCCTCCATGGATTCCGTCATAGCAGTCACAATGTTGTCCAACATGACCATTTAGGTCGCCAGCAATAATTATGTAGTCACTGTTGGTTATTTGGGAGGTAGTGAGCATTAGCGACTCATAGAATCTGTCTTTTATAATGCCAGGCAATCCAGATTGGGGTGCATATGCGGATATTATTGTCACAGTAGTTCTATTTAGGACAAGTCTTATTTTAATTATTCTGTTGTTCACTCTATTTACATCTATTACATTATCTACCAATTTTTCTGCTAATATAATTCCTACTCCACCCAGCCCATTGTCATTTCTCACCCAGAAAAGTTTATAGCATCGTTTTTTTTACTCACAATGAATCTAGCAGACCCACTCCTCCACCTGATCTCTTGAACACAGCAAACATCAACTTCCTTATGTTCAAGCATCTCTACAACCTCGTTAGAGCGACCTTTTAAAGTGCCTACATTCATGGTACCAACTCTGAAGTTTTGGATTGCGTTGGGTGGTTGGAAGGGATGGGTTGGAGGCGCAGGGAGAGGTGAGGGAGATGGGTTATGTTAGCCATCCGCGGCTGAAATAATGAGGAGTCCTTGCATTCTCGTCTGGCAACATGAGGTGAATTTATCTTTATCTTTGACATTGTCATTGAGTGTCCAGATTCTTCAGACTCTCCAGAATTCTATAGTCCATCTAGCATATCGAAAAGCAGCCAGGTCTAAACTTAAGGAGTGATAGCCGAGGCAGTGGTTTTGTGAAAGAGATTGGTAAGAGAAACATATTATAAGCCGCTGAATTGTGATTGGACCAAATAATAATGGTGGAGAGTGGGGGCGGGTGGGAGGGATCTTGGGGAGTTAGCTAGAAGGTTATTTTATAATATAATCCTAGAAATTTAGCCATAATTAAATGAACATATAACAGTAATCAAAGTTTAAATACAAGAAGAAGATTGTTTTTCCAAGTTCTGACAGAATTATGGGAGTTTAAAATACAAGAAGGTTGTTTTGGAGGTCTGACAGAATTATCGAATAACATTGAAAAGATTGGATTCTAAGTTAAATGGACGATATAATAATGATAGGTGAATGGACTAGGAAAAACATGGAGAGACAAGAAATAGGGTGAAATACATTACATTTCTCAAAAATAAGCGTTCGGCCAAGATAAGGAATCAACAATTCTGAGATTCGTAACTCACAACAGGTTCATTTTATATTTACAAAGAGAGAGAAAGAAAGAGAGAGAGAGGCGGTGAGAGAACCTGCAAGCATATAAACGATGTATGAGGGGGGACAGAGAAGGGAGTAGGAAGAAGTTTCCCGAAAGGACTAGAAGGTTATTTTATAATATATCCATGTATATATATATATATATATATATATCATCATAATTTTAATGTCCGTATTTCCACACTGGTTTGGGTTGGATAGGTCCTTTTCACCACATCTTTTCACCTCAACGATAAAATAATTTTTAGCTAATTAAAATATACGCAGACATGTATATAATGTAAAATGAAATTGAAAGGCTCCATATATATATGTGTGTGTGTGTATACATATATATACACTGGTCACAGACACACACACACACAGACATATATATATATATATATACACACACAAACTTAGAAACCCATCCTATTTAGCAGGAAATATTCGCTACACACATTCTGTTCTAACACAAGTTATATGATAAATATGTAGAGGGGGAGTGAATTTGGTCTAGTGAGATAGGGGGAATTGAGAGAGAGTGAGGTATGTAGTAGGATATAGGGAGGAGGAGATTAATTTGTGATCTAGTGATAGCGGGGAATTGTGAGAGAGTGAGGTGTATAGGGGTATAGAGTGAGGGAGAGGCATGTAGTGAGATATAGAGAGAGGAAGATAATTTGTTGGTTTAGTGAGAGAGAGGGTATGTGAGAGTAAGAGAGAATGGAGTATGTATTGGAATAGAGAAAGGGGAGAGAATTTGTTGGTCTAGTGAGAGAGGAGCAATTAAGAGAGTGAAAGAGAGTAAGGTATGTAGTGGAATATAGAGAGAGGGAGAGAATTTGGTGGTCTAGTGAGAGAGGAGGAATTGTGAGAAAGTGTGTTGTATGTAGAGAGATATAGAGAGTGAGAGAGAATTTGTTGGTTTAGTGAGAGAGGGGGAATTAAGAGAGCAGTAGAGAGTGAAGCATGTAGTGGGATATAGTGAGGGCAAGAGAGTTTGGTGGTTTAGTGAGAGAGGGAAATTGTGAGAATGATAGAGAGTGAGGTATGTAGTGGTATATAGAGAGGGGGAGAATATTTGTGTTGTACTGCTTTTCTGCTTCTTCAGATTTAGAGTGGAGAGAGGTAGGGGGTTAGCTGTCCTCCTTGTGTTGCTTCATTCCACTTGCATGGGAAGGCAAGTTCTTCATATTACAGAATATCGCCAGAACACAGTGCACATTGTGAGAACAACCATCAAAAGAAACAACCCAACTAATGTTTCCATGCAGTTTTCTTGGATATTTCAGTAATTAAGCATCTTTGTATTTGACATCATGACTTCATGAAAGAGAAATCATCTAGCGTGGGATTTTATTTAAACCAAAATCTGTAACTTATAAGGAAATTAAGGCTATTGTATAAGTGATAAGGGTTTGTGAAGTGTATGATCTTCAAAACAAAGTTTCAATTATACTCAATGCTAAGGAGAATTGTATTGTATTTTCTTT
Organism: Eledone cirrhosa; assembly: GCA_964016885.1. Taxonomy (NCBI): domain Eukaryota; kingdom Metazoa; phylum Mollusca; class Cephalopoda; order Octopoda; family Eledonidae; genus Eledone; species Eledone cirrhosa. The sequence goes on from OZ024745.1 coordinate 111,811,892, forward strand.
GAAATAATGTTAATGCAAATTCTAAATCATAATCCATTAGTGCAAGGAAGCATATAAGAGTTGAAAAAGGTAAAAATCTCAAGGAAGCCTGATGAAGTTGTATATCCATTAATAATTTTGTATTAACAACATTAGGTGCTTTTATTTCACTGATTTTGGTGAGATCATCATCAGCTTTACTGAAGCCATCATCATCACCCCAATGCTACCATCACTACCACTGAGTTGTATTTAAAGTATGATAAAGACAAAAATTATATGAGAAGAAAGAATCCATGTTGTTTGATGACCATGGGTAGCTGGAAGACAAAAACAGGAGCAAAAACGGATTTTGAGCGGTGTAGGCTTTAAGTCGATTTTCTTAGAAATTCACTTTAAATATTTAGGCTGAATATTATCATACGGCAAACTCCTTTTTATTTCTTTATTAATCCTTTAACCCTTTCATTACTGTATTTCTAATGAAATACACTGCCTACATATTTCAATTAATTTCGGAAATAACCAAACATTTGGAGGAATTTAATAAAATAATTAAGTTTTTCATTAATAACTGATATTTAGAACATTACTTAAGACAAATTTCTAAAATATAATTATAATGAAAAGTTTTGATATAAAAATTTTAAAATGAGTGGTTTTGTATTAAAATCCAAGGCAGTTTCAGACAGGTTGGTATCAATAGAAGTAGCATGTTTGACAGTAGAAGTTTCATTCTTGTCAAATGTTATCAAATCAGGATCATCGTGGTCGGCTTTCTCTTGAATCTGAGAATTGAATTTATTCTTTGTTGACCGAATCAAAGTAGAAGAAAGAGCCGTTGACATGAATTTGTTTAAAGTGGACCTTAATTTGCCAGGAAGTGACCCAGATACTTGATTTCATGACCTTCCTTTGCAGCAAATATGGAATGAGACATGCAGGATCCAGTCAGGAAACTGCAACAGACTGCTGCTGACTCAGTTATAGTTTCAAGTGGCACCATCTGTAGTATGCCCATCATGTGGATGAAGAGGGCAAATCAAGATATATTAGGAGTAAGTAAATAAGCCAATCATCAATATTCACTTTAAAATAAATCATTAGCAATGTTGAAATATTAACACTTTCATTACCTTATTTCTAATGAAATATATCACTCATACACATAGATGATGAACTTCTGAAAAGTTACCACCTCCCATATTTCACTCACAAGGCATTGGTCAACCTGTTCAATGCAGTGAGACTTAACCTGAAACCACGTGGTTGGGAAATGAACTTTGTAACCATATAGCCATAACTGTACCTATATACTATATCTATACAAACATTAGTTTTATAATTACAATAAAAGAAGACTTTGTTTGCTATCCTTTCAGAATCAATAACACAATTACCAGCTAAATGTTTTGTTTAATTAAATGACTCAAACCTACATACTCAAATATTTGTGGCCTTGAGTAAAAATTAGAAAGCAATATAGTTGAAAAACAACTTAGCTCAAAAGTCAGATCATCAGACTAACTACAGCTTACATATTCATGGGGGTGAACTCCAAAGTTCAGACGGGACTGGAATGTAAGTATGTTTATGCATGTTTGCATGCATATATATATATACACATATGTAAAATTGCATATATATAGTGAGTGTCAATTACAGTAACTAATGTGTATGTTTGCATATATATATATATATATATATATATATATATATATATATATATATATATATATATATATATATATATATAACTTCTACATATATATATATATATATATGTAGAAGTTATATTTAATTTGTTGGGATACAACAAGCAAATACTTTTATAACTGATATAAAGCACTCAACAAATTTTTGGAGTAAAAATACAATATATTAACAAATGGAAACTATATTTATAAAACTATATATATATATATATATATATATAGCGAGGGAAAAGTGGTAAGGAACCAGGTGGACCATAACGCACCAAAGTACTCAATACTTAGGGTAGTAGAGTGGGTACAGAATTAGCCGTCGAGTACAGAATTAGCCGTCGAAACGGCTTGAGCTCAGCCGTCGGGGTCTTACTTACTCCTATATATATATATATATATATATATATATATATAGTGGTGGAACACTGGAAGGTAATATCCGTAGTGGTAGAGCACTCAGTACATGGGACGAGTTAGGTAGAAGTGGTTGTTCTCAGTATGGTGAACTAACACAACAGTTAGTTCACCATACTGAGAACAATTGTTTCACCTTAGCGGATCCTCAGCTCGGAATGGGCATGGTTATAGGAACAGGAAGGACAACCGTACGAACGCGCATGCGCAGAAACCTGGTCAATTCACACAGGCAATACTAGATTGTGTGCGAGAGATGTAAGGGAGATAACTGCGAAAGTCCGGCAAAGTTTTTAGGTTGAAAATAAAATTACAAAGAATCAGTCCGGAGCCTTGTAGTTATGCAATAGGTGTTTGGCGACGTGTGGACAACGTGAGAAAAATTCATTTCTCATGTTTAGGCAATCACTATTGCGTAATCTCTTTAGAATATTTATTCGTTCATCAATACATAAGCCACACGTCGGATTTCCCCTTGCGTATGGCTTGGACTTAGTGATGGCTTTCCATTGAATGGAGTAGTCTATACTTGAGTCCTTGAGGGACCATACGTGGCTGAACGTCTGTCCGGGTACCTGAAGGTACGCAAGGGGAAATCCGACGTGTGGCTTATGTATTGACGAACGAATAACTATATATATATATATATATATATATATATATATATATATATATATATCATCATCATCATCGTTTAACGTCCATCTTCCATGCTTGCATGGGTTTGGACGGGGTTTGATATATATATATATATATATATATAACGAATCAAAACATCAAATATGTTTAGAATTTCGTTTCTCAATAAGCAAGCACAATAGACTTTATCTAGAGCCATATTAACCAAAATATTTCTTTATTTGGTTATATATATCTCGTGGCTGAGTGATTAGAGAATTAGATTCCCAATCGTGAGGTTGTGAGTTCGATTCCAGGACCACGCGATATGCTATGTCTTTGAACATGACACTTTATTTCAGGTTGCTCCTTCTACCTGAAAACATTGAATCCGCGATCCGATTTGATGAAAGTCGATGTATATATATAATTATTTCTATTTTTGGCACAAGGCCAGCAATTATCCCAGTGCATTACTGGTACTTCCTTTTATCGACTCCGTATGGATGACAGGCAAAGCTAAGCTCGGCGGGATTTGAACTCAGATCGCAAAGGGCCGTAACTCTATGCTGCAAAGCATGGCGTCTGACCCTCTACCGATACTGCTCATAATACTGTAGAGAGAGACGAACACGGATATATAACTATACGCATTCAAATCACAAGGGACAGAATATATATCTGTGATCGTCTCTCTTTATTGTATTATAAGGCTCGGAAATATTTTTTCTTCGAGCTATTTTAATTATAGAGGACTATTATGAGTTTTTAACTCAACCTATATATATATATATATATGTAGAGGTTATATTTAATTTGTTGGGATTCGACAAGCTTAAAAAATTTTTTAGAACTGATATAAAGAACTCGACAGATTAGTGGAGTAAATACACAATATATTAATAAATGGAAACTATATTTATAAAACCATATTTATTTCATTATACATATTTCAATGGCAACCAAGGCAAATTATGGTGCGCTTTCATCAGATAAAACTTTTTCCGGGTATGTCAATATTTATTTATAAAACAAATCTGTATTTTATCTGATGAAAGCGCACCATAATTTGCTTTGGTTGCCCTTGAAATATGTATAATAAAATAAATATGGTTTTATAAATATAGTTTCCATTTATTAATATATTGTATCATCATCATTTCATTTTACGTTCGCTTTTTCCCTGCTTGCAAGGGTGGGATGGGAACTGATTCTAGCTTGATTTCTACAGCTGGATGCCCTTCCTAACACCAGCCTCATTTACAGTGAGTACTGGGTGCTTTTTTGCCGTGGCACCTCCACGACCACTTTGCAGTGGAATGATAGGGACCCCATTCCCTATCATCTCATTTCTACAGCTGAGTAAACTGGAACAATGTGAAATAAAGTATCTTGCTCAAGGAAACAACACACACACACACACACATATATATATATATATATATATATATATATATATTTTCCTGACATTTGTACATTATTCTATGTACTATACATGCACCTTTGATGAGTTGTAGTGCACCTGAGCACTGTACACAATAATTTCATTATTATATATATAACAAAGGAGGTGTGGTAAGGAACCAGATGGACCATAACGCACCAGAGTAGTCAATACTTAGGGTATTACCCACTCTACATTTTCCTATATATATATATATATATGTGTGTGTGTGTGAATAAAATAACTACAAGTAATTAATGTGCAATTGATTATACACCGGTCTCTTATGAAATACTCATTATATTGAGGCAAAATAAAACAATATTAGCTAACATTTGTTTATCTATTGTTGCTACGATATATCTTTGTCAACTGTATATACAATTAGTATCCGGTTTCATGTAGGCTAATGTGTGTATGTTGTTACATTGAATGTATACATATGTAAGGGCGATGAATTAAAAATGCCTGTGTTTGTTCTGGCTCACTGAAGTCAAATTTTCCTTTCATCCTTTGGACGTCAATGAATAAAATACTAGTCCAATACTGCGGTAGATATTTCTCCTCTGGAAGAAATTGGCCGTATTCCGCCAGGTTAGTTATATTGCCTAAGTCTCTCTAAATTCTTTATCATTTTCAAAATTAATTTAAAATCATGGTATATTTCATCATAAATAAATATTATAATGAAAGGGTTAATCATTTATACACACACCCTTCCTAACTTAAGTTTAGTTATTTTTACATTAATATTTTGGTAAATTTATAGAAAACATCCCCACCAATATTATCCTTAAACATTCTTTCGCCCGGAAAAGGGGGACACTCGGACTTTTCACCAGCTCCCTTCTCACCTAGTTTTCTTGACCATTTCATTTTCCCTTTTTCTTTATTTTTTTTTCTCTGTGTGCTATATCAACTAATCATACCTCCGAACATGGTGCAAAGGACTTTTATTCCTGGAAAATGGAAGGGGGGGGGCTCTGACCTTCCCCCTCCAGGAGTTTTCTTTACCCCTAACCACAACTCTAACCCCAAACCCTAACTCCCGGGAGGGGAGTTTCCAAGGATGCCCCCACAATTTTCCGAGGGAAAAAGTCCTTTGAAGCATGTTTGGAGGGAAGATTAGTTGGTAGCACACGAAACCATCGAGGGAAAAGTAGTGGTAACGAAAACCCGGAGGGGGGTGGGGGGTGGGGGGGGGGGGGGGTGAAAAGTCTGAGGGTCCACTGTCTTTTCTGGGAAAAAAAAGTCCTAAGGACCATATTAGAGGTAAATTTAACTGATAGCACACGAAAAAAGAATTATTTTCCACTGAAATCGGTGGGGTTTTTTTACTATAATAATACCAATATTTTTTTTTTTTTTTCAGAGACAACTCATTTTGTTATTTTAATATTAATTTACATCTGCTACATAACCTCACAGTTATGAACTTTCAAGTGGTCTCTTTCGTCTGATTTTCTTTGTTTTACTTTTCACTCTTCCTCTTTTTATATACATCATGCTTCAGGCCAGAATGCCTGACATTATTTTTGCCTTTCATCCTTATGGGGTCGATAAAATAAAGTACCAGTAATGTACTGGATAATTGCTGGCCTTGTACCAAAAGTAGAAACAATTATTTTAGTATGCCTTTCATCCTAACGGGGTCGATAAAATAAAGTACCAGTAATGTACTGAATAATTGTTGGCCTTGTGCCAAAAGTAGAAATAATTACTTTAGTACTCTTCCCCCATTAAGTCATAAGAGCAGCACTTCATGATTTGAAAGAGGAAAGTAGATTAAATTGACTCCAGTACTGAACTGGTGTTTTATTTTTTGGAAGAGGCTATGTAGCCGGTGAGAGTGTCAGACACCATGAGTTAGGGCCCGAGTAAGACAATTTGAAATTTTTTCAACCATCAATTGTTAAAAAACAAGATAAAATCATTTAGTTGTCCATTCGTAACGTTTGTTACGCTTTAATTACATACACACACATCTACATGTAAATACATAAACAGATACAGACAACAGAAGGCAGGGGCTGGTGAAACGCTATAGCGATGTGTGTTGCGTCCTTTTATGGTTTACCGGTTACATAGCCTATTCGTTATTTTATCGAAGGATAAAAGGCAAAGTTGACCACGGTAAGAATAGAACTCAGAACAGAGCGCCAGTATAAATACCGCAAAACATTTGTCCGAAGCTGCAGCGATTCTGCTAATCTACCACATTATGTGTATGTAATAATTGTTTCTACTTTTTGGCACAAGGCCAGCAATTACTCAGTGTATTACTGGTACTTTATTTTATCGACCCCGTAAGGATGAAAGGCAAAGTTAACCTCGGCGGGATTTGAACTCAGACCGTAAAGGGACGTAACTCTATACTTCAAAGCATGGTGTCAGACTCTCTACCGATAGTAATTTAGGTATGGGCGTGAGGGGAGAGTCGATTGAATCACTCCCAATGCTTGGTTGGTACTTTTTTTTTTATATCGAACTCGGAAGGAGTTAAGTTGACCTCGTTGGGGTTTGAAATCAGAACAAAGAGCCGGAATGATATCAAAATAAGGTATAATTGTAGACTCGATACCGACTTTTACACGACAGGTATAATACTAGTTCAGTACTACCGACTTTTGTTCCTAAAAATTAAATTTTACAGAGATACATTCTATGAAAAAAATTAAAACGTTATTAGAAAAAAACAATAACTAAGTCGTTGTCAACATATTCGTATGTTGATGTCTCTCCCCCCTTCTTGTACTATCGTTTCAATCCTCTAAAGAAATGCCCCTAAGAAAACATTATCTATGAATCGGCAAAGGATTTATTGCTTAAAATGGGTCAAGGATTTACTGCTAGAAGCAGAAAAATAACTTTCATGTTTTTTTATCTGCCCTATGCTATCGTGATGTGGCAGTAAAAGTAAAAATGTAGTTGAACAACATGCCACTACAGATAAACATAACATTCATATTGTTAGCATGCCATGATTTTTCTCCCCAACTTAGAATGACAAAAATATGGCGACAGATCTGCAAAAAAAAAAATGTATCATGCTGTGAAGTATTATTCATGGTAGAGGGTTGGACGCCATGCTTTCTAGCATAGTTACGTCCTTTACAGTCTGAGTTCAAATCCCGCCGAGGTTAACTTTGCCTTTCATCCTTATAGGGTCGATAAAATAAAGTACCAGTAATGTACTGGTAATTGCTGACCTTGTGCCTAAAGTAGAAACAATTATCATTCATACAGATGAGGATGCTTCTTTGTTTCTAGGGTCGCACGAAAAATGTTTACCTTGTTGAAAGTGAATGCAAAAGCGTTTTTCTAAACAAAAAAAGCGAGTGTTTTCCTAAAACAAAAAAGAAACCTTTTTCGCCCACTTATTCCTGAGAGGGTCGTGGGGGCAGAATCCTCAATCACTTTTCAGCAGGTCTTGTCTGAAGTAACCGTAACCAGTTGATCTGGCTGGATCTCCATGCGAGACTAGCCGAGCTCATGGATGTTACCCAGCCATCTTGCTCGGAGTCTGTTCAGTGAAGATGATACAATTAAATTTAAGCGCTCAACGACATGTGTTTTCTTCCAAATATAATTTGTTAGTCGGTGACGGTGTATATGTACAATAAGGATAATTACGAAGGTCAGATGTAGATGTTTAAAATGTCTTTATTCAAAAAGCTGTGATACATATTTCAATGGCGATCATGGCTACATGATGCTTTGATCATGAAACCGGTAATGCTACTTCATCAGACAGCATCTTATGTTTCCAATGCAATACAAGCTAAAAGACAAGAAAACACACAAATATGGTGTTTATATATAAGGAGTAAACCAAAACAAGTTAATAAAAATTAATATTTTCAAGTTCAATGTGTTTATGTCATCATTGATAGAAATTTAGAAGAAATAAGCGACACATAATAACACAATAAACTGAGATATCAATAGATTTCTTAAACCATTTAAAAGCTTTACAAATGATTAATACGTGTTATTCAATTAATGCTCATGTTAATACAATTTAGTAAAGGAAATAGGCAAATATATGCTGAGTGTAACAAAGCCTTATCATATATTGTGCATCTTCAGTGAGGCCAAAGGGAAAAAAATCAAAACTAAAGAAAATATATTATAATCATGATGTTTCCTATAAAAATAATATTCATGGAACCTTAGAGATATAATACACAAAAATATACAATCAAAACGAAAAAAGTTTCTTTCTAGTTTTTTTTATCTAACCAATGGGTCATTTGTTTATCTACATCAGTGGTTCCCAAACATAATTTGTCGCTGTATCTTTATGCAATTCTTTTTTCAAAAACCACGGAACCCATGCCTATATTTTATGGACAATCCCCACCACTTCCAATTTAGTAAGACATTAAATAAATAATAAAACAGCAGTTTTGAAAGAGAATTTATTCATATAAGAAAAACAAAAACAAAACTAAAAAATATATACAGGGGCGGTGGAAGCATTTCTGATTTTTTTTTTTTTTTTGTCAATTTAGTTGTAGTGATCAGTTTAGCTCTTTACACTCGAAAATGGTAAGAAAACTTCGATATTCAATAAACATAACATGAAACAAATTGTTGCGCATATCCAAATAGATGTGTTTTGGTAGTTTGGGGAGAAGATATATAATTATTGGGGGTGGAGGGTGTCAATGATATTAATAAATGGAAACTATATTTATAAAACCATATGTATTCTATTATGTGACGGCCCTTTATGGTCTGAGTTCAAATCCTGCCGAGGTTAACTTTGCCTTTCATCCTTATGGGGTCGATAAAATAAAGTACCAGTAATACACTGGCATAATTGTTGGCCTTGTGCCAAAAGTAGAAACAATTATATAATAAAAAGCTGTTTATTTAAAGTGTTTATCTATTTCATATTTTCTCCTTTCTGATATATATACACCACAGTAGCCAGCTCATCAGGTCATACTATCTTCAGTAGCAATGTCCAGCATATATTGTCTTCCACTCCCTAGTTATCTACAACAACTACAACGGTATGCGATGGGGCCCACCCACAGCCCCGGCGGACAGAATGGAGAAGGCGTTTCCCCGGAGGACGGCGATGGAGACGCGCTGGAAGAGCCACTCCAACTCGCGGGGCTCGCACCTGCGGCTGGTCAGCTCAGCGCCTATGGTGGTGAGTAAGGAGGTAGCCCTGGGGCCGAGGACACCAGAAGTTTCCACTGCCAAGGGTACGACCGCAAACCTGTCGGAGAGCGACCAGTATTTGAGGAGTTTGGCCCCCCTCAGCCCGACGTGCAGCAGAATCTTGGTCAGTCGCAGACTGCAACAGGTTGCGGCTGCAGAAAGTGTCGGTGCAAGTGGCATCACAGACGAGGGGTTTGCCACCGCGGAACGGGAAGATGGTCATGCCATCTGGCCTTTTGCCGTCCTTTCGATCCAGCCCCACCGGCTCGAGCTGGGAAGGGAAGCCTGCAGCGTTCAAGCCACGCTTAATGACCTCGTTGAGGGCAGCATGGCGTGGAATGCGGCCAGCACTGTGGCGACAGGAAAGCAGGTGGAGGCCGAAAGAGTCCACGGTGGAACCGCAGCGACATTGGTGTATATATTTCAAGGGTACCAAAACTTTGGTACGCTCTCATCAGATGAAATACAAAATTTGTTTTATAAATAGTGACATACCCAGGAATCAGACCTTAACAGTTCAGGTTATAAATATATTTGCGGAATTACCAACAAATTAAATATCTCTTTACTTATACATATATATATATATTTATTTATTAATTATGGCTATTGGTGGGCTGTGGTACTCTAAAGTTTCACCCGTGCACTCACGGGATCACCAGTCATGTCTGCTGATCCTGTAAGTACACAAGTGAAACTCTAGAGTAACAAGGCACATAATAAATGAATATTTAAACTCTACTTCGGTATTGAGTTTTAATTCTTACGTCCGTCAATAATTCACGTACTCCCATGTCTAATTATTTTATTTTACATTAAAAAACATTATATACGACAAAAAAAAAAAAGAACATTACAAGAAATCTCATATATAAATGTAAACTATACAACCACCGATTTCCAAAGACCCCTCCCATTCCCACATCTATTATTTGGGACCCTCTCTATGTCCACTACACGGCACTCTCCCATTATCCTTTCTCTATATCTACAACCACCAAATTCTCCCCATCTCTATATCTAACATACAAAACACTCTCCCAATCTCCCTCTTTATATGAATCATCTCTAACCTCTCGCCATCTCTATCACACTCTCTCGTAATCGTTCGCTCTCTACCCAGCACAAACTCCCTCCTCTATATCTTTTCACCCTCTCTATATTTAGAAATATTTATTTCTCCCAATCCCCTCATTATATCTATAAGCATTGACATCTACACCTCTATATCTACAATACGACACTATCCCTCCCAACCCCACTCTATATATCAATTATCACCAAACTATCGCCATCTCTATATCTACCATATAACACTCTCTCTCATTCCCTCTCACTACCAAACTCTTCCCCTCTCCATATCTACTACGCGGGACTCTCTTCCAATCCCCCTCTCTATATCTAATATACAACACACTTTCCCACCCCCTCACTATATCAATTACCACCAAACTATCTCCTTCTCTATATCTACTATACAACACTCTCCATCACTACCAAACTCTTCCCCTCTCTATATTTATCAATACCTATCTCTATCAATCCTGTTACTCTATTCATTACCACAAAACTCTCACCCTCTCTATATCTACTACATGGAACTCTCTTCCAATACTCCTCTCTATATCAATTTACACCAAACTACTCGGTACGCTCTTCTAACTCCCCTCACTATATCAATTAACACCAAACTCTCGCTCTCTGTGTATCTACTAAGTGGAACTCTCTTACCAATCCCCCTCTCTATATCAATAAACATCAATCTCTCCCCCTCTGTGTCTAATATAAAACATACTCTCCCAACCGCCCTCACTCTATCAATTACCACCAAACTATCCCCCTCTCTATATCTACCATACAACACTCTCATTCCCTCTCACTCTATCCATCACTACCAAACGCCCCCCCCCCCCCCCTCTTTACATCAACCATACAACACTCTATCGCAATCCCCCTCTCTATATATCAATTAACACCCAACTCTCCCTCTCTCTATATCTACTACACGGAACTCTCTTCCAATCCCTCCTCTATACCAATCAACACCAAACTCTTCCCCTCTCTATATCTACTACACGCTCTTTCAATACCCCTCTCTATATCAATTAACACCAATCTCTCCCCCTCTTTATATTTTATACACAACACATTCTCCCAACCTTCCTCTCTATATCAATTACCACGAAACTCTTCCCCTCTTTATATCTGTATACAAATAGATGTGTGATTTGGTAGTTTGGAGAGAAAAATATAATCCAGATATAAGAGATTTTCATTAAAATGCACATGATCTCACGAAATCTTTTCGTGGAACACAATGGGTAACGTTAGATAGTGACAGCAAATTTATACAGACGGCCATTGATTATCTAAGAATTATTACGTTTTTATGTTTCCCGTGATATAATTGATGACTTTTAACTTGAGTGATTATAAGCCTCGTCTAAACAGTTACAATCATTCTGAGAATTTCTCCTCAAACTAGTTTTAAATTGTTACTTGCGGTAATGCCGTCAGTGTGTTTGATGGCTTACATCAAAAAGTTATTAGAGGGAGGTTGCAGCACCCCTTGTAGTGTGTGATCGATTGACTTAGTGTTGACATATTTTCTTTCGTTTTGATTCTATATTTTTATATAAAATATTTATACAATTAAGTAAGAGAGACATGCGTGTTGAATTTTGACAGCTATGGCATTTGTGTTTATAATTTCAAAATATTTTATTTATAAAAAAAAGAATATTTAACGATTTAAACAGCATATATTTAAACCATCTTTATCAGATTGGTTTTTGTGTGAAGATTATTGAATGATGGCGGGTGTCGATGATAGCCATTTTCATTTTTATCGCCATTGTCGATAGCATGGAATTGAATAAACCGGCGTTAAAGTTAAAGTGAATGAAATTGTTATTTTTGATTTTACCGTAAACAAGTTTAAAAGGAAGAAAAATGAATTTATAAAAATACAAAATACTTCTACGAAATTAAACGTGCGAAATAATTAAGGAGAAATCTCTATTTCCATGAAAATTCTTGCATGTACAAATTGAATAAGTTTGTAAATGTTGGGTTGGCTCTTGAGTTTTTCCTTTGCTCAATATTTTGTATATTGGGATTGTTGTGGTCTAAAAAGATTTGCTGGTAATCAATGGTGTTATGAGCGTAAAACACCATCTGAAATTTCTTGTCAGATTTGATATGAAATGTATATCACGAAAATAATATAAACAATACTTAATTACGTAAATACTTCACATAAAAATATAAAATCAAAACGAAAGAAAATATTAGTTCCACGCTAAATAAAGTGTATCAATCGGTCACACACAACGAGGGACGCCGGAGTTTTCTAATACTGTTTGAGGCAAGCCTACAGTTGCATTATTATCGTTGGTGAAAGCGATGCTAAGTAACTCGAACAATTAAACACCCTCGGTAAGGCTGAGTGATAGCGAGTCTAAGGTGCTGGAACAACCAAGTACCCTTGCGAACATCACTGGATACCTCGGTAAGGCAAGCCACCAACAATGACAAGAACTTCGTTGTGAGCGGCCCAGCTCTCCCTAACGTCACAGTCTGAAAAATAGTTTGTCGATAATTCCCGGTATTTTAGAATTTTATTCCGTTTGGCTAACGAAGCAGTGACCCTCACTTTTACCACAACATGGTGAAAGGAGTTACTGACTGACATCTCAAATGAGACAGCTATCTTTTACCCTGGAACAAAGGGTGAGACTATCTAGCCCAGTCATGGGCAACCTGCGGCCCGCGAAGTTTTCTGAATGGCTCGCCTAAGTTACCTAGGTGAAATCTTTCTGATTTTTTTTACCCCAACTTTTCAGTCGTAATTTAACTTTCTATCATTTTTATGATCGAGGAAAACAACGTGTACGAATTCTGAAGAAACAAATCAAAACAACTTGAGTTACCGCCCTTCTTTTAAATGTGGGCACGAATGTAAATTAGGGCCTGCGGCCCGACTAATGATGAGCCATATCTCATGCGGCCCGCTTCTCGAAAAAGGTTGTCCATGCCTGATCTAGCCTCTTCCTATCAATTCTAGACAACCCAATCGGCTCTAGCCAGGGTCCGCTTAATAATTAAGTTTAGCTGGGTATGGCGAACGAAACGAGCTGCATTCAGGCGACAAGACAAATTACGAAGACCTGTGGAATCAAAGGGCTTACCACAGCGACATTTCAGTCCCTCACCGATATCATCGTCAATAACATGAAAATGAATACATTTTCAGTTTCATTCACTTAATATCTTGACTTAAATTCATTGTCAGCCATATCGGACACTAGTCTATACCATTGTAACAATAACACGATGTGCTTCCTTTTTAAGATGTATGATTAAATTATAATGTCTATGACAGAAAATTATTATAAGATGTGGAGTGTAGTATATTAAGGTAAATTTGGCTGCTATTTCTAAGCTATGAAATGGATACATTACGATTACAACGTGCCTCTGCTTTTGATACAAAACCACCCGTTTTAATGGTGCGTGTGTTGTGTGTGTGTGTGTGTGTGGGGGGGGGGGGGTCACAGAAAAAAAGACTCCTTTTGATAGTAAAAGCGGTTTAAACCGAAATTCAATTATTTTTTCTTATATCTTATATGTTCATAGATGAAAGTTTATATTGTTTTAAATAAATTACCCATTTTATGGTATTTTAATGTGACTGTTTCTTTTTCCTGGAATTAGTTTTAAAATGTTCATATTTAGATTAAAACTTTCTAATATGATGCAAAGACCTTTCAATTAATGTTCCAAACATCCTCTTAATCACTAAAAAGTTATTTTAATAAATCTCGTCATTAAATTATTTTAAAAATTAACTGAAACGTATTGTATTTCGTCTGAAATATAGGCATGAAAAGATGTATTTTAACATTTTTATTTGAGAGGTTCCAGTGCTCCTCCCTATATCATTATCTTTTGTTCTGGCATTGTTCGTTTGTACATCCATTTCGTTTGCCTTTTGATGTATGTGATCCAAAATGTGTGTATTATCTGGTTGTGTTTTGGTTTTCTTTCTTTTTATTTGTAATAATATTTATACAATTGTGAATAAAACACACTATTAAACATTTTTATACAATAGAAAAATTCTGTTATTTATTTTATTCTTTTGTAGCACTGGAATAAATTGTAATTTAAATGAAAGACCAGGTGAGGTGAGTAGAAAATTTATATTGACTATCATCATCATCATCATCGTTTAACGTCCATCTTCCACGCTTGCATGGGTTTGGACGAGAGTTTTCCCACTTGAGGCAAGAGTGGTTGTCTTGCTCGCATAGGACTGGCGAGTTTTCTACGGCTGGATGCCTTTCCTAACACCAACCACGTTTACAGTGTGGACTGGGAGGTTTTTACCGTGTTACCTACACGGCCACATTACAGCGTGGACTGTTTTTTTGTCGTGACACCTACACGACCTCATTTGTTTCGGACTGGATGTTGTGGTACCAACATAACTTTACATTGAAAGGGGTGGTGTGGATGGGGTGGGGGTAGTGGGACGGGGGTGTATTTTGTTAGAGGTACCTACTGACTGTAGTAGTTTCACTTTGTACTTAGGTAAGGCGGGTCTTCTGTATTACTGTCTAGCGCCAAAGATCTCGGTCCAGTGACATTGTCTTGGAGAGGTGTAAGTGTGTGAGGTCGGAATTTATCAAGTCGTCCCAGGTTTTTCTGAGTCTGCCTACTCCGTGGCTACCGTCTATTTTTATTGCCCTGCACTTTTTTATATAGCTGTCGTCTTTCATGCGCATCACGTGACCATACCAACGTAGTCTTCTCTCGAGTAAACAACATCTGATCCCTCTTATTTCTAATTTTTCCCTTAATTCGTTTATGCTTTGCCGTTCACGTATATTACTATTACACATCCAGCGGAGCATGCAAGCTTCGTTCCTCTCCGGTCTGCGTATATCCTCTGCACACAATGCCCAGGTCTCACTGCCATGTAACATTGCTGTTTGTATGCAGGCATCATACAGCTTGCCTTTCATTTTTAGAGAGAACCCTTTAGCGGCTAATAGTGGTATAAGCTCTCTGAACTTTTTCCATCCAGTTCTGACTCTAGCTACTGTACTTTCAGAGCACCCTCCACCACTGCTGATTTTGTCACCCAGATAACGGAAGCTGTCCACTATTTCTATAGAACCATCTGTGCAATGGAATGAGCTAGTATTCTGTGGGCACTTGCTGCTACTTATTGCACCAGAGCAACGGCCACATATAAAATCTATATTCTTAGCTTACCTGTGATCCCACTACATCTTTTATGCAGCCATACTTTGCATTTGGGACATAAAATGGAGTTTCTACTTACTCCTTTCCTACACACTGAGCATGGCCATTTCCCGGATGGAACCGGTGCCCTATTTTCCTTCCTACAAACTATCATAACTATGAATTTATTAACTTAACCTGCAACTCTTTTTGTTTTAAAAAAAAAGAAAGTTTTTCGGAGTTATGTTTTGGACAAATAAATAATCGTTTCTACTTTTGGCACAAGGCCAGCAATTATCCCAGTGTATTACTGGTACTTTATTTTATCGACCCCGTAAGGATGAAAGGCAAAGTTACCCTCGGTGGGATAGTGCTTTTTAGATAATGCAGTACTTTTTGTTTTGCGTATAACTATATTGCTATTGCATTTGTAATTTCATTTTTATCCTTAATAAATTCAAACCGAAATAACACTTAACATTTTCAGAAGTGTTTAAAAAAAAAAAAAATATATATATATATACACTTCAAATGCTATATGTATATAGCGTTTGCATTTGAAGTGTATATATATATTTTTTGTTGAAAACACTTCTGAACACTGGCGAGAGCTTCAAGATAGTAAAGAATCATCTGTTCTCCACCAACATGCTAAAATAGAACATAAGGGTAAATTAGAGAACATAGAAATAAAAATAGAATCTACACACAGAAAAGACGCAATGTTTAGACAAATCACAGAGGCAATAAACATAAATGAACTCCAATCAAAATTAAATAGAAAACATGAATGGAATAGCAACATCACAACTTACAATTAAGGACAAAATGGAAACACACACACACATAGAACAAACAACCAACCAGTAACATGTAAATAAACAAATAAATAAACAAATATAAACACACACAGACACCCGGATGTAACACATGCGCAAACTAAGCACGCAACACACACAAAAACAAGATGGCGTAGGACAGAACAAAGGAGAGGCACAAAAACAAAGAAAAGAATCCCAGTCACTGAAGAGGTCACAGAATGTGTTACGAAAGAACTTTGACAATATATGAACAATCGTCTGGTTGTGGAACCAACGAACCAACCGGAAATTTATAAATTCCTAAATTTATAAATTTAATTTATAATAAATTGAAGTGAAAGCAACTGGTGCGTGTGTTTCTTATTGGCAACATGACCCTCTCAAAGCAAAACTTCTGAAAATGTTAAATGTTATTTCGGTTTGATATATATATATATCTGTCATTTTTTATACCTAAATCGAAACATCCCCATTTATATAAATATATATATATATATAAATATATATATATATATATAAATATATATATATATATATAAATATATAAATATATATAAAAGTAATATATATGAGTAATATATATGATGAAACAGATACCAACACATCTGTATTTATATTGCAAAAGAGAGTTAGCCAGAATGAAGAATATTAATTATTTTACCACAGTTTGTCCACATCGATTTAAAATAATAAATCGACAAAAACCAGCTGCGCTGCCAAATGGCTATGATGTTTATACATATTTAAATTTCAAAGTCAAACCTGTTCAGTAGATAAGTTTAAACCTCAAAATCCAAACATGTTTCGAGACGAATGTAAGTGTAGGAATATCATGCCACTGCTCTCCTCAGTAAACATCCAGAGACAATTGATAAGCTTCACTTCTAAATAATTTAAAAGACTGTGTGACGCACATGGGTTCACAGATTCAAGCTAGTCTCATAACCGTACTGCTAGAAATAACAGTCGTATATATGAGGCGAATTTCAGCTCGACGAAGAGCAGTTATATTATGTAAAAGAATTAATTACACTAAATATATATATATATATATATATATATATAAATATATATATATATATATAAATATATATATATATATAAATATATAAATATATATTTATATATATATATATATATTTATTAAAATAACAGATTAAAGTTTAAGCAAAGAATCGCTGCTTTCACCCTTAACGGGATCTTCTGAAACTAACAAAGTCAATCTGTAAACGCAGAACTGGATATTTAAAAAAACGTTGCAACCGGAGGAAGACAGGAAGACGATAGTTTGGTTCGTGGAAACGTTCGCTGGCAAAGAACGGGAAAAAACGAATATAATACGTCATTAATAGGAGCGGTGAAAAACAATTACGCGCAAAGACAGAACCATGTTTATGGTATAAAAGAGGTCGTAGACTAATGTTCTCTTAGGTGGTGCATAGAGACGTTCTCTGGCAATAAACGAAAAAAACGAAGATAATACGTCATATGTGGAGCGTGGAGAACAATAGCACGCAAAGACAAAACCACGTAATATATATATATATATATATATATATATATATATATATATATATATATATATATATTATTCAAAATATTAATAAATGGAGAGATTCACATAATCAATTTGATTACGTGAATGTCTCCATTTATTAATATTTTTAATAATATTAATAACTCCAGAAAACTTAGCTGTTGAGTGCTTTTAATCTATTGTACAAACTATATTCATTGAATAATCAATGAACCTTGTTTAACATTTGGTTATATATATATATATTTAAATAGGGATGTTTCGATTTAGGTATAAAAAATGACAGGTAAGCTAAGAATATAGATTTTATATGTGGCCGGTGCTCTGGTGCAATAAGTAGCAGCAAGTGCCCACAGAATACTCATTCATTTGCACACATGCTCATTCCATTGCACAGATGGTTCTATGGAAATAGTGGACAGCTTCCGTTACCTGGGGGACAAAATCAGCAGTGGGGGAGGGTGCTCTGAAAGTACAGTAGCTAGAGTCAGAACGGGATGGAAAAAGTTCAGAGAGCTTATACCACTATTGGCTGCTAAAGGGTTCTCTCTAAAAATGAAAGGCAAGCCGTATGATGCCTGTATACGAACAGCAATGTTACATGGCAGTGAGACCTGGGCATTGTGTGCAGAGGATATACGCAGACTGGAGAGAAACGAAGCTTGCATGCTCCGCTGGATGTGTAATAGTAATATACGTGAACGGCAAAGCATAAACGAACTAAGGGAGAAATTAGGAATAAGAGGGATCAGATGTTGTTTACTCGAGAGAAGACTACATTGGTACGGTCACGTGATGCGCATGAAAGACGATAGCTGTATAAAAAAGTGCAGGGCGATAAAAATAGACGGTAGCCACGGAGTAGGCAGACCCAGAAAAACCTGGGACGACTTGATAAATTCCGACCTCACACACTTACACCTCTCCAAGACAATGTCACTGGACCGAGATCTTTGGCGCTACACAGTAATACAGAAGACCCGCCTTACCTAAGTACAAAGTGAAACCTACTACAGTCAGTAGGCTCCTCTAACAAAATACACCCTCGTCCCACTACTCCCACCCCATCCACACCACCCACCTAAATGTGAAGTTATGTTGGTACCACAACATCCAGTCCGAAACAAATGAGGTCGTGTAGGTGTCACGACAAAAAAACACACAGTCCACGCTGTAATGTGGCCGTGTAGGTAACACGGTAAAAACCTCCCAGTCCACACTGTAAACGTGGTTGGTATTAGGAAGGGCATCCAGCCATAGAAAACCCGCCAGATAGTCCTATACAAGCAGGACAACAAATCTTACCTCAAGTGGGAAAACTTCCGTCCAAACCCATTCAAGCGTAGAAGATGGACGTTAAACGATGATGATGATGACTATGATGATGATGATGACAGTGGCGGACTGTGTCTAAAAATATTGGTTGCCAGGAGATGAAGGGGGAGGGGGCACCTACATATAGAATACTATCATTTAATTTTTATAATGAATAAATAACATTTTCGAAAAATACACGTGGAAACAAAACTGCAATCAAATTTTTGCGGAAAAATATCTTACCTTCTCCAATAAAAAACATGTATTCTGCGAAATCCAGAGACTTTCAATAATGGCCAGAAGTCGATCCTAAATATTACTAATAGCTCTAGGAAAGCCATGAACGACACCACAATTATACTTTTGTAGCTTTCTCGGTGGCCTAGTTGGGGCAATCATAGATGATAGTGATCCAGGTCTGATGTTCGATCCTGGTCAGCAGTAGGGTTCCCAGTAAAACTTTTCAGTTTTTTTTTCTATTGGTTGTAAAATAAAAACTGCAAAAGGTTACCTGTACCTCTTGACCAAGATTGAACTGAAGGTCAGGATTTCCACCTTCGCTAGTACATACCACTAGGCCACAGAGACAACTACAAACATTTTATGAAAATTCATAGTTATAAACCTACTTTCATAATTTTCAAAACAGTGTTGTGGTCAGTAGTTCGTGTGTAAGTATATATATATATGTGCTGAATAAGACTCGTCCCACCCTTGCAAGCAGGGAAGAGAGGACGTAAAATGATGATGATGATGATATATATATATATATATATATATATGGTTGTGTGTCTGTATCTATATATGTATGCTTGCATGCATGAATGAATACACTAAGCTTTAGATTTAGTAGAATGTGCAACCACTGATTCCAGCTATTTGCACTGTCATATATTTTGGGAATTGGTTGACCAAATGCTTTGCTTAATTGTTTTATTTATTTAAAAAAATGTGTTATTCTTTCTCTTAGGTTTCAGGTATTTTTTGAAAGCAAAGCATTGGCCCCTAAAATACTACAGTGAGCCCTGCAATGCTACTGTGGGCTCTTGCAATGCTACCACGGACCCCCTCGAGTCCACTTGCCATTGGGCAACCTGGCCAGTCCGCCACTGTTTGTATATATATATATATATATACACATACACACAAAGGTGTGCTGAAAAGTCCCTGGCTTTAAGGCTATCACAAAAGGGTAGCTAGATGGAGGCCCAACTTTCCGAGTTCTTTTTGCAGAGCTTGGAAAAACTGAAGGACCGCTACAATACGTGTGAATCTGAGAAGGCAATATGTTGAATAAAATCATAATTAACTGATTCTCCTGTATTTTCTTTTACCCAAAGTCAAGAACTTTTCAGCACCCCTCGTATGTAGCGAAATCTGTCCACACCTTGACTCTTGGGTGACATTTAACGGTCACTTTCTGACGTAAACAAGTCTGTGCATGAGTGATCTCTCGAGGTTGCCCCTGTGGTTCTCAAGGCAAGGGACAAAGGAAGTGACAGATATAGATAGCCTGTTTTAGACCAAGCAAAAGGCAGTTCAGAGCATTTCCTGATAGAGTAACGATCTAAGACATTTGCTTTCTACAGACCCCTTGGGGTCTACAGACTCTTTCTCTCTCTCGCTCGCTCTCTCTCTCTCTCTCTCTCTCTCTCCTGGTCTTACAGACTCTTACTTTCTTTTGTTCACTCAATCTCTATCTCTTGGTGTCTCTCTTAACCAAGGCGGTGAAGTTCATGAAGTTTTCTTGGTAAATACAATTCTACTTTTACAAACAAACAAATACCGTACATAATTCTTGTCAATTTTTCGTATAGATCTGGCATGACTATTTTCAATAAATTAATAATATAGCGGTTTGGTGTCATAGTAGTTCATTTATATATATTAATTTTTTGCGTGATCAAGGAACTATCATTTCATCATCTTATTGAACACTTACTCACTTACCTGCACACCTCTGGTCACACTGTATCACACCACAGTGACCACACAACACAGCAAGCTACAAGTGAGCACACACGTAACAAACGAATCAACACCACAACACAATCCACTATCAACATCGACCAACAAATAATTGCTATACATACACACACACACACACACACACACACGAATGACCAAAGAACTTGCAGGAATCAAATCATTTATTATTCAATGTACGTTTCGTTAACAAGAAAATTAGGATCGGCAGTGTAAAGAAAATGTTTATATATCGATTAATTTCTGTGAAACTCCAGGAATAAAAAAAACAAAACAAAAAAAAAAACATCTCAAAGAGAATATCTTATTATATCATGGAGAATAAAAGAGTATGATTATTATCGAATTGGCGGTATAATCATATTTACACCAGTTACAGATCTGCATAGTTGTAAAAAAAAATGTTCAAACTCATTTTTAAAGACCCTGTACGTCTGTGTGTGTAATTTTCTATATCGTGTGAA
>OZ024745.1:111841104-111853604 GCA_964016885.1 Eledone cirrhosa
CGCACACAATATACATATGAATGCTTGTGTGTATACCAGTTGCCACAAAATTCATATCAACAGTCTATATAAAAATCATAGATGACAGTTGTCTGTCTTCCCAGAAACAATCAGCATGACACAGTGTGTGACAAAGCTAGCTTTTTGAATTATAGGTACAAATTAATTTTTCCAGCTGAATGAACTAAAGCAATAAAGGTTACAATATGCTGCTGGAAATCAAACCCGTGACCTTATGATCATGAGTCAAAAACCTAATCACTAAGCCATGGCTCTTTCACTTGTATAAATACCTATATGTATAAAAAAAAGCACCCAGTCCACCCTGTGATAGTAGTTGTGTTCGTGACATGAGAAAAAAGCACCCAGTTCACTCTATAAAGTTATCATATTGGTGACAGGAGAAAAAAAGCACCCAGTCTACCTAATAAGGTGGTTGTCTTGGTGATATGAAAATTAACACCCAGTTCACACTGTAAGGTGGTCTTGCTGGTGATATGATAAAAAAAGCACCCAATTCACTCTGTTAGATGGTTGTTTTGCTGTCACAATAAAAAGCACCCAGTTCACCCTGTTAGATGGTTGTTTTGCTGTCATGATAAAAAGCACCCAGTCCACACTTACATGTTTGGCATTAGGAAGGGCACCTAGTTGTAGAAACCAAACCAAAATACAGATCCATATGAGTAAGACGTAGCCACCTGATTTGTCTCACAACATGACAACCTGTCTAATCCATGCAAGCATGTCTAATCCATGCAATGATGTGGATATATTGGTAAAAGTAGGGGTCCTCAACTTTCACTAATATATGTATATATATATATATATGGCATTTCTTCCATGAATGCAATGCATGCCTAATATATTCATATACTCCCCCTCTGCAAAACCCTAAAAAAAAACAAGAAAATCTCTCGAGTTATACAACAAAGACTTTTCTTATATTAGAACTTCATGCACCATTAGAGCTTGCTTACAGACCAGTCAGCAGCTGAGAGCTTTGTTACAAGTTAGTCACCTGATTCATGCTTTGGGATTCAATTGCTAATCATCATCATTATTATCATCACCATATTTTAAAATGTTCCTTCTGTTTTCCATGATGGCATAGGCTGGATAGTCATTATGGTCTGAGTCAGTTCTTATTCAGAATTACTCTTCTCTTAGATGGTTCAGTAAGCTCACACATACTAGAATTTGGTGTAGTTTCTATGACTAGCAGCCCTTCCTAACACAGACCACTCTGCAAAGTGACTGGTGTTAGGAAGGCTAGTGTACTAATTAAAGAGTCATTTCTACCCTATGTTGTTTCGGTTAATTTTTCAACCAATTTATAGGGTGAATTTTACCATGGCACCAGCATTAGAGAGAGTATCTTGTCTATAATTTATGTATTGTTTCAGTGTTTTAATTTACTTTATAGGTATTTGAAGGTGACAAATTGGCTGAATCTTTAGAATATCGGATAGAATGCTTTGCAATATTCATTTTGGCTATCTACTCTCTGAGTTCAAATCCTACTGAAGCCAACTTTGCCTTTCATCCATGCAAGATCGATAAAAAAAGTACCAGTCTAGTACTGGGGTTGACTCTTCCTCTATATCTATTTTTCACTTTCTTTCTCTATCCTTCTCTAGAAGAAATCTGCTGTATTCAGACTTCGAGAGGAGATGGGCTCTGTCAGGTTTTTAAAAAAATGCCCTAGAAGTGCTGTATGTCATTATAGTACCCCTACAACTCCCTTAGGAGTTATGGGTTCATATACACACAAAGGTGTTTGAAGTTATTTTAGTCTTTCACAAGTGCTTTGTAAATGAGTGCTTAACATTACTTCCATCATTTTGGCCAATTATATTTCCAATACTTATGCTACACTGCTATGGCTGTGAAGTTTTTTTTATTGGGTTAAGTAAAATGCCATTTAGTTCACTTTCTTTTAATGAAAAGAAACACATAGTAGACAGTGGAAGACCTGTACTGACATTAAACTAAATGAAAGTAAACAAAGGATACACAAGAACATTTAACTCTGAACTTTATGAAACTTACTTATTTGGAAATATTTCTAATATTAAATTTTATTGCTGGCTATGTCTGCTATTTTCAAAAGAAAAGTCAGTATAGAGTTCTGTAAATAAAGGATATGATTGTGTAAATAACCTGCTTACTGCAATTGTTCACCATTAAAAATCAGTGATCCATTTACAAGAACATGTTATTCTTAAACAATTTAGAAAAGGAGGTATAATCGATTTAGTGCTCAACCAGCAGAAATCACTTGTTATTAGCTAACTCAATGAAGTTTTGAAAAATAAAAATATCTTAAAAAGATGTAAGATAACATAATTTTGGGAAATGCAAGAAATAGTTTTTCATAGTCACATTGAAAATGAGTTATCTGACAACAGGAGTAAACTATATTGATTTAGCCTTCTGTGTCACTGATTTCGATGAAAACTTGTAAGCTCATTTCAAAATTCCTCTTGCTGTTTTAGGGTTGTTATCAACTATTCATGACAATCTAATTTTGTCACTCTTGGTTAAAATCAAAAAGAATATTAGAGAATGCATGTATTTAATGGACAAGTTCAATTGTTGTGGGTTATATTGATAGAAATGAAGAAAATTCTGAAAGGTTGCTTGGAGTTATAGAGTTTATTGAAGACAGCAGTGTGTACTCAGGCTATTAAAGAATTTACTGGATCTTGGCTGTTTAAAGCAGTTATTTGCTCAAATGTATGACATTGCTACTGTCATGGTAAGCACATTTAATGGTGTTCAAGCAAAAATAGGAAAAGAGAGTGTGTACTAGAGGCTATAATTCTTTGCACTGCTATGTGCAAACTTAATCTTCTTTTAATTCAAGCAGTCTCTCACTTTCTTGAGGGCAATACATTTTTCACAATATTAGGTAGTATATTGTCATTTCTCAGCAGTTCCATGAAGCACACTATATTGTATGATGATATTGTAAGAAAATATTTCCCAAAGCTTGCTCCTCCAACATGGAACTATTCATCTTGATTAGTTGAAATTTAAAGAGAATAAAGAATCTTTTTGATGGTATTCTGGAAAATCAAAAATATTTTGATGATAAAAAGAAAAATGATGTAAGAGGAGGAGGATTTTCAGCAGATTTTGAAACATTCAAATTTAATTTCTTATTAGAAGTTATTTTCTTGTATTTTTGATACTAAACTGCCCCTGATTTTATGATACAAAGCTGTTTATTTTAATTGTGTTTTTATTTATCTAAAAACCTTGCATAATTTTATGCTAGAACCGTTAAGTTATGCTCCAAAAACCAGCTTAATAATGAGGAAATCAATTATATTACTAAATCCTTTCAAATGCTTGATTAATTTCAAAGTGATTTTAAAATTATAAGTAGTGTCTTTCATTAGAAATATAGTAACAATAAGGTTAAGGTTTTACAAATGAAATCTAAGGATATCATTTTTACCTGTATTACTCATTGAAAGAACTTTTACCAAAATTCAAGTAATGAGAAAAGCTAAATTTGATGGCATGTGGTACTTGAAAGCATTTGGTGCCTGTTGCAGAAACAAATTTTTCACCTTAATATTATTGAAAATATTTCTCTGAAATATTTAATATTATTATTGTTCAGATGAAATAGGAATTTAAGTTTGAAAAATATGGAATTTATCAAAATTTAGACTGCTCATTAATATTGCTTTTCCAGAGAAGACCTTCTAATTATTAAAAAATAACCATAATTCATTTTTTGATTTTGATTGTCTCAGGTCTAAATTAACTGTTTTGTTTTCACACAAGTGTTTCACCAAAACAGTATTGAAAATTTTGAACTTATACTTGTCTGGAAAGTGACTTGATTTGAGATTGTACATTGAAACTTACGGAAGAACCATTTTAGTCTTAAAAATTCACAAAAACTTAACTTCACTTTACATTTATCATTTATTTCTTAGTATCATTAAGAAATAAATGAAAAATCTAAAGTGAAATTAATGGGTTTTGTGTGTTTTGTAATTGCTAATATTGAAAAGTACTTTTGATACCACATTTTTAATGAAAGACACCATGTATAATTTCTAAATCATTTTGAAAATAATCAAGATTTTGAAGGGATTTAGTAAAACAAACTTTCTAATTATTAAGCTGGTGTTTAGAACATAACAAAGATTCTTACATAAAATTATGAAGGCAAGTTTTTAGGTAAATATAAGCACTTTGAAACAAACAGTTTTGTATCATAGAAGCAAAGGTGGTTTCAGATATTGAAAGGGTTGAATATTTGTTATAAAATGAAATGCATGAAGGTTTTCCATAGTGTTTTTGTTTGCTGGAGGTGGTCAAATGACAAATAGCAAGTGAGTAAGTGACAGCAGATGTAAAATGAAAATAAAATACATTACTCATTTATAAGCGGAGAAATATGTGACAAAAAAAAAAAAAAATCAATGGTAAAATGGAGGTGGGGTGTCCGCTTATATTTGAGGTCAATGTTTTGTGATTTTCACAAACTCAAATATCTAAGTAAAAAAATGCATCAAAATATCTAGAGTGATGCATACGAATACTTCCAGCAATTTCTGTGAGTGAAAAAGACAATATTTGAAAAACTCTTACCATCGTACTTATAAAATATATCTGTAAAATATGCAATTTGATGGACATTACAAGGAAATAACTTGAGGTGGGGGCAGTACACTGTAGTTATGCATATAATGAACTGTGTATATATATATATATATATATATAGTTCATTGAAACACTGTAATGATAAATATAAACATTTATAAACATAGTTTTATAAAATTGACACATAGACACACATGTATTTATAATTATACATAAACAGTGACATACACACATAAAATTACAACCACATAAACATAAAAAGACTATATATATATAATGTAAAATTTGAACAGGAACAAAACAGAGAGGCAGTACAACGAATGTTTATTAATTTCACGCTCTGGAGAGTGGGGTGGTGGTGGGGAATGACGTTTCGGGCATAAGCCCTTCCTCAGGTGAGAAGTGTGTGGGAAGAGAGTTCAAAGGGTGTGTAGGGGAGTGGTGGAGAGACATATAGCGAAAAGGGGGTGGGAGGAAACGGTGCGAATGAAATTAAAAATAAAAATAAAAATAAAGCATGATCAAAATAAAATGAAATGAAATAAAAATAAATATAAAAGCATGATCAAAATAAACTGAAATTAAAAAGGGGTAAAACAGGTGGTGGAAGGGTGTGGGGTGTGTAGGGGTGGTGGCGGGTGGAGTGGGGAGAGGGAGACGGGGTGTCCGAGCGGGGAGGGCTGAAGGTGGTGTGTGTGTGTAGGTGTACATGTGTGTGTGTGTGTATGTGAAAGCAAGGGTTGGGGGAAGAATGGGGTTGCATGTTCAGGAAGAGGTGTGTGTGGGGTGGGGTGTAGGTCGGAGTGTGTGTGCGTGTGTGGATAGAGGGGTGGGGGAGAGGAATCCGGAGGCTGAAGGTGTAAATATGTGGTGGAAAGCACACGTGTGTGTGGGGTTTAAGCGTGTTGTGGGTGTAGGTGGCGTGTGGGAGAAAAATTTTTTTTTGGGGTGTGTGTGTGTGGGTGAGTTATATAGGTGATTCCGTAAGAGGATGTGGTTGAAATGTTGGTAAACTCCTATGATGGTAGTAGATTCCACAGTGGTCAAGTTCCACATACGAGTATTCCATGAAGAGATGGTCGGAAGAGGAGAGATGTGGGGTGCGCGCGCAACAGGAAGTAGTCAAGGCGGTGGGAGTGCTGTGTGTCTGTTTGTGCTGGGAGGTGGTCAGAGGGCATAGCAGCAGTCGGGTGGAATGGTAAAGGGGCGAGGATGGGTAGGTGTGTGTGTGTATTAGTAGAGGTGTTAGTGGGATGAGTGAGTGTGGAGAAAGGGTGTGAGTGGAGCGGGGAGAGAAGGGTGTGGGGGTCGATGGAGGGAGTGTGGTGTACTGGTGTGTGTGTAGTTTGATGAAGGGGGTGTTAGTGGGTATATATATATAGACGCACATACATATATCTATACACGCACACACATATATATATATATGCACATTTATTGTATACCTACATTTGTTTCATTCGATGTATATGTTAAATAAAAACCTATTACATTCAGAAGATGGTGCTATTGTTGTCTGCTAAAAGGAAGTTAACAAAAGTCAAGAAACTTGTTGAAACTTTATAAAATGGATGAAATGGTAAAAAAATCATCATGTAATGGAGTTGTGAAACAAAAACTGTACTCTAAACGACACTGAAAAAACATTTTAGATATTGAAATATTCTCCATTTCTCAGACATAAAATAGGGGAGGGGGAGGATTATATTTGGATTGGTTTAAACAGGAGTGTATATTGTAAGTGGAAACTTTTTATCCTAACAGCTGAATATGAACTTACAGAAACAATTAATGTCACTTTTAGGGCAACAAAGTCAACAATTGTAAAGAAATTTGACATTTAACCCTTTAGCATTTACATTACTTTATATTTACTATTGTATTTTAACTTTAAAGGCTTTACCTCACATAATCATCTCATAATATCAAATCTATGAGATTTTGATATTATTTATTTAAACCCTTTAGCATTCACATTACTCTATATATACTATTATATTTTCATGGTAAAGGCTTTTCCTCGCATAATTATCTCACATAATATCGAATCTATGAGATTTTGAAAGTATTTATTTTGAGAACAATACCTTAACATCAGTTTGAGTGACTAGTTACAGCCAGTTTCAACAGAAAAAGGTAGAGAATTCTGGCCGGTTTGAACATTAAAGGGTTAAGAACAATACCTTAACATCAGTTTGAGCAGCCAGTTTGAACAGAAAGAGGTGAAAGAATTCTGGCCAGATATGGCCGGTTTAAATGCTAAAGGGTTAATCACACTACCCTGACTAGGAAGAGTTAGAGAATGAAAATAAGCAGGTTTGGAGTATGAAGTTAGCTTTATGATGCTTTGTGCAGTTTCACTATGAATACTGTGGTAAATGAATAAACTTCTAGAATGGTGACAATTACATGTAAATCTCAAACTTCTAGAATGGTGACAATTACATGTAAATCTCAATGTTTTGTAAATAATCTTGTCATAATAATTTTTGTAAATATAGTATTGACATTTTTAGGTAAATTTTTACAACTACCATTAAGCCATTTGACACTACTAAGCCATTTGACAACCCTATCACCTTCTTGTCATCAACATTAACTATAAAAGGTTATTGAATACAATCAACAATGTCAATACAGTGGAACCTTGGTTCACAAATTCAATTTGTTCCTGAAGGTCGTTTGTCACCCGAAATGTTCTTAAACCATAACTATTTTTCCTATACAAAATGTCAAGAGAGAAATACAGTGAAAAAGAGACTGTAAAAGGTAGATATATATCACCATAGTAACTTACACAGCAAGTGATGCTTTCCTGCTGATACTCCAAGCTTGTTACCAGCTTGCGTGTTCATTACTCGAGACACCGTTCATGAACCGAGGTTCCATTGTAGAATACTTGCATTATTTACATTCTTTCATTATTGAATGTCAAGATAAAATCTATATATAAATTTCTGCAATTCTATCACAACACGTAAAGAGAAAGGAGTAGTTTGACTACCTCATACTACTCCTCTCTCTTTACATCTGCTGCCGGCGTGAATGTATGTGTGTGTAAAAGGAAAGAAGGGGATGTGTGTCTTTATTTGTTTATATGTGTGAATTGGCAGTATCGGTAGAGGGTCGGACGCCATGCTTTCCAGCATAGTTACGTCCCTTTACCATCTGAGTTCAAATCCCGCCGAGGTTGACTTTGCCTTTCATCCTTACGGGGTCGATAAAATAAAGTACCAGTAATGCACTGGTAATTGCTGGCCTTGTGCCTAAAGTAGAAACAATTAATTATGCAGACATTCAATATTTCAATGTTATTATCAACTGTCATTTCATCAGAATAATTTTATTGAGAACCTGTTTGGTTTTTATAGAGAATATTAAGAGGGAGGGGTGAAGTTGTTAGAAGAATAGTTAAGGGAGTGGATAGAGATTTTTTTGATAGCAGTGAGAATTTTTGGTAGCAGTGAGTAATTAGATTCCCATCTGTTGTTTTGACATTTTTATAGAATACATTATTTGGCGTTGGTTATTTTTCTAAATCTATAGAAGGATTAGAGATAGTAAAGATATGCATGGTTGGTTTTGTGTTTGCACTTAATTAACATACAGACTTAAATTTTTCTTTCAAGTGTACGTATCCGTTCGCCCACACATTCACACACAAACATATATGCACACCTCTACAAAATACATACACTCATATATATATATATATATATACAATGATATTAAATAAATGGAAACTATATTTATAAAACCATATTTATTCTATTATATATATTTCAAGGGTACCAAATATTTTGGTACGTTATCATCAGATAAAATACAAAATGTTTTATAAATATTTGACATGACCAAGGATAATATACCTTAACGGTTCAAGTTATCCCTGACTTTCCAGGGATAACTTGAATTGCAAACTTGACTGTCACCACACATTATGAACCTGAAGATTGCGAAAGCATGAAAGTACTTGTTCAATCAACACTTAACATTTAATATTCTACCATACTATTTCATTCTAATACCATTATAAATTTTAAAGGATTGTAAATAAAATGAGTAAATCAGACAAAGTTGGAATTCCTTTTATTAATATATATATATATATATATATATATATATATACACTTGAACACACATGCACTTACCTGTAAACATGTTTACATAAAGATATATACAGACACACAACTCAAAAACATTCACTTCTATATGTATCTTCATGATGATGTGTGCTTCTAATTTAGATGTTCCTCTTTGAGAATAATCTTTGAAATTCATTACATTTTTTAATACAGATAAGTATCATTACATATATATTTTTCTATCACACCTTCTCCTCTCACCCAATTCTCTCTCTCTCTCTCCCTCTCTCTCGTTATTATATACCTCTATCTTTTTTCTTTTCAATAATCCCTCTTATTCCTTCTTTACTCCAACTCTACTTATCTTTGGTTATCTTTTATCACCTAAATTTACTTTCTCCACATACTTACATTTTTTCTTTTGTGTTTTCTCTTTTATATATTTTCATTGCATATTCTCACTATGACTAGTTTCAGTCAATCTCTCCCCGTTCTCTTTCTCTCCCTCTCTCTCTCGTCTCTTGTCTCTCTCTTCTCTCCCTCTCTCGTCTCCCTCTCTTCTCTTCCTCTCCCCCTCCTCGCATATCTCTCTCCCCCTTCTCTCGCCTATCTCCTCTCTCTCCTTTCTTTATTTAGATTTTTATACATCATCATTCATTTTGAGTGTTCTGTAATTTTTTAAATTTCACTCTTCTCTCTCTTTTCTTTACCTATTGTCTTTATTTTCATCTATTGATGTGTGTTGAAAGTACATGCAGATGCAAATATATATATGGTGATGATGATATGTATATATATATGGTGATGATATATATATATGGTGATGATATATATATATATATATATATATATATATATATATATATATATATATATATACACACACACACACATATATTTATATATATATATATGTACACGTACACATATATATATAGATATACACACATATTTGTGAGAGAGATAATCAGATAAATTGTTGTGTAGGTATTTTTTCAATAAGCATTAATACACATCTGTTTGTAATAGATTTTATATTTATCCTCTCTAAATGATACAAATTTACCAAAAGTACTAGTAAATAAATGAACAAAACAATAGGAAACAAAAAAGACAAACACTTTATAAATAAAACAAATTATCAAAATACTAATATTTTCATAAAAGATAAAACCTTTCAATAGTACAACTTATAATTGAATTTCCTTTTAGAGAATAGAACAAGTTATCCAAACATTCTAAGAATAAAGTTTGTTTGGTTTAAAGGTTACAAATCAAACACAACTAAGTCAACATCTTGGTATTATGTGTCTGCATGTACATATACACATATATACATATCTATACATATACATGTACATACATATACATGTACACACATATACATGTACATACATATACATATCTATACATATACATGTACATACATATACATGTACATACATATACATGTACATACATATACATGTACATACATATACATGTACATACATATACATGTACATACATATACATGTACACATATATACATATCTATACATATACATGTACATACATATACATGTACGTACATATACATGTACATACACACACACACACATAAATGTATATATATTTATATCATCATCATCGATTAACGTCTATCTTCCACGCTAGCAAGGGTTAGATGGGTTTGTACCATTTAGGGGCAAGTTGGGTTGGGTGACCGTGTCTCGCTCATATAGGAGAGTTTCTGGCTGGTTTTCTATGTCTGGATGCCCTTCCTAGCGCCAACCACATTTACAGTGTGTGCTGGGTGCTTTTTGCCGTCTTTTGCTTTTACACATCATATATATATATATACAGTGCATCTTCGCTTATCCGGATATCGCTTTTCCGAAATTCGATTTACCGGACGGCTATTTCTATACTACCTCCGGATGAGGAGGACTTGATTTCGGCAGACGGACAGATTCGAGCAGCATTTCTTCCAGCGAACGTTACGTCACTTATTCAGCCAATGGAGCAGGGAGTTTTGGAGACACTAAAGCGGATTTACAGAAAACAATTGCTGCGGGATTTGATCGGAAAAGGGGACACGGGAATGATTCCATTTTTACGTGCGATAAACATGAGGGAGGTGGTTGACCGTTCAGCTGTTGTGCGGAAATGGTAGTGGGAAATGGTAGTGGGAAATGGTAGCGGGAAATGGTAGCGGGAAATGGTAGCGGAACAACGAGCTTCGGCGCAAAAACAATCTTCTATTTATTCATTTTTAAAAAAGTACTAACTTTTTATGGTTTGACTCAATTCAGTTTTACCAAGTTTTTAGTTATTCTTATGTTTGTTTAATTAATTTTCTTATAAATTCTAGCTGTTCTTTTGTTATTCTAATAAACTTTCTTTACTTAGCATTTGTCTTTTATTTTGACTAAAAGAAGCCAAAACATTAGAAACCACGAGCATTATGTAACAATGGGATTTTTGAATTCACTTATCCGGATCTTTTCCTAACTGTTTGGTTTTGACTGTCCGCATAAGCGAAGATTCACTGTACTTACATATATATATACACACATACATACATCATATGGTCTTAAAAATATGAAGATATTTCAGTTATCATAATGTTTTAGTGATGATTGGATGTTTTTCTCAAGGAGATCTCGTTCTCTAACAATTTATGTATGTTATTAATATCTCTAATGATACAAAAGGGATGTAAAGTTATGTGTTTATGTGGTTTATTTGTTTTTATGCTCAGATCTAATTTATGGATTTACTCCAGACTAGGAATCTTAGGGTTTGTCTTTGTTTTCTAGAGCCCTGGTTTCTCTTTCCACCATCTCCTTTTCATATATATATGTATAATATTTATTTAATAAATAAATATATAATATTTATTTTATATATACATATATATATAAGAA
The DNA here is from genome assembly GCA_964016885.1 of Eledone cirrhosa. Lineage (NCBI taxonomy): Eukaryota > Metazoa > Mollusca > Cephalopoda > Octopoda > Eledonidae > Eledone > Eledone cirrhosa. The sequence continues at coordinate 111,852,728 of OZ024745.1, forward strand.
TGTCAAATCTAAAAAAGTACCATATTACCTGTAATTCCAGCTCAAAGGAATAAATCTGAGCATTCATTATAAAATTAAAAAAAGATTGACATATACTTAAATAAGCATAGCATAAACAGGCATAAAGTTGTAAAATGATGTAAGAACATATATCTAATTCCAAAAGGCAGCATATTTAAAATGTAAATACCTATATTTCAGTAATTTTTCATATCCTTGCATACATATTCTACTATTGCTTAAGAATATGTTTCACCAATTAAATGGCTGAGTTCAATAGTCAATCAGTGGATCATCAGTGCAAGGTTGATTGATGTATGAGCTCACACTGCTAAATACAAATCTGGAACTGAAGAAAAAGCACACATGGTTTAAATCACTACACCTAATCATTGTCTCGGTGGCGTGAAAGATATATTGATAGCTAGAAATATCAGCCCTACTAAAAATATATTTAGGAGCATATTTATATTACTAACAATAAGAATGTCAAGTCTAAAAAAGTTTTTTTTTCAGACAAGCACCTGCAATTCCTATTCCTCTCATATCTTGTCTGTGCTTGGGTTTTCATTAATGAAATACAGTTGTAAATATTTTGGTTCTTTTTCTGAAAGTGGCTGAAGTGGTCCAATTTTGTGATATACTTGCCCTTGGTTCTTGAAAGTGGGTACCAAGCCACCTTCATGGATGACATATGCACCAAATGATGTCATTTGAAATGCATTATTGTATTTCTGGATATTTTGAAGAAAGTGACTTGATTCAGTAGTTGTACCAATCAGCAGTCACCTCAAGGGATCTTATGGTTCAGGTAATAGTCTAAACTTAATCTTTCCAGCACAATCCAGTTGACTCACTAGTCTATTTTTTAGCACCA